>OX457127.1:11309939-11816249 GCA_949752895.1 Dendrolimus pini
TGCCAACAAAAACAAAATAAAATTGTCTTAAGATCGTAAATTAGCACCAAATTTAGTGCACTTCCCCTCAGACATTGCCGTGTCATAGATGATATATATACACTATATTAAGAGTTAGTGTTTTTTCGACTACTTCGCTGCTCTCGCTAATAAAAAAAGCATTTTGCCGTCTTCCGCTATTAAAATGTGTCGGAACTTATAATGATTTCTTTATGAAAATGTGAAATTTAATTTCGATAAATCAAAGGTCATCGAACTGATTGATATTTAACCACTTCGAAAAAAGGAGGAGGTTCTCAATTCGTAGGGATTTTTTTCTTTTGTTGCTTTTTTATGTATGTTCGCCGATTACTCCGTGATTTATGATCCGATTTACGTTATTCTTTTTTTGATCGACGCGGAATAGCTTCCAATTGGTCCCCTACAAATTTTACATAGTTTGGCCCAGTAGTTTTCATTTTATGAACATTTTTTATGAAAAAAATTTCGTTTTCGTTCTATATGTACACCGATTACTCTGAGATTTATTATTCGATTTACGTGATTCTTTTTTTGTTCGACGCGGAATAGCTGCCATGTGGTCCCCTAAAAATTTGACATAGTTTGGCCCAGTAGTTTTCATTTTACGAACATTTTTTTTGTTCTCGTTTCTTGGGACCTATATTTTTTAAGAAGCGCGGCACCATTCGTAGGTCCAGCCATACATAGCTAGACACTAAAAAGTAACAAATAAAAAATAAAAACTTCGTTTGAAAAAACCGACTTCAAAAACTAAAATGTATAAAATAACTTATTTCTAAAGCTATTATTATTAATATATATTATCTAAAACATCTTGAAGTCGGTGCAAAGTAAAACATAAATATTACTATATTTTGAAAATTACTAAGCACTAAGAAATAAGTTATTTTATACATTTTAGCTTTTTAGTTTTTGAAGTCGGTTTTTTTAAACGAAGTTTTTATTTTTTTATATATTTTAGTTTTTGAAGTCGGTTTTTCAGGTGACAAGTGGGGTATTCCAAAATTTGGGTAATTTTCTTATGATTTATTTTTAATTGATTTAATTTAATTTGGATTACACATAACGCCCACTACCCAATATGAACCCATCGAATTGTTCCAAGTCCATTATTACAACTGATTACTAACTTTTAGCTCGGGATAATCTTCGGGGCATAACTAGTTGTCTAATAACCCCCGTCAACATGTTGTGTATAATACAAATTACAAATGTTCTTTGGGGAGCTAGCACAGATGTAGATAGTTTTCAAGGTTCAAAATAAATTTATACGTGTTATCCATGGTTTACATTTTCTGGACTCGTGTAAACCTCTTTTCTAAGAACACAAAATTCTTATTATCCCCGCAAATTGCTAATGCGCTGGAACCTTGTCAAATTAACATTCACATGACGTCATCCGCAACTCGATATGTACGTGTACTCGCCGGCCAGTGATGCTAACAGTACTGAGTGTTCGGCTACGGTTACGTCACCAAAATGGCGGCTAGGCGCAATAGCAACTTGCGGGGATAATACCCTGTCTACATTAAGCAATTAGCAGTTTTCGTAAAAGAGAATCCAGATTTCTTCCCTACGTACGGAGAACTAGTTCAGAGACTACCGAGGCCCGCCATAAGGAATTGACTTTTATATCCTTTGTGCAACCTGCCCTCAAAAAACTTCAACGGACAAGTGGAAAAACGAATGGCAACGGATAAGTGGCAAAAGGAATGGCAACAAAATTTTAACTTGAAGTTTTACGGGCAGATTATTAATGTACTTGTCCAATTTGTAAACCTGCCCGTAAAACTTCAAGTTACTCTTGGCACTTTTGTCCTTTTGGTCATTTTGGCACTAGGCATTATTGACAAAAAATATATTTATTTATTTATTTTATTATTATATATATATTATATTTTATTTATTTTATTATTATATATATATTATATTTTATTTATTTATTTATGTAGTTTGCAGATAGATGGCACAGGGGATCGGTAAATAAAATTAGAACGGATTGAAATAGGATTTAAAGTACATACATAACTTCACGCCAGGTCCCTTGCGGGGTAGGCACGCAAAACAGAGCGCCATACAGGCTTATTCTTACACACCTCACTTGCTTCTTTGACATTCATAGCTCTTGTCATGCACGCTCGTCTTTTATTCGTCGGATTTAAAGTATTTAATATAATAATTCATCCCTATTAATATTATAAATGCGAAAGTAAGTTTGTCTGTCTGTTCCGTTTTCACGTAAAAACTACTGGACCGATTTGGCTGAAACTCAGTATATATATGTTTTCGATACCGAGAATGAACATAGGATACTTTTTATCCCGAAAAGTGGGACTTTCCGGGATAAAAATATATTTGTCTTTCTGTTTGTTATGCTTTTACGGAAGAACTAATGGGCCGATTTGGCTGAAATTCGGTATGTATGTAAGTTAAATACTGAAGATGGACAAGGGATAATTTCCATTTTGGCCTTTTTGGTCGTTTTGCCTATTCGGTCATTTTGGCCTTTTTGGTGATTTTGGCCTCTTTGGTCATTTTGGCCTTTTTGGTAATTTTGGGCTATTTGGTCATTTTGCCCTATTTGGTAATTTTGGCCTATTTGGTCATTTTGGCCTTTTGGTCGTTTTGCCTATTCGGTCATTTTGGCCTATTCGGTCATTTTGGCCTTTATGGTCATTTTGGCCTATTTGGTCATTTTGGCCTCTTTGGTCATTTTGACCATTTTGATTATTTTGGCCTTTTTGGTCGTTTTTGCCTACTCCGTCATTTTGGCCATGTCGGTCACTGTGGTCTTTTGGTCATTTAGATCATTTTGGCCTTTTTGGTCAAGTTTTGTAATTTATTTTGTTGACAGATAGACGGGGGATGGTATAATTAGTGATATAAAATGAAGTGAATCTTCCGTGGGCAAATACATAAAAATGTAATATAATTTATATTATTCACTACTTAACACTTCACAGGTTATCCTGTAGCACTTGCTCTATAAACACGCACTAGAGGTTAACCCGCGGCGCAGCCGCGGGATAAACTGTAGTCCTCTATAAAAATGCGATAGTAACTCGATTTGTCTGCCTCTTACGCTTTCACGGAAAACTACTGGAGTACTGGATCGGTTTTGGTGTAATTTTGTACATATACCAAAAATGGACGAAGATACTTTTTATCCCGGGAGATGGATAGTTTGCGATATAAAGTGAATTTTCAGGGAGGCAAATAGTATTGACATAAAAATTTAACACAATGTAAGCTGTAAGTATTTAGGCCTGCTCTTTAAACAAGAGGTACACATTCGAGTTTGACTCGCGGCTCCGCCGCGGGATAGACTCCAGAGCATCCCGGTCTGTACGTTGTAGCTATTAAAACAACTTGAATAGAGTATAAAAACGGTAGAGAACACGATACTATTAAAGTATATATATTTAGGACCGATTGCATAAGGTTGCTTAAATTTATTTAAGAAACACAAAACGTATTTAACACCCTTAAATACAATTAGCGTTTGCACAACGCAAAATTTGCCGCTAAATATGTTTAAACAACTGTCAATACGTTTAGTGTACAACGTATTTAGACAGTTTAATATGATTAACGAATTTTATTTAAAGGCGATCGTTATGCAATTCAGTGAATTATTATTGATATGTATTACTTTTAATAGACATTATACATATAGCATTGAGGTAGTTTATATGATCTAAGACATATAGATTTGTATACACATGATTATACATAAAGCATTGTAATATTATATACATACATACACACACACATAATATATATATATAAATATATATATATATATATATATATATATATATATATATATATATATATATTACATATGCTGAGTTTCATTTATTAGTATTTTATTAATTAGTAGTTTCAGCCAATAATAATAATATTAAATAGTGATTTACCAAACCAATATGTTTTTATGTTATTGTAAACCCCAAAATCCTTATAGCTTTAGTAGCCCTGAGACTTAATATGCTCTATTTAGAAATATTTTTGCAGGTGCTGTAATGTTCCAATATTATCTGAAGATTGTTCCTACAATGTATGTAAAGTTGGATGGAACAGTTCTCCATACGAATCAGTTCTCCGTAACTAGACATCAAAAGTCTGTATCGAATAATAATGCAGAATCGGGTATGCCCGGCGCATTCTTCAGCTACGAGTTATCTCCGTTGATGGTGAAGTATACAGAGAAGGAAAGGTAAGACTTGAGTCGCAATGCCAGTGTCCTTTATTGGCGACATTTATGTTACCTTTCGTTTATATTATGCCCATGTCCATGGCATCAATCAAAAATGTGGGCAACACGACACGAGTATGTAAACATCGCCCTGCCACTACAAGATTTGAAAGTAAATTGAAATAAACTAGTCTTAGAGGGAGCAACAGTCTTTAAACCTGTAAGGGTCGTCTATTACAACCAGCGCTGATCTTTCGTTGAGCCCAAAAGGTATCGCAAGGTCATGGTCTCTTACACTATTGCTCAGTATTTAATGCTCTCAATTAGAATATTTATTCGCGTCGGGCAAATATTAAAAACCCGCCGTATCTATCGGGCTTTGTGTAAACACTTTTAATATTAATTAATTGTAAAATAATAAAAAATTCTGAGCGTATTAAGAACATTGCATAATATAAAGTCGCTTTCCACGCCTGTCTGTATATTAATTAAGTACTAAAACCGGCAACGGATTTTTAAGCGGTTTTCGCTATTTGTTAGATAATTTTTCGCGGGGCTAAACCGCTGGCAAAGCGGTAAATCGTTTATATAAACCTAATAAAGTTTTTTATATAAGCAAAATAGAGAAAGTCACGAGGGTTTGACTTGCGGGAAACTGTTATATTGATAAAATCACTTAGGCGTTGTGGGACCATACAGACAAATTGATCTGGGAATTTTATTTCTATTTTCAATGAACAGGTTACTACAATAAAAGACCTCGAATAATTTAAGAGTTACTAAGAGGATCATTTTTAATGTAATTTTTGCAAATGTCATATGCTGTAGCAAATAAATATAATAAATAGAGCAAATCAGGCCGCATATAGAGTACTGCTCACACATATTGGCCGGAGCACCCGCTTACCACTGACCCTCTCGACTCCATGCAGCGTCGCGGCGTTCGTATAGTCGACGATTCCATAATAAAAGTCGGTTTAGAACCGCTTAGCCTTCGAGGAAACTGCGGCCCTCTGCGTATTCTACCGCCTATATAACGGGGAGTGTTCCGAGGAACTGTTTGATCCGGTGGCAAAGCCTAACTTTTACAACCGCACCGCTCGCCAGCGACGAGATAAAATAAAACGAAAAGCCTTTTTATTTGGTCCATAATAACATTACACTATACAATAATTTTAAAATGTCATATTATTTTTCGTCAATTTATTATTATTTATTTAAATTTATTATTATTTTATTCGTCGATTTATTATTTTTATTGTTCTACTTTTGGACCCCCCGTCCGGGTAAAGGCCTCCTCCAGTAGCGCCCGGTGGTGTCTCCGCGGCCACTGCGAGCCACCTTGGGCCCGCGACGGCACGGATGTCGTCGTCCCAACGCTTGAGCGGGCGCCCCACACGACGTTTGCCATACGTGGGGCCGCGCCACTCCGTCACTATTTTTGTCCATCTCTGGTCCGAGTATCGTACATGTCCAGCCCACTTCCTCTTAAGCTTTCTTACATGATGTATGGCATCTTTAAATTTAGTTTTCTTTCTTATATCTAGATTGTTCTGTCTATCTTTTAGTTTTATTTTTAGTGAACTTCGTTCCATTGCTCTTTGACAGACAGAAACTTTTTTGGCATTTCTTTCTGTAAGAGCCCATGTCTGACAGCCATATGTTAGAGTTGGTAAAATGCTTGTGTCCATTATCTTCTTCTTTAGCCAGATAGGTATATTTGATTTAAAAATGTATTTTAATGACCAATATTTTTTCCACATCAATATAATTCTTCTTTCAATTTCGTCTTGGTGCGTTTCTCGGGAAGAAATGATTTTTCCTAGATATATGTAATCGTCGACATATTCAATGATATCTTCATTTATTTTTATTTCGTTTTTTATATGATTGGTCGTCACCTTTGTTTTCTCTAAATTTATTTCAAGTCCAACTGATATACTTTTCTGGTGTAAAGCTTTTAACATGTTATTAAGATCTCTTGTATTATTGGAAAGCGACGAGATATTTACCCCTATTTCCTTGAGCTCCCACGCTCAACTACGCAACGGTTCTCTAGAACATTTATTCCGCGAACAACAATGATCTGGATGGAACTTCCCGCCGCGGGTTTCCCTTTGCGCTATGACATGGGTTTCTTTAAGGGTGTTATGAAATTTCTTAGAGGTAGACAACGCGTTGGCGACAGCCCTAGTATTGCACGTCCATATGCGACGGTAACCGCTTTCCATCAGATAAAAAAAATGTTGTCGTTGTTCGTGCCTACCCCGCAAGGGACCTGACGGGAAGTTATGTATGTATAAAAAAATGTATGTAATGGTTATTAAATTATCACACCAGTAAACCTGTATTATATTATTTACCGCTTCAAGTAAATAGGGACTACTACGCTTACACAGCCTAGTTCGTCTTGTGTGATCATAAATACTCCAGTCACCTAGTCAAGTTCATCTCATACATAATGTCATCTCGCATTTGAGATGCCCAGCTATAAACTCACAAACTTGTATTTTGACATCCTAAAAGTTGTATCAAAAACTACATATGGATTGTGACATTTGTTTGACCTTAGATTTTAATAGTCGCCTACACCCTACCATATGTAGGTTTTGAGGCAACTTTTGGATGTCAAAATAAAAGTTTATACAAGTTTATAGCCGGTTATCTCAAATTCCGAGATACTTACCTAACTTTGACTAAGATGACTGGACTAAAAGAGAATTCTAACAGTTACTAATTGTAACAGCCTTAAAATATGAGAAAGAATTAAAATTTTAAAGTATTTTGATTTCTTTTTTCAACTTCATTTAATGTCAATTAATTCCCTTTGATACATGATTTTATATTCACATAATGTTATTGTTTCAGGTCAATTGGTCATTTTGCAACAAATATATGTGCCATAATAGGCGGAGTATTTACCGTGGCGGGCATCCTAGACGCATTTTTATACCATTCCCTCAATGCATTTGAAAATAAAATATTGCTAGGAAAAACAGGATAATCTTTATAATGTTTTTAAGAAGTCATTAAAATCAGTTACATTACATTTTGCGTATTTTTTACAAAACTCCGTGTCTGTGCCTTCAAATAATGCTTTCAATGGAATAAAATTCTCCTTCATAGGATCATATTGCGCGCGTCCTCGATTCTGCAAGAATAGGTGTCTCTGTTTTATTCTAAAGTTTCTACAAAGTAATATTTCTGGTTCTTTCAGGATGCGAGCATGTGAAATATTCATCACATTGTGAATGTAGTCAAATCTTTGTAACAGTGCCTTATCATCTGAAATTTAAAAAAAATCTTTTATAATGAAGTTAAAATTAATCACAAATTTTGTAATGGTTATGTGGATATTACATTAAAAAGATGAACCAAGTTTATTCAATCCGGTTGAAAGGCACAACTAAAAGCATACAATGTTATTTAATGATATTGAATGTTGCAAGTGTAGGTGTGTATTGATCACTTTGGTTGATTCATCCAAATTGAACAACAAAAATAAAATCTAATATTGGCTGCTTTGCTTGCTGCACCCTGCTCCAATGATGTTGATTAGTAGAGCATAGAGCTCTTATCAGCTTTTTCAAAGCTAAATTGCATATAGTTATAAATACCATATGCTGCTCTTTAGGAGTCCATAATACATGTATGTCACTGCCACATTTTCTCGAAACTGCTGGATATGTGTAGATGAAATATGACAAGAAGATTTATTATTCCTGTATGCTGCTTTACAGTGGTATAGTAAATTTCCAAAACATAAAAGTATCAATTTTAATAATTCAGTATACATACAATATGAAATTTAAGATTTTCTGTCAATTTCACTGCATACAAATCCCCATATACATACACATGATATATATATAATTTATTTTATATTTATAGTGCCAATTATATGTAACATGATTTTTTCCATTTCACTATAAGTCAAAGTATACTTCTCTTAAATTTAAGTTAAATATTTGCCTTGATTTTTACACACTAGTTGAAAATTGCAAAGTAAGTCACTTACTGATCATCCATAGTTTAGGTTTATTCATTATTAGTTGTTTCATTTCATGATCTTGAAATCCCATTTCTTCTTTAATGATAAATAAGTTACATAGTACATGTTTCAGATTATATGTTATTAGAGATGGCTTCTTTGTTGCAAGATTTCTTATTTCTTCACCAGTTAGAGTAAATTTTTCTTGAAAGTATCCAAGTCTTCTGTCAATCCTTACTGTACTAAAAGCATATAACTATATTAAAATTATTGTGTAATAAGACTTACTAAATTTATTACCTTCATATAGAATAATATTCGTTGCTCAGTAAAAAATGTAAGTTTGAAAAAAGCCCCTAAATCTTACATTTAGCAGCAGATTGACCAAAAAGCCAAAAAAATATTGTATTTGACCTAAAGATGTTCCCCCACCCTGTATATACACTATCAATTTTTTTTACAATTAACAATATTTATCTATTAAAATTAATAGTTATTCTTGGTTTTGTCCTCAAGATCACTCATCAGATAATTTTGTACATATGTACCAGTAGTTTTAATACTGAAAATGGACATAAATACTTCTCATTCTAGGGGATAGGATAGTTTGCAATATAAAATGAAGTGAATCATCTGGGAGCAAATAACACTTACATAAAAATTTAATATAATATATGTAACCTGTACAAATGCTTGCTCTTGAACTAAAGGCATGCACTAAGGTTTGAGAAAAACTTGTGTTAGTATAAATCAATAGTGTATGTTGTTGAAAAGAGTGGGATATCTTTAAGAACCTATATGGCCTTATCTAATTAGCTGATATACAGATGAAAATGATATCAAGCTTTACATCAAGATGGTGACCACAATTAAATAATTGGATAGGGTATAGATATAGCATCTTTATTTTAAGTAATGGGAGGTGTGGAGGGGGAGAGTCAGAGTGGGACACTCAGAGTTTTTATGAAAATAAAAATATTGTATATTGCATAAAAGTTGAAAATCACAAGCTGAACAAGAGAGCATGCTGAGGGTGAGGGCCAGAACAGGTGGGTCACCATTTAGTGAGATATAAATGCAATATTAGTGATAAACATAAGTGATGTTACATTTACAAAAACATTAAAATCTCAAGAACTATACTTATATTAATATAACTATATATTAATACATTTTCTTAACATAGGGGTTACAGGAATGGTAAGTTTTCCTCCCTACCCTCCCCCTCCACCTCTCCCATCACTTAAAAAATATATCTGTAGCATGCCCTATAATAATGAATTGGGTAAATGTATAGCTTTCCGGTACACAAATTTTTAGTAGCAGGGAGGTGAAATGGGGAGGGGGAGAGGCATACCTTTACTATAACCCCCGAGGTCCTTGTTTTATTTTTAATAAACATAACCTCACTTATTTTTTGGCTAATATTGTACTTCTATCATAAGTCCAAAGTTGAAAAATCTTTTCAAACTCCAAAAAAAAGCCAGTAATCATAAAAAGAACTAAAAACCAGTTTAATTGGATAAAAGTGAAGAAAAACACAATATATAATAAGCACATTCACATATGCCACAAGAGTAACCATTCAAAATGGCGACCAATAAAGATGATTTTTCAAGTAATCCCATTTATTTATATTTAACCAATATTAAAGAAAAAATGTTCTGCAATTTACTTAAAAATTTATGTAATTAATATATTGATTTATTGTGATATTAAAAAGCAAAGTGCTAATCGTCGTAAATTGATAAATAAAACAAATGTTTCATATGAGACAAAGCTTCGTACTGTTTGTGTGTATAAAATAAATAGTAAATGGTAACCAGTCGGTTCTGGCACTCGCCGGCCGCTGCCGCGGCACGCTCGCTCGGCTCGTGCGCTTTGGTCTGCAAATAACCTAACCTAACCGACTGTTCGTGTGTATAAAATAAATAGTAAATGGTTACAAGTCGGTCCTAGCATGTCGCTGGCGCGGCACAGCGGCTGACGTATCATTTCTACATTAAAAACAGTTTTAATTTTACAAAAAGTTCCAGTGGTTATATGTAATTCGTGAGTACATTCATAAACAATTCGTGAGTACATTCAGAAACTCAAATCACGCTTTGTTATTATCAAAAGTGACACAACTTTACAACAAAAATAAGTGAGGTTAAGTTTAAAAATTAAAACCTCCGGACCTTAGGGGTTGTAGTGGGGGTAAGTATATCTCCCCCCTACCCACTACGCCCACCCACTACTTAAAATTTGTGTACCGGATTGTTAAGTCGCAGCCATGAATTGTTACATAGCACAATTAATTGTGAAGTTACCCAGATTATGTCAAATTTGAAATTTTAGAACCCTGAACACATCAGAATTTCAGTTATACTATATGTTTAACTCACCTGAACATTAACCAAAATGGGTTTTTCCATATAATATACTTTATTTGCTCGTCACTAAATCTTTTTGACATTAAGTAATTCACTCTTACTTTTAAATCATCAATATTTTGATAAAAAATCATTGGATTCTTTGTTATAAATGTACCCATGTTTTCCATTTTTACAAAATCACTTAAAAACAGAATGTGACCATTCATATTAGAGTTTATGTCCAGTTGCAATAACTTTTCAGCCACATGTGGTTTTTTCTCAATTTTACTCAAGTCAACATTAAGTTGAATTAATTTCTGTAATGTTTCTGAGACGTTTGTATATGCTGCTAAATTAAACGATTTGGGAAAATAAGGAGCTACAGTAGATACATCTTCTGCACAAGAATTGATAATAGCATCTTCTTGACGAGTTAGATTTCTGATTCTTTGTTGTTCATCACTGATACACACAGAATTATATGCATATGTTCTTAATTGATTTGAGAATCTAAGATATAATATAACATTATTTTTAATATGATAACCTAAAGCCATTTCTACTCTAAAAACAACAAAATACCTCAATTAAATACCATTTGTGTTTGGCTTGGTTTCTAGGAAATATACTCTTTGGTTTCTAGACCTTTAAGCCAAGTCTGCCGACAAACTACTATGAATATTGGATACCAGTGTTACCAGATGACCATATCAATTGACCCCCAAACTTTTTTCGAAACAAAAATAAGCTTTTTGAAAAAAAATCCTCTAAAACAGTTTTTACTCATTTTAAAGTAGAAATAATAAAGCCGTCGTGGTGGCGAAAAGTCACTAATGACGTTACTATTTTCGCTTAAGCAGAGCTCACAACGACCCGTATCAATCGGTGGGTCGAATAATCGTTCCACTTGAGTTTACAATTGTGACGCCGGCAAACAAATGGAACAGGAAAAATCGCTATTATGAATGTGGTCGTTATGAGTCTCTAATGGAACGTAGCCTATATGATACCACATATAAGAGTAGAGATGGCATAATAAATAAAGAACGACACATGAATTGAATTATTAAAATGAACGATTGAATTGAATTATTAAAAAGAACGATTGAATTGAAGTATTCACTAGTAGAATATAATTCTAAGATAAGCTACTGCTGGTACTATATTATATCTTGGATATAATAATTGTAGTGATGAAAATTGTGTTTGTGGATGAATTAATGGTAGTTAAAAAAAAGGAAAATTTCTCTCGACTTAATTTTGACCCCCGAAAGTCCCCCAATGAATCTACCCCCGAATCTTCCTCCCGAAGTAAAGAAAATCCGAATTCAGGGATACCCCATCTGGCAACACTGATGGATACGCGAATACTTTAATCATTATTGCCTTGACGGCAGCTCGTAGGTGTGGCCCCGGTACAATCAAATACTAAAAAAAACAAGCATAAACAACCTATCTGGACAGTGATAATTGTACTAAATTTTCACATACTTCTTACACAAGACATCCAAAATAGCGATTTCTTTAATATAGAAATGTTGCGAGTAGAAAAAAGTTTCTGTTATAAGACATTTACGCCAAATTCTACTTTGTCCGCAGAGAGTTGACATTTTGACAACAGAAAAGCCACGTCCAAAGCTGGGTACTGCGTGTAGACATCTCCCAGACGCGTCCAGTAATGTGTGGCCACCTTTACCGTAACGACATATCTATGGTAACAAGTAACAACATTACATCACTATTCAGATGTCAATTGTCAATCACAGTGTTACCAGATGGGGGATACCCTAAAAATTCGGGGATTTTTTGACGTCTGGGGGAGATTTGGGGGTAAAGATTCTTTAGGGGGACATTCGGGGAAAATATTTTGTTGTCAGAAATTTTTGGCGATATTTTAAGTATTAATAATTCATCTACAAACACAATTATCATCACTACAATTATTATATCTAAGTTATAATACGGTATTATTACTTTATCTTAGAATTATACTCTACTAGTAACTCATACTTCAATTGAATAGTTCATTTTAATAATTGAATTAATTCGTTCGTTCATTTACATCATTAATTTTATTTATTATGCCGTCTCTACTCGTATGCGTCGTATCTTATAGGCTTATCTTATATACTTTCCGTTAGACTCACAACGACTACGTTCACAACCGCGGTTTTTCCCGTTCCACTTATTTGCTGGCGTCGCAATCCTAAACTCAAGTGGAACGGTTATTTAACCCACCTATTGACACGGGTCGTTGTTTCCCCCCCCCCCCCCCCCGTGAGCGAAAATGATGACGTCATTAGCGACGTTTTCGCTACGACGGTAGTTTTGCTTTTTTATTTCACCTTTAAAATAAGTAAAAACTGTTTTGGGGGTTTTTTTCTCAAAAAGCTTATATTTAGGGGTTTTTGACAAAAATTTGGGGTTTATTGACATGGTCATCTGGCAACACTGGTCAATCAAAAAAGTCATTGCAACGTGTTTTGCGCCGACGATTTTTTTATGCAGTTTTCATCAATTTCAATAATCATTAAACTCAGGTAAAATGCTTTCTTGTATATTTTATTACTTTTAGTTCGAGTTTAATTTTACAGAAATGAAGAAATTATTGACTTAATAGATATTGTAATAAATTAGCTTTCACTTTCCATATGTTTAAAATAAAATGTAAGAACTTTTTTGATATCGTTGTCTATATTATGGGATAATCTCAGGTTGTTAAATAATAGGGTGCGGTATAGATATATGGCACATTTATTAATTGAGATATCAAATTATTTTTGGGTGGTTATAAAAAAAAACAAGTCTTCATAATAAGAAGTAAGTAATCTTCTAACCTATATTAAACAAGTTCGAATTTGTTAATAAGAAAAAAATGTGCCGTGTATCTATACCCACCCAAATAATAAACAAAGAGAAGAATCTATGCATTTACGATCAATGTCTATCAAGTCGGATGTAATCTGATGCAATTCTGGTGTTGCATATTATAACTCTATATTTATCAGGAACAATATTATCGTGGTTACGATATTTATTTTCGTCATCTTTATTTGTTAACAGAGGTATAAGAGCTTCAATGTACAGACACGGCATTTTTACAATTTTATAATATTATACATCAAAATGTAGTATTAATATTATGTTAACGGAAAGTTCTGCCTGCTTGGGTTAAAAAAAGTTTTAACAACTTTGCGCTCTATGGTTTGTCAAATATTTAGCTCTTTCTTTTTAACACTTAATTGTACCTATACACACTGATTTGTCATATGAACTAAAACCAATATTACTGTTATTATTATTAAGTGAGACAGGGTGGTATAATTATGACTACTGATAAAATTCATTTACACCACTGCATTCAGAATTCCAACAAGGAAGAAATGCTATAGAAACATTGATAAATTTACTGATACAGTTTAGGGAAGGTTCAAGATTGAATAGTATTTGCAGAAGAGGATTTGAAAATTTTTAAACAGGTGACTTCAACCTTTCTGATAAACCACACTCTGGTGTACTATCTTTGTTTGACAACAACACTGACAAGGTCATTTTAGAGCATCTTTTTTAACATAGGAGATTTCAGAAAAGCCTAATTCAGCTTAATAATGCTTTTGAAACCGTATATGGTTGAGAATAAGCTACTCCAACTCAGAAATCCTTCGATGGTTCCAGAGTACCATATTAAAGTCAATAATAAAGACACCCTAGCCACTGACTGACTGAAAGACCAATAATAAAGCCCACAACTATGCCATAGTTCCCACAATAAGGAAGGAGAATGCCAACACCAGCATCAGATATAGGGAATGTCTAATAGTTCACCCAAATGAGCTTGTGCAGAAGCTACTAAATAATGTCCTAAAAAACACCTTAAACAAGCCCCACATTCTCAACCTCCAAATAAATAAATTAATCAAATTAGTTTCTTCTTAATTTATTCATTGCCTACTTACACATCTTCAAAACCAAATCATCTGCTTATGGAACAGTTTCCAATTGCAGATAAAAAGACCAAGAACAAATATTTTATGGAACATATGGTTGGAGTGGAAATATTTGAGATGGATGTAATGTGACTTAAGTGAGAAAAAGTTGAATGATTGTGACATATCCCTTCTCTGCTTGAACTGAAAAAAATTGCACCGGCTGATAATTGAGGATAAAAAATAGATTACCTATGAAAACATCCTAAAGAAAACAGCATATTGTGAACCCGAAACCATGTCTTTTCCACATCTAAACTGAAGTTGAGCGAGAGTTGAATACATTTTGAGTTGTTAAAACTGAACAAAAAGCTAAATTTAAATATCTACAGTGTTAGATAGTACAGTAGTTATAGTAGAGCTGGGCTGGAAAATTCTGTCCCATCCACCACACTTGCCGTATCTACAACTTATTTCTCTTATTAAAAAATTTCTTACATGGCATAAAATCCTAAAACTTAGAAGACAAACAAGTACTGGATCTATTTTTCATCTTTAGTGATAAGGCATTTATTAAAAATAGGATAAACAAATTACCATCACAGTGGTGAGAGGTAGTAAACAATGATATTGATTATATTGTAAGTATGTATATTTGAATTGTACAGTCCTATATTTTTCTGCTCCACCTACATCGCCAGATTAGTTAAGAATTTCTTTTAAGAAGAAGAAGAGATCGCTTTTCAGCGATAAGGCCGCCTGTTGTTTTGACAAGAAGTATTGTAATTATGCATTTTGTTTTTGTACTTGTTTTTTTGTGAGCAATAAAGTGTTATCTATCTATCTATTATATTATTCAATAAACTTATATTATTCTAAAAATGGACAGAACTTTCTGGTAGACATATTAAAAACAATTGGCTGCTACTCAGATATCTGGTATATGAATTTAAGTAGTTGGTGGGCCAAGTGGGTAGGGGAACATATATTTTACCCTTTCTTGAAATATTAATTTTTGGTAAACAACCTCGCCTGTGAAAAAATATTTTCACTAATATTGTGATGGGTGGTGAGAGCTCGCGACCAGTCACCAGAACAGTGATTTAGGTTAGCTTCAGGCCAAAGTGCATGAGCCGAGCAATCAAAGCGAGTGTACCGCGGCAGCAGCCGGCGAGTACCTGAAACGACTGTAACCATTTACTACTATAAAATAAAGACATACACGGTTTATAATTTCCTCTTTATTTTCCCGCCATTTTGAATATTTTTATAGTTACTCTTGTCCTCACTCCGCACTCCACCACCCCACCACTTAAAATTTATGTATCAAACATGTATAGATTTACCAAAGCACTTATACTATAGTAATCTTTTTACTATTCTTGTGTATCAAGACGATAATGATAGAAAAAGAAAAGAGATATGCTAAGTACGGAACGGGCGCGTGTGAGTCAAACTCGAGCTTGTAATGCACTGGTTTATTTTTAAAATAATCTTAGCCTAATGACAAGCGCATCGCGCATACATAACACCCCTCCCCTAAAAGTATTTCCTATAATCTACTGGAGGTCTATCTCTCCGTGAACGTTCCCTTGAAATGCCGGATCCAACTGGTCTGAGATCAAGGGTAGTAGGCTGGGCACTGCTCGGCTCGGCTGCTGCTTCGTCTACGCGTGGTGGTCTTTGTTCCGGGCTCCGTGGGCTAAAAGTGGAACCACGCCGCTCAGGACTCTGTGGAACTCTGGATTCATTTTCAATCACTTCCACCTCTGCCTCTTCCACTGAAGTCTTATCGCCGGCTTCGACGACAGCTTTACCAGTTGTATTGCCTTTCATGTCATAGCATTCTACCCATTTCGAAAACGCATCGACTACTATTAAATAGGTTTTATTATGAATTGGACCAAAAAAGTCGATATGTATCCTATGGAATGCATATGGCGGGTACGGCCACGGCGCAAGGTGCGTCCGTGGTGGCGCGGGCTTCAACTGCACGCACACAGCGCACGCCCCTACGAGCTTTTCCAATTCCGCATCGATGCCCGGAAACCAAAACCTAGATCGGGCTTCGGATTTCATTTTTACAACTCCGAAATGGGAACTGTGCAGTTCTTCTAATACCTTCTTCCGTAAGGCATGTGGGATTATAACTTTGTAACCGCGCATCAGAACTCCATTTTCTAATGCAATCTCATTTTTGCAAAGATGAAACGGTTTAAGTGTCGGATCTGATATTTTACGCGGCCATCCTTTTAAAACAAACTCTGAAATTTTTTTCAGTGTCGGATCCCTAGCAGTTTCCAAATGTACGTCCCGCAGCGTAACAGGCAAGCATCCTTCGACTACGAAATTTACGTACGCTGCTGCATCATGGTCGCTCGCGCCCCCCCCTTCTGATTTATGAACCGGTATCGCTCGTGATAAGAAATCAGCTTGTGTTCGCTGCACTATTTACGTATTCTATAACGTAATTATAGGCGCTCAAGAATATGGCATAACGCTGTAACCCAAGAACCGGGAACAAAAACATGTTCGTAAAATGAAAACTACTGGGTATGTACTATGTAAAAATTTTAGGGGACCACATGGCAGCTATTCCACGACGAACAAAAAAAGAATCACGTAAATCGGATCATAAATCACGGAGTAATCGGCGAACATACATAAAAAAGGAACAAGAAAATAAAGATCCCGACAAATTGAGAACCTCCTCCTTTTTTTCGAAGTCGGTTAAAAATGTAAAGGTCTTTTTCTACCTTTGAATAATTTTATAAAATGCATTAAAAACAATAAAATAAATTTCTATTTTTTATATTTTATTTAGTTTCTTCTGGACTTTTATACTATTTACTATAAAATATATTTGAATAAATCTTAACGGTACCAATTAAATATTTTTCGATTAAATTATTAATTTCTTATACTAGCTTTATAAATAAAAAGAAATTTACTCTTTTAGTTGTTTTGAAAGCGCCATCAACACACAAAAGTTTTTATCTACTAGGAAATGTATTTTAATTTAGGAAATTTAATTTAAAATTGAGTTGATTGATCCGTCGTATTCATAAAATGACGGCAATGGGAGTTACGATTCAAACGAAAATTCTCTATGGTGAAACCAGATGACGGATGTAATAATTTTATTAAACCATTTTTGTCAAGCACTTAACACCATCAATCGGACTTCTAAAACAACAGATAAAAATGGGTTGCGAGACGGGACCAAAGAACGCGTCGATTAGTTTTTCTGTAAACCAAAATGTAAACTAACTGATATATATTTATCCACTCATCTGCATGTCTTAGCGAAACTTCGTTTGCGTTACCATGATACTCGTAAAGACGTGTTTGTTAGTGAAATTTAACGGCACTTAGTTAAGGTTCATAATTACATATAATTATTAATTATTAGCTCCGAGTTGCACTGCAGGATGTTTTCGGGCTAAATTGCGTCAGAAAAGTTTGTGTGGTACATATCCCTTCAGTTCTGAGTTCAACATTTTCTTACGTTTCATGTATTATGTAGCTAACGTTTCCGAACTCGAGACGCTACCTTGTTACGGATACTGTTTCGTGACCATCCACCAATTAATTGATGTATAATTTAGCACAATTAAAGTATATGATCAATACATGAATGTGGTGCTATTTAATACACATAATATATATAATACACATAATAACACCTGTTAGAGCTGTCGATAACATTGGGAATCTACCTGTATCATCGAATGTCCAATCTCAGAAACGTGTATAATATAATGTTTAATAATAATTAGAATATTGGTGTGCACGTCACGTAAACTATGAGGTTTCTGTATATATAGTTACATTTAGAAAAAAAAAAACAAGTAATTACATCTAGAGTACAACGCTCTTAGCCTTATATTGCACCTTCTCGGGCAATTTAGCCATAGGCTCTCGCCAGTGGTGTGTCCTCCTATCCAACGGGGTAAATATCATAGACGCTCTACACATAAAAATATCTTATACAGATACTATATATACAACTTAGAGAGTTTAGAGAAGAGTAAAATAAATAAATTGTGACAAAATAGAACTTAAAGAGCATAAAATAAATTTTTCTACAACATCTTGAAGTCAAGTGAAGCAAGTGAGGTGTGTAATAATAAGCCTGAATGGCGCTCTGTTGTCCGTGCCTACCCCGCAAGGGACCTGGCGTGAAGTTATGTATGTATGTATCTTGAAGTCCGTGTCAAGTAAATCACAAAAAATACTATACACATTGTACAACAACAACAAAAAGTTGCAATACAGTATTTTTATGTTTTACTTGACATCTAGATGTTATAGAATATTTCATTTTTTGTTTTTTAGTTACACTTGAATTAGGTCTCTTTTTGCCAGAAAATTTTTCATATAAAAAATCCGTTTCCCTGCTGAAAATTACATTTAATTTTTAATACTGGCAAAATAACTAGTCTTTGTTACGTATCTAACGTGGGAGAAGTCGCGGGCACATGTTGTGTGATATTTTTATACATACAGAATAAAACAAATAACAGGTACTTTTGGCAAAAATAATTGCCTCTATTTTATTTAAGTATGGCATCGGCAACTCACTGAAAATTTAAAAGTTCTGGGTTATTAATAATTAATTTTAGACAATTAATAGAAAGTCCGAGTCTCGGACTTTAAAAGTAAGGCCTGCTAAAGGATGCTTTAAAAAAACTTTAAATAGGGTGCTTATCGCGCGTCGGTGTGTTATGAGTATACAAATGTGCTACACAAGTTTGTAAAAAAGCTTCTTTTCATTTGATGTTTGTGCTAACGTAGACTCCGTCTATAGATTAACAGTCTAAAATTACTTTAAAGTCATGAATTTTAATACCTGGCTTTGTTTGTTTCAGATAATTAAAAAAATGAATACCATGATGAGTGGCGACGCAATACGTCAAACATTCATTGATTTTTTCATCAGCAAGAAACATAAATATGTTCATTCTTCATCAACTATCCCTTTAGACGACCCAACATTATTGTTTGCTAATGCTGGCATGAATCAGTTCAAACCTATCTTTTTAGGGTCTGTCGACCCCAATTCTGACATGGCTCAGTATATAAGAGTAGTTAATACCCAAAAATGTATTCGTGCTGGTGGTAAACATAATGATTTAGATGACGTTGGAAAAGACGTTTATCATCACACCTTCTTTGAAATGATGGGAAATTGGTCATTTGGTGATTACTTCAAGAAAGAAATTTGTTCTTGGGCTTGGGAACTCTTGACGGAAGTTTACAAGTTGTCAGCTGATAGGCTGTATGTGACATATTTTGGTGGTGACCCGGGTTCTGGTCTTGAACCGGACCTAGAATGTAAAAATATCTGGCTAAATTTAGGACTCCCTGAATCCCATATTTTGCCAGGGAGTATGAAAGACAACTTCTGGGAGATGGGTGACACCGGTCCCTGTGGCCCATGTTCGGAACTACATTATGATAGAATTGGAGGGCGCAATGCCGCTCACCTAGTCAACATGGATGATCCAGATGTATTAGAAATTTGGAATCTTGTCTTTATTCAATTTAACAGAGAATCTGATGGTTCTTTGAAGTTATTACCGAAAAAACATATTGACTGTGGATTAGGGCTAGAAAGGCTGGTTTCCGTAATTCAAAACAAAAGAGCTAATTATGATACAGACTTTTTTATGCCTCTTTTCCAAGCTATTGAAAATGGTACTGGTACAAGACCTTATTCAGGGAAAGTTGGTTCCGATGATGTTGATGGAATTGATATGGCTTACAGAGTTCTAGCAGACCACGCAAGAACGTTAACAATAGCTTTATCTGATGGTGGTTATCCAGATAACACAGGAAGAGGTTATGTACTCAGAAGAATTTTAAGAAGAGCTGTGCGTTATGCTTCTGAAAAACTAAATGCTAAACCCGGCTTTTTCGCATCGTTAGTGTATACTGTTGTAGATTTATTAGGTCACGTATTTCCTGAAATAAAAAAAGATCCCAAGTCTATTATTCAGCTCATAAATGAAGAAGAAGTACAGTTTCTTAAAACTCTCACACGTGGCAGAAATTTATTAAATAGAACAATTGAAAAGCTCACAACTTCAAAAATAATACCCGGTGACATTGCTTGGCGATTGTATGACACTTACGGTTTTCCCATCGATCTTACTCAGTTAATGTGTGAAGAAAAAGGTTTAACAGTAGATATGGAGGGTTATGAAAAAGCAAAGAAAGAATCTCAATTAATTTCTCAAGGCAAAACTGCAGGCCAAGAAGATTTACTGGCCTTAGACATTCATGCCATTAGTCACTTGCAGAATAATGGTGTACCAGTAACTGATGACTCACCTAAGTATAATTATGTGCCTACAAGTACCAACAAAGATGCAGTCTACTCTTTTGCTCCTTGTACTGGAAAAATTCTTGCAATTCGAAGTAATAAAGAATTTGTGAATGAAGTCAGTTCTGGGCAAGAATGTGGAATCATATTAGATCAAACTAACTTCTACGCAGAGCAAGGTGGTCAGATCTTTGATGAGGGTTACATGGTCAGAAAAGATGACGAAAGTGTAGAAATTTTAGTGAAAAATGTCCAAGTCAAAGGGGGATACATATTACATACTGGTAAAGTAGAAGGCGTACTAAAAGTTGGTGATGAGATGTCATTACATATAGACACTGAAAGACGTAGATTGGTGATGAATAACCATACAGGTACTCATGTTTTGAATAATGTTTTAAGAAATGTTCTTGGTAAAGATTCTGACCAACGTGGATCTCTTGTAATGCCTGATCGTCTTAGATTTGATTTCACAAATAAGGGTCCAATGACAAATCAACAAATCAAGGAAGCAGAAGATCAAATTAAAAAGATAATAAATGATAATAAAATTGTATATACTAAACATACAAGTTTGAAAGAGGCGAAAAAAATAAAAGGATTAAGAGCTATGTTTGATGAACATTATCCTGATCCAGTGCGTGTAGTGTCTGTTGGTATACCGGTAGAAGATCTGGAAAATAACCCTGATGGAACATATGGCTATGAAACATCTGTAGAATTCTGTGGTGGTTCTCATTTACATCGTACTGGCCATATAGGCGAGTACGTTATTGTCAGTGAAGAAGGCATTGCCAAGGGTATTCGTAGAATTGTAGCTCTTACTGGACCTGAAGCTCTAAAAGCCCTGTACAAATTAAGTGTTTTAGAGAATGAAGTCAATAATATAGCTACTTTTATTAAAGAAAATGATAATATCAACCAAAAAGAAGTAGTCAAAAAACTGGTCGATCTTACAAATGATATATCCCAAGCTCAAATATCTTATTGGAAAAAAGATGAATTGCGAACCATGCTTAAAAATTTAAAAAAACAATTAGATGATAAAGAAAGGGCTTCTAAAGCAGCAACTATTAGTGAAGTCATGGAAAAAGCTAAAGAAATCTGTATGAAAAATAAGGATTCAAAAATGATAATTTCAGTATTAAAAGCTTTTGGAAACACAAAAGCACTGGACAGTGCTTTAAAGCAAGTTAAGCAAATATGCCCTAACACTGCAGCTATGTTCTTTTCCATAGATAATGATGCCAATAAAATTTATTGTTTGGCTGCTGTCCCTAAAAATGCAACTGAAAAAGGATTACTTGCATCTGAATGGGTGCAATCTGTCGTAAATATCATGGTAGGTAAAGGCGGTGGCAAAGCAGAATCCGCTCAGGCTTCTGGAAATAATCCATCTGGATTAGATGAAGCTATTAAAATTGCCGAAGAATTCGCTAATTTAAAGCTTAATTCTCAATAATAACAATGTTTATATTTATTTCATTTTCCCGTTCATGCATCTTAAATTTTAATGATAAATAAAATATTTATTACTTGTTTTACCATTATTAATTATCTTCGTCTCTGAAAATTTATAAGACATTGCTTCTATCTTGATACCTACTGAGGCTCTTTAACACGATACATTTTTAAAAACTGGAATGATAACTTAATACGTGCCATAGAGATGACATAACATAAAGTACTGCACCCATAAAGCAGCGGTAGGGCCATGGTCCTTAAGGGTTTCCAAATGTTTCTAGATTTCGATTTGACACCAGAGAACCATCCTCATCAACTTTGTCTGAACAACATACTAAAAGTACTGATGGGTAGGGGTGGAGCTAAGGGAGGGGGGGGGGGGGATAAAAGTTTCAGTTTTTTGCGAATAACTCAAAAACTACACATCTACAGCAAAAAGTATCCTATGACTAAATTAATATAAAATAAAATTATCTACAATAAAGATAATACAAGCTTTTCGCTGGGATTAATACTTAAGGAGATATGAAGGGGGAAAATCGGGACAATTGTAGAAAATCGATTTTTACTGTTAAAAATCAAGTTTCAATTATGAATGAACTCTCCATATATTCAATATACTCTTTGGAATGAACTATATTCAGACTACGTACTATAGTAGAATTATTTTCTCCGTGCAGTTTTGGTCATAAAAGAAGCGAGTATTTCGCTCTCTCTTCCACCCACGGGCCTTATGGGCAGGCACAGAGATACGCATTATTGTTGTCGATAGTGTATTTAGTTTTGTCATGTTGTGGGTTAGTGATATAAATGAAAGAAAAAAATAGATAAAACAACGTATTTATTAAAATAAGAACAATAATGATTGAAAATAAATTATTAATTAGGTATCTATGTATTAAAAAACAACAAGTACAAAAGTTTAGAATGTAACAAGTTATATTAAAAATAAATATAAATACTTATATCTAAGTTTAAAATTAACAGCAAATAGAATGAATAATGATTTTTATAAGAATGATAATCTTTCTTTGATAAGAATGAGTTTTTATCGTTAGTGGCGTTGCGCCCGCGCAACATGCTCACCGCCCTAGCCGAGGCCGAGTTTGATTTATGACCCAAACTGCACGGAGAAAATAATTCTACTATAGTGAATTTAGGGCATGCGTGTAATCGTAATGCAAGTGTATAGAGGAGGAAGAAGCAGAAGATAAGGAGGGGAAGAGTCGAGTACTTGAGACGGTACCGGCGCGGGGTGGGCTTGGGAGTCGAGAAAGAACGCGCTTAGCAGATTGATGTAAACTACTGCTGCACCAGCAAGTGCGCACCGATTCGTGAGTTTGGATTTTTGTATTCTATATGCGAGAATACATATCGTCGTATTTGAGTTACTTAATTTTTAATGTATAAGTCTGTGACAATGTTTAACAAGTATTTAATTTGTCAGGGTGCAGTTGATAGTGTATTTTGTAAAGTTGGAGAAAAAGGAATAGTTGGGTTAGTGAGTGTAGTTACAATACAAGTATAGTTATTAACAAAGTAAAAAGTTTGGTAGGTACCCTTTCTTCCATTTATTATCTCATCAACCATCAAATGAATATGAGACTCTTTCACTACGTTACAGTATGGTTTCAAAAGTAGTTAAAAGTGCGAAGCCACGCTTTTTTCATAAGAATAAAGTTTGAAACCATTGTAGTGCGCCTTGGTGGGTTTCACACCCTAATGTCCTTCATGGCGTGCACTTGTCACATAATGGATGGATCTGGACTGAAAGATGTGTTATGCCAAGTTGTTGGTGCTAATTCAGCTGTCCTTAAAAAAAAGTTAGATAAATTAAATGTTCCATATCTTTTGACAAACTTTGTTATAAATTTACTTTCTGAGAGGAAAATAACTTTAGATGTAGGTGACTCTTATATGCCGAGTAGACTGATGTGGAAAGGCTTACCACAAGGGTCTGTTTTGAGCCCCTTGTTATATAACATATATACCCATGACCTAGAAGAGTCAGTGGATGGTGCTGTGAGTATTTTACAGTACGCGGATGACTTGTTGCTGTATGCTACTGATAAAAGCATTACTACTGCTGGTTTTCACCTTTCATCTTCTCTGAGTTTAATTAAAGATTGGATGGATGATAAGGGCCTAGATTTATCACCTTCTAAAAGTACAGCAGTTGTATTTACTAGGTCGCGTAACCCCTCTTCTGTAACAATAAATTATAATAACACACCTATAACAGCCAGGAGTCAAGTAAAGTTTTTAGGGACTATACTTGATTCTAAGCTGACAGGGCTCCCCATTGCGATTATGTAGCGTCAAAATGTGAGCGAAATTTGAATATGCTCCGATGCTTACGTGGAGTCTGGTGGGGTGCGCATCCGACTACAATGAGATGGGTTTACAATGCAGTTATTAGAAGTGTCTTAGATTTTGGTACTTATTTCTTGGATCCGGGTAGTGTAGCTGGGTTTAAGAAACTAGACCTGGTACAATCACGAGCCCTTAGAATTATTTCCGGAGCTATGAAGTCCAGTCCTATAAATGCTCTTCAAATCGAATGCTGTGATCCCCTTTACATTTAAGACGGCAGTACCTGTCTGATAGATTCATTTTCCGTATCGTACAGTTTTCAAACCATCCTCTCTTTTCTAAACTAAAACTTCTTTCACAAAAAATATCTTCTTCTAAATATTGGTCTCATAAGTCTTCTCCCTGTCTAGTCTAGTTAAAAGTATTCTTAAGTTCCAGACTATACAAGCACCTACACATTCGTTACAGTTACTTCCTTTATTTAACTGTCCATACGAATCTCTGCTTCTCTCCCCAGATATTTGCTTTTCTCTTGATATTAAAAAAACTGATTCCAATGCCAACAATACTTTCAACTCTATAGTTAATAATAAATGGCAAAACTGGCATCATATTTATACCGATGCGTCAAAACATTCTACGGGATATGTTGGCGTCGGTGTATTTCATAAACAGTACAGTATAGTTCAAAAAATTAAGTTTCCTCCTGAAACATCCGTATTTACTGGAGAGTGTTTTGGTCTTTTAAGAGCCATTGAGTATGTTATTACGTTCAAATTAAGCAAAACTGTTATATTTTCTGATGCCTTAAGTTCCTTACAGGCCTTGGCTAAATTTTCAATAAAAGCTAACCCATATTTTAATACTATATTTGAATGTAAGACAAAGCTGTTACATTGCCAATTAAGTAATTATTTAGTATCCTTTTGCTGGATACCTAGTCACTGTGGTATTAGTGGAAATGTCAGAGCTGATACTTTGGCAAGCGATGCTACTGCGAGCGGGGATGTTTATCCGTATAGGAATTTTGGCCATGATCTTGCTTCTTTGCCTAGTACATTTCTCCATTATTTATGGAACATGTGCTGGAGTGAGAGTGGTCGGATCAAGGGTCGCTTCCTCTATGGTTTGCAATCTTCCGTTCCCACCGGTCTGCATACCCAGCTGTTCACGGGGCATGGGGGATTATCGGAGTATCTGAACCGGTTCGGGTGCAAAGAGAATCCCTCGTGCATCTGCGACGACAGCGAACAAGAGGATGTCCCGCACCTTATCTTTCGGTGCCCGGTGTATGTCCGGGAGAGATACGACTGTGAAAGCAGGCTTCGTGTACTGATTTGTTATAAAAATATGACAGAACTCATGTCTAAAAAGAATGTGGAAGAGTTCATAGCATTTTGCATTAGAATAGTTAAAAGCGTTGTACAAAGAAATAAGACATTAGATATATAACGTGTGTAATTATTATATATTTAAGTATATATAAGTAATTCGCAGCAAATCAATAGTAATAAGAAAATAGCTCATAATCCATAACTAAGAAAAAGATAAAAAATACACAAAAACACATATACAATAAGCATAGATAATAAAATAGAAATAGTCAGATAAACTAGTAGTATATAAGATAACTATAAGAAGCTTGCTGCAGTATGATAAAATAATCAGTAAGACTGTGCCTGTATTATGACTACATTAGAATACATAAAAAATGTAATAGAACAACACTTCTGAATCATGTTTAGATCACTATAATAAGAAATTGTAAAATTTTAGATATAACCAAAACCGTAATAGATAATGTAGATAAACCATGTTTAGACTAATTTGACTAAAACTGTATAAATTACCGAAACAAAAATGTAATAGCATTAAGAAAACTTGTATATATTTTTGAAATAAAAGATCCAAAAGAAAAGACAAACAAACAAAAGAAAGAGAACAAAACAAAAAAGAAATAGAGTAATAGAATAAAACAAACAAAAGAAAACAAACCCCAAAAGATAATAAATCCGAGCAATCTTCGTTTGCCTGGAGAGAGGAGAAAAAAAAAATCCGTTCCCAAGAAGCCATGGTTTGCCAAACTCTCGTTTGGTAAAACTGTTACTTCCATTTTTATTCGCATGCGTCTTGGACATCTCTGTGTTCCAATTCATTTACATAGGCTTGGAATTGTCTCGAGTCCTGCCTGTGAATGCGGTGAGAGTTACTGTGATATGAACCATGTTTTCCTTTCGTGTCCTATGTACGATCACACTTCTCTTTACGAATCTAATTTCCCTTTCTGTTCCTTTTCCAACTCTATTATTAGTATTATAGTATTTCTCTATTACTTATGGATTGTAAATTTGATGTATATAGTGTATTAAATTCATTTATTGTAAATAACCAAATAAAGCTTTAATATTAGTTGTATATATACTTACTAATTATTCTGATACATGTTTTCAAAAGTTTCGCTATAATTTTGTGTTTTTCATGATTTGTTTCCCTCGTTTTATGATAGTCAAATAAACATTTACTACGTGATTCTGGCTGAATGCACAAACCGTGCCTAGCCATATCAAGCAAAAAAAAAATTGTGTATAGTTTGGCTGTCTATGATTAGAGTAGATTTTTATATACTTAATAGTATCATCTCTATATATCTCTGTATAATTTATGGTATCATCTGGTCTGCAGTACCTAGTCAAAGTTCAACTCTAGTAGTATTAAAATATATCTTAATTAAAAATTCGGTCAGTCAAGACACCTTTAGAATATTCAGGTACAAAAACATTCCCACATAAAAACACGATAGACTCAAGGTGAGTATTTGAAAGTTGCTTTTTATAAAGTATGATATGATTTTTATACTTTAATTATTTTAGAAAGTTAGCAATAATTATTTTATGTTATTAGAATTTGATTATTTTATTTAGAATTCCAAAGAATAGAATATATTTATGTACTGTATGGTTTAGTATTATTTTTAGGAAAATACACAACGTAAGTACGTTTCATAGATAAAATTTATATATTTTATTCTCGAGTTCAAAAACTTTAATTAAATGCTTGAGATAGACGTTCATATGATCTAAGATTTCATGTAAGAAATAATTATAAAATGTATGTTTATAAAACTACCTATTTTATTAAGAAAGTATGAATTTATGAGGTGATAATTTATTTGTTAATGTGGGTTGGGTTTACATATATGTCCCCGGATGATTTCCTGGATGATTTTAATGGTTAATGTGTTTAGGAATATATTTAAGACTTATTTATAACAACTGAAATTGGTTTTGAGTGGAAAAAATACATATTCAATTAATTATCGAAGTTTGAAATTCACAACAATGATCTGGTAATTTTGTCGCCGAGACGTTTTTTTACGTTTTTTGACGGGATTTATCGAAATAGGAGACTGTATGTATCCGAAAATTTAAATATGTGGAGTTTTAAACAGTTGGTTAGGTTAGGTTTTGTGTAGACCATTACCGACTGTAACCATTCACTATTTATTTTATATATTAGTGAAAAACAGAAGTGAGGTTAGATTGACAAAAACATTAATAACTCAGGAACTATACATTTCCGGCACATGGGAGTTGCAGAAGGGGTACGTTTTCCTCCCTCCCCCGCCCCCCTTCCCCCTCATTACTTATGATTCCGGGGACATATATGTAAACCACACCCGTTAATGTTTTTGAGTATATTAGTTTCATTTAAATGTTCTTTTAATTTCCTTTCTGAAACAGATGGGTACAACTTGCTCAAAGAGTAAATACATGAATACAATCACTTGCAATATACTTCACTAATGTGGCTAGTTTTTAAGTTATTCTTAGATCTCATGTGTTTTTAACATTTTAAATACTAGAAAAATCACCATAAAAGTTAGAAAAATATACTTATATATATACTTTGTTATGTGTTTTGTACGAACTCAAGACAATAGATAGTCAAGTCAACAAACAAACAATAATTTACTTTACCTACCTTATTTGTAACTCTTTTTAGGATTCATTTGCCGTTATGGCAAACATTTTCTTTTTTTTATAAAATCATCATGTTTGTATGTCTGTCTGTTCATCTTTTGGTTAGTCTTTATCAGTCATAGTCATTTTGTGGATGTAATTGTTGCATAATGTTTACTTTCTTTACATTTCTATCAGTTTTTCAAAAATACAATAAACAATTATAAACAAATTTATTAAAATTCAGATAGGACAATGTCTGTTTGTTCAGCTAATAAATTCTTGAACATTATGAATAATAACTCTTAAATTATATGTAAGTATGATATCTTTAATATTTTTTTAATTGTTACCTACTTACCATATAGTAGGCATCAGTGTAGGACCTTGTAACTACATATATTTTAGGGACATTGTTTTTTTTTTCAAAATTGTGATTTGCAGGTAAATTTTTTAAGTGGGATTTCAGGGCCAAATAATAAACTATGCGAAGAATACTTACAGGAGTCTCAAGGTGGATTTTTCCAAAAACTAAAGTTTAATTTGTTTTTGTTTAAACGTTTTTGAAAAATCAATTACCCTTGTCAGGAATCAAATGAGCTGATTTTTTTGAGTAATTTTTATAGGACCCTCTTACCTAATATTAAATAATGATGCAGTCTATGGGAGATAGAGCACATTTACCTAGAAGATACCTATTTACACATAAATTGAAATCTTCTAGATTGTATTTGTCAAGAATATTGGCCTCCTACAATAAAAAGTACTGTCAGAATATTTTCTTACATTTATTTTTATCACCGAATTAAATTATTTGGCTTACTAATTCTTTTTATTTTATAGAAATAAATTATGTTCCGCGGGATGCAGAAAGCGGTAAGTTATACTACCATTTTCTCTGTGGCAACCGGGTCATCTCTGGGTCTTACTGCATCAAAGACCCTGGGCAGTAGCTTAATGTAATGTACATAATAAAATTAATAAGTGTTTCATATATATAAATCTTGAGTGAAAACGTATCTAACTGTGAGCTACCAATGGAACGCCCTGTATGTCTGTCTTTACCTATGAAATTGCCGTTATTTTAGGAAATAAATTAATGTATTCTATGTATTCATCTTTGCCAACGTAGTGATAGTGTATTAGTCCTCTTCTTGAAAAAATCAGTTGAACGGGAGACGACAAATTTGTCAAAGGCATTTTGTACTGCCTTTCGAGTATTGAATTTCTTTCCGCCAAGAACTTATCCAAATCTGGAAAAAGTAGAAGTCTGTAGGCGCAAGGACTTGTAAGTACTGCGGAGGATGGAGAGCTTCCAACCCCAGCTCTTGTAACTTGGATATCGTCTGCTGTGCAGTATGACATCGGGCGTTGTCAAAGTAGCGGAGACGAGCGACTGATCAAAGCTAGTTAGAGATGTGACAGCTTCTGCATCATTTTGTTCAGTTTGAGTTCGTAGGGCACCCATTTGTCAAGCTTGCCGATTTGACGTAAATTAACCAATATTGTTTTGACGCTAACGTCAAAAGCTGCTGCTAATTCAGCCGTAGATTGAGTATTATCAGCTTCTACAATTTTTTAAAATTCATCATTTTCGACCAAAGTTTTCGGACGACCACGAGATTGATTTTTCAGGTCGAAATTTCCAGAACGAAAGCGGACAAACGAATAACAGGTGGTACGTTCGTTTGTAATGTTCTTTCTCTCCGTAAAGTTCGTTGATGTTGCGTGCCACTTGTGCCGCGTCACTGCCACGACAATACTTATCGAGGACGAAAAAGATTCCATATATTCAATATACTCTATGAAAGATTCAAAGTGATGCATATAACACTAATAATAACAATCAAAATTTTGAAAAAATAATTCCATGTTTTTAAAATCAATTTTTTTTTTTTAAATTAATTTCAAAAATAGAATTCGGAACCAAAAAATATATTGTTTTGAAATGGCTAGTACTTCAGATCGGCAATTTCATGGGTACCTATCCCGCTTTTGGGGACTATGCTCACCATTTCTGAAAGAAATGTGATGTGAGTGAAACGCTTTTACAGCAGATAATTCAACATTGAAATGCAATTCTTATATTTGTGTTTTGCTCCTTTCTAACAACGTGAATTTTAAATATTACTTTCGTCTTTTCAGTGCGCATTTCGTCCATTCTTTCTTGAGCCTTACGTGGCATCATATAACATAACTTGTAATTATACAAGTACAAAGTCTCCAGTCAATGTTCAAAATTTACCGAATCTCCCTGTACCAAAACTCGATGACACTTTAAACAAATATTTGAAAACCGTGAGGCCCCATTTAAATGATGATGAATTTGCTGTCACTTCAAAAATTATCAAGGAGTTTGCAGCAGAAGGTGGTGTCGGGAGAAAGCTACAGGTAAGCTATTGCATAGCTAAAGGGCTTCAGCTGACTCCCTACTAAACATAGGAAGAGCTTGAGTAGTGTAAAAAGCCTTGCAGAGATTTGGGCAAGAAAGTACCAAATATACCTAATATTAACTATTTGGGCAGAGATTCCCCTTTACCACTCAGTAAGCAATGAATACCGTCTACACGCCACACCGCCTTTTATACGAAAATACTACGAAAACTACCCTACATAATAATATTATCTATGAAGATAATCTATGTGATATTAATATAATCTATGGTTCTCATAACTGCTGTGATGGACCTCGCGTAACAGTAGTGATTTTACGTTTAATATTTCTACAGGTTTAAGGTTAAAGTAATAAATCTTGCAAAAATCTTAGTACGTTTTGGATCATTACAATTAGAATTTAAAACATTAACAACCCCATTTTTGTAATATCCTGCACTATTTCAATGTGTTCATATGTAAAATATTGATACTAGGTAGGATAGGATACTGTAGGATTTCGCAAAAGCAAGGTCTGCAGATCTTAAATTATCTGTGTAATATATTAAGAACATAATGACGTAAGATGTGATGTGCGTGGAAAAATGGCAATAAGAAACATAAGTACATACATACTTAAATTTATACCACTCAGCATGGGTTAGTTGCAAAGGCGTCGTCTCAAGGCAACCCCGTCAAAAACCGCATAAAATAGATAATTTTAAATTCAGCAACGAAAAGTCGAAAACTTCTCTCATAGAAACACATTTTGGCTGTACGGATGCATGGACAATCATTACATTTTACTATCTATAATGCCATATATATCAAGCAGAGTCAGTTTGAATCCTCCATGGTTAGAACAATGCCTGCATTTAATGGTATTTGTAAACAATAAATTGGCAGTTATATTTTTATAAATACTTTGGAGATTTACAAAAATGCGAAATTAAATTTTTTAAACTATTTTTCTAGTATACTTAATTATGGGTGCATTGAAATTATCTAAAAAAAGGTTAAAATTAATTAATTGATCAATTTGCAATAACAGCGCCTTCTATGTGGAGTAATAAGTGAATTAATACCCTTTAGCATTAAATTATTAATAAATTAAAAATAAGAACTACAACAAAAAAATTCATTACTCTTTATTGATTTTATTTTACTTCAAATAAATATGTATCCATGCCCGACACTTTGTCCGCGTGGACCTTGAACTTAATATTCATATAAATTCTTTAGTATGCAAGTTTTCGGAATGAAGTGTAGAGCCTTGAGTTCAACAAGAAAAAGTAAAATGATTTTTATATTTCTTTATTCAATAAATAATTATTGATAATATATACCACAAGACTTATAGGTCTACAGGTAAGCTTTTGCATAGCTAAAGAGCTCAGAGCTTACTCTCTGGTAAACCTAAACTAAAAGTCCCGCACATCCCGCACACCGCTTTACCACTCCCGCGCTCACCACTGTGGCTCGATCGGACAGAGAGACGTTTAGCGTATTTTATTTTTATTAATATTATATTTGTAGGTGCTAAGGTTAATTTATTAATAATCAACAATAAATGTGATTAATTTCTAACTTTTACGACGACTTTCAGTAATTATAATAATGATCGATAATTATATTAATATATAGTGATCCCGGCAGACTGCCCTGAAAAAATTAAAATCTAGATTCCGATTCTGGTGGCGATCCATTCCAATGAAAACCATCCAAACACACAAAGAGTCATCAAAATAGGGATTAAATTTTTCACTGTTACACGTTTTCTTCCGTAACAGCCCTCAAAGGGCGACCACTTCTTTCTTCATCCACCAAAGTTAGTCGACATCGTAAAAAATCAGCGTGATAATGTTCCCGGCGCAGACACATTTTTCAATGAGACACGATAATTTAAATTAGCTCGCAAACAATGTGGATAAAATCTTGATATTGGAACGTACCTATTTTTAGTTTTATATAATAATATTTTCAAAATAGATTATATCTGGCCAGTCTCTCATACATAAAAACTTTTTTCGCAATATTTTCTAAGTGGTTCGGTACTGGCTTATCAAGTTTTACAAGGTCAGAGCTTACGTTGTATAATTCATGAGCCAATACACAAATATTCAATACAGTAGATACGCACAGATTATTAAATTCACACACGGACCAAAATTGCTAATTTGTATCTTTCTTTTTCTTGAATTATCCGTACTAACATGCGGATATGAAAATGACGCAGTATTTTTGTGTCGGAAATCATAATTCTGCCATTGGACAGACACCCTTTAGTAAAGACAAATAATATTTTTATGGCTAATAGAAAATCTTTATTAATTGCTTAGGTCTTGATAGGTATTGCTGATTATAATTAATTCCAATATGGAACGGGTAAATTTAAACTCTTACTATCTCACTCTGATTATCTGAATTGAATATGGCATACACTATTAAAACTGATTGTTTGTGTAATGAAAGGGAAATCAAAAAGTGGAGGTTTAAATTTTAAAGTCGTGCAATATAAGTCGCTGCGGTTTCATACATATGTCGTCAGCCGTTCGCAGTCCACTGCGATATATGTATTATTATATATGTTTATTAATTCTTCTTCATCCCAATCTAACCAGGTTACATTTGTGTTATGGGTATTAATGTACTACGTATAAGTTGGGGATCGATCTCAGACCCGAATAATTAACCTAAGAAAATCATAACGGCGTTAAGCGAACACCAGAATGGAAAATGCTGAGGATTCGAATTATCCAGGCCGCTTAGGTACTTCAGGCTAACTGCAGCGACCGTCAAGTAAACTGTTCGTCATGTAATTTGGTCTTCGTGTGTTTTTAATGACGGCGATGAATATACTGATGACCTGTAATACAGATCTACAATGGGCACCATTCTCGCACAACAAGTCCTATATCACTTATAAATTGTTCTGTGAGAAAATAATGTTTCTTTCTTTTTTTCTATATGAATAGGATACCTTTTATTGTAAAAATTGAGATCTATATCAGGGATAAAGAAATTTTGCAAGTGAAGGCAAATGAATGGGTTATCGTGAAATCTATATTATAAAATTCTAAACATGCCCTGTGTGGTGTTTAACCGAGTGGTGGGTTGGATTGTGTAGGATTTACTTATTATATTGAAAAACCATCTTGACTCGTAGACTTCTTTAATACAGACGTGACATGACATAAGTAACAAGTGACAGCTCATTGACAATACATAGACTATTAAAGTACAGTGATGTGACTTAAAACTATAGACACGACATCCTCCCCTTACAGATTTAGTTTAGTTGGTGGGCGGATGCTTCTCTTAGATCTCCTAAGTTGAGATGGTGGTGGACCTGACACTGGACTTGGCTGGACAAGACTGGGACTGACTGGACAAGACTGGATAAGACTAGGACGTACTGGACTGAACTGGACTGGACCAGGACGTTGAGGACTGGACTGACTAAGACTTGGACGTTGAGGACTGAACTGACTAAGACTTGGACGTTGAGGACTGGACTGACTAAGACTTGGACGTTGAGGACTGGACTGACTAAGACTTGGACGTTGAGGACTGGACTGACTAAGACTTGGACGTTGAGGACTGGACTGACTAAGACTTGGTTGACAAATTACTAAAGGAGGACTAGGGTGTACTGGACCTAACACAGCAGTATTAGATACTGGGTTATAGGATGGGAGTGGTGCACGAGACATTTGGTTTAAATGGACTTTCTTAACTACACCATCTACAGACACAAGAAACATAACTGGACTTAAACATTTTATAACTATACCCTTATTAATTACACTATTCCTCCCTAAGCGGATTAAAATATTATCATTTTCACTAAATACATGTGAACTAGGATATTTTGTAACAGATTTAGGATTAAAATTAGGATTTAACATTGACAACAAGGTTCTATGCTGATATACAAATAACAATGAGTTAGGACATTTTTCTGTAGTTGTTGTTTGAGTATTCCTATAATTTAAAAGAAATTTATGTATTTTAAGATTGAGAGATTCAGTATTATTTTTATCTAAAACAAGTTTACTCAATGCTTTCTTAGCAATCTGCACACTCCTTTCAGCAAAACCGTTGCTTTCAGGATGATAAGGAGGACTCTTTGTCACTTTAATATTAAACTTGGTACAAAAATTAATAAAAGAATATGAATCAAACGGTGGTCCATTATCTGACACAATTTCTACTGGTAATCCTACATATGAAAATATTTCACATAACTGTTCTATTACACTCTCTGCATTACAAGATTTTGACATGTGTTTTATGTCTAACCACTTGGAATAAGTATCACAATATATTAAAAAATGTTGTTTCTTAAATTCAAAAAAAAACAATATGAACTCTTTCAAATGGTATGACTGTTTTGGGCCATGGCCTTTTTTCATTATTAGGTTTAAAATTTACAATAGAACAAGATTCACATGACTGACATTTTGTTTCAATATCTACAGACATTGATGGCCACCAAAATAATGATCTAGCTAACATTTTTGAGCGTACAATGCCTGGATGACTTTCATGTAAAAGATTTAGTACATGTTGTTGACACTTTTGAGGTACAATTAATCTTGAACCAAACATAAGACAATTTTCATTAATTGAAATATAGTTTCTTATTCTGAAATAGGGACTAATTCCTATATCTTTACAATGATGAGGCCACCCCTCTTTAGTAAACTTAACAACTTTAATTAACACAGGATCTTCTAAGGTTTGTTTTGCAATATCAAATATATTGACAGGTAAGTCATCTGAAAATTGATTACTATTTATATCTAACACAATCTTATTAATTGGTAGTCTAGACAAAGCATCTGCTGGCTGCAAAAACTCACTTTTCCTATGTTCTAAGTTATAATCATAACTCTCAAGAATTAACGCCCAATGTTGCAAGCGTTGAGCTGCTAACGTTGGTATGCCCTTACTAGGGTGTAAGATGTACTTAATTGGAGCATTATCTGTAATAAGAGTGAAACGACGACCCCATAAATATTTATGAAACTTAGTGACTGCATAAATAATACTTAAGGCTTCTCTGTCTAATTGAGAATAGTTACACTGGGTTTTAGTCAAAGTACATGACGCATAGGCTATTGGCTTCTCTATACATTTACCACCTATATTAATAGCATGACACAAAACTGCACCTAAACCAACTGGACTTGCGTCACAGTATACCATCAATGGTAAGGATGGGTTATAATGGACTAAAACATCACTACTAATCAACTTTTGCTTACTTAAGGTGAACGCAGACTGGCATTCAGGTGTCCAATTCCATTTAACATTATTTTCTGTTAATCGACGCAGTGGTTTGACTAAAGTACTTAAATTACCTATGAAGTTATGATAAAAATTCAACATGCCTAGGTATGATCTCAATTCTTTGACATTTTGAGGACACTTTGCATTGACAATCGCTTCTACTAAGGACGGGCTAGGTTTCCTACCTACTCTTGAAATAATATGCCCTAAATACTCCACAGACTCTGAAAACCACTTACACGTATCTAAATTAATCCTCACATTATGTTTATTTAGTTTATCTAAGACTTTGACAACTGTATTATAACAATCTATATAATCTTTCCCTTTAATTAAAATATCATCTATATAACATACAGTATTGGGTATGTTTGACAGTAATTGATCCATTATTTTTTGAAAAATTGCTGGTGCTGATGCAATGCCATATATTAAACGTTTGTATCTATATAAACCTTTGTGTGTATTGACTGTTAACAATTCTTGACTCTGTTCATCGACTAATAATTGTGTATAAGCATCTGACAAATCTAGGACTACAAATACTTCACCTCCTGACATTGTGGCAAACACATCTTCCGGCTTTGGAAGTGGGTAAGAATCTACTTTTATATTCGGATTGACTGAACGCTTAAAATCAACACATATCCTATAATCACCATTGACTTTCTTAACTGGTACTAAAGGTGATGCCCATTCTGAATAGTTTACTTTATATATTTTTCCTTCTTTTTCCAATTTGTCTAAAGTATCACCGACTACTTGAACAATGTTATAAGGTAACTGGTAAGGTTTTAAAAACACAGGAGTACTATTTTCTTTTAACACAAGTTTTGCTTCAAAACCTATTATATGTGAGTCTATATTTTTGCTAAACACATTTGGATATGTTTTAACAAACTGTTGAACAACTGTAGATGTATTATTTGACTTTACTTCAGGCAGAATTGACTTTACATAACAATTATTGTTATTATTCATTGACAAAATATTATTCCTCCATTCTGGGTTTAAAATATCTAACCAATCACGACCAAGTAAAGGTATAAAGGACTTTTTATCTGATGTTACTACAAGAGACAATAACTTAGTTGACATATAATTATTATAGAACACTTTGACTTTAATCATGCCTGCTACTTCAAGACGACCTGATACAGTATTCAATTTTACATTGCATGGCAACAATGTATGACTTTTAAATTTATCTAAATAACATTGGAAAGAAATCAGGGAAATAGCAGCACCTGTATCAATCTCCATTTCTAGTAAGGACCTCTCCACATTGACTTTAATAATCTGTGGCTTATGTGACACATTATTAATATTGATTAACTTTATATTCATACAAAAACCACACTTAGGATCACATGGAATATCACAAGAAATGCATGTACATGTTTGCTTATAATACTGAAATTGACACATAGACTGACTTGACATTATATTATTAATATTTATTGACTCTGTTAACATGTTTATGACATTATTACTTTCCATACTTGTTCCTGGTTCTACTTCACTCACTTGATTTGTGTTATTTTGCCTGTAACTCCTACACATCTTTGATGTATGACCCAACCGCTGACATACATAGCACATCCATGTGCGTGCTGGACACATAGCTGGATTGTGATTACGACCGTATCTGTAGCATGACTGGTAACTGGAACGACTCATGTGACTGGGAAGACTTTGATGACTTGACTGATTACGACTTGTTGTATACTGATGCTTATTTTGACCTTGACTGGAACGACCTTGACATATAGTTGGTTTTTGACTAATTATATTATGACTTCTAGCATTCTGATAGTTGTGACTTTGATATGATTTCTTTACTTTATTGACACTGGATACATTTGACATATTTCTCATTTGCATAATGACGGACTCCTCTTGTAAGAAAATGATTTTTGCATTCTCATATGTTAAGCCTGACACAGATAGTAGCTTTTTCCTTATATTTTCGTTACGAATTCCAACAATTAGTTGATCTCGACATGCATTTTGAGCATGACTGCCAAAATTACATTTTGCTGCAATTTCTTGAAGAGTAGCTATATACTGCATTCCATTTTCATTCTCCGATTGCATTCTCCGGTAAAATAAATATCTGTTTGTTGACTCCAGACCCGGCGAATCGTATTTTTCCTTTAAAATGTTTGCTAATTCGGCAATTGACTTTGATCTAGGTTTATTCGGCAGACATATGCTATGAAGCATACTATAGTGTTTTACACCGATATGACATAGAAATAATGATTTTCTGACGCTGCTTTTATCCTCTTGCGGAACTTTATTAAGATCACAGTATTCTTCAAACATTTCCATCCAACTTACAAAGCTTTGACTCGCATCGTCGAACATTGGCAAGCTGCCAATAAAATGCTGATTTGATGACTCCATTTTTCCAAATATGACTATTTAAGATGACTATTTTACCTCCATTTATCGCTCGTCGCCACACCAGTGTGACCATCTCTTAACTACAGATCCTGCCTTACTTTGGTTAAAAACCTGCCAAATCCTGCCAAAGTCTGTAGTAAAAAATGCCTAAATCTTGCCAACATTATTTACCCTTGTAATTAACCAAAAAAATAAAAATACACATACAATAAGCTATATTTTTATTAAATTAAAATTAAACATTATAATTAGCATCATATTCTTCATTTCCTTTAACTCTATACATGGTCTTATTTATTAAACTTATCATATCGCCCAAGAAAATACACTAACAAGATATTAGCACTTTAAAAAAATCTAATTGGAATCAAAAGTATGTTTCTATGACTATAAGAGGGGAATATGTTCTTTGTTCTATGACTGATTGAATTAAAATATCAGTCATGAACTCGTGTTTATGAATACTTGTTTCATGATTATCAAATTTCTATGCGAAGATTTAAAGTTGTTAATTGAATGAATACAAACATAACACGAGAAGTATAGGGAAATCCCCTACATGCTCGTGAAGTATCTTCAGGGTTGTCATTTTCGACATTTTGGTGAGTTGCCAAAAGGAATTTTTCTGTACCTCAATACTGCCAAAAACTGCCAGGTTTTATAAAACGTCTGCCGATCATGCCAGAATCTAAAATAAGAGGTGAATCCTGCCAAAATGGCAGGAACCTGCCACATATGGTCACACTGCGCCACACTGTGGTGTTTAACCGAGTGGTGGGTTGGATTGTGTAGGATTTACTTATTATATTGAAAAACCATCTTGACTCGTAGACTTCTTTAATACAGACGTGACATGACATAAGTAACAATTGACAATACATAGACTATTAAAGTACAGTGATGTGACTTAAAACTATAGACACGACACCCTGTTTGTACATTGAATACATGGAGAACACTAAAACAAATATTTCTATGTGGCTTTCGCTGATTGACAGCAAATTCTTATATTTAAAATCTGCGCTACCTTTTATCCCACGGGGATTTTCTTGGGAATTATTTAAAATGGCCAGATTAAAAAAATCGAATTCCAATGTGATTTTTTCACTGATTGATAGCAAATTTTATGTAATAAGATTTGTGATATTTTTATCCAGGAAATTTTCCCGGGACCGGTTTGTAGTGTAGTTGTTCGGGTGCATAAAATTTAGTTTATTCCGACAAAATTTTCACTAAAACGATAGTTTACATTATTTTTTAAATGCTGTTATGTCCCGCGGGAATTCGATGTCAAGCGTGGACGAAGTCACGAGCACATCCTAGTTTAGTATATATGAACATAGTTCTTGGCCCGAGCAAGAATTTGTTTTCGCTCGCTACGGATTCAACTGTATATACTTATAAGTAACATTAATAATATGAAACTTTTCAATCTTATAAATTAATACACTTAAGAAAATAACCATAACCAACCCTGCTTGTAAATTCTGATTGCATAATTTAACATTACGAATTATCTTCACCGGACTCAGCTGTGTAAGAAACGATCCCGGTAATGATAATAATACATATGCCCGCATTCTTAGTGGCTGATAGACGCCGGTAAGTACGTGTGTACTTGTGGTTCGTCCGGCTGTCACCGTAAGTACACAAACTTTCAGAAAGAAACAAAGTTGTCGAGCCATAAGAATCTTATACTTACTCGCTCTAAGCTCTAAAATCGAGTAAAACTTACAGGTGTACGAGTGGGCTAAAGTAATCCTAATTCATTAATAATTATAATATCGTATAATGCTTATACGGTGAGGTGTGTAAGAATAAGCCTAAATGGCGCTCTGTTGTTCGTGCCTACCCCGCAAGGGACCTGGCGTGAAGTTATGTATGTATGTATGCATGTATAATACTTAATGATTCTAGTAAATTATTATGATATAACCGCAAGAAATAAATACATTTCTTATATTATCCGCCTCCAGGATCTTTTGGAAAGAAGAGCAAAGGAGCATCAAAACTGGCTCGAGGCGTGGTGGCTTAATACAGCCTACTTGGAGTATCGCGATCCAGTTGTAGTTTACTCTAGTCCAGGATTAGTCTTTCCCTTTAGGCAGTTTAACAATCAAACGGATCAATTAAGATATGCAGCCAAAACCTTACTCGCTTCAATGGATTACAAGGCTTTAATAGATGGGTAAGTTTCCGTCCAGTACTCTCTCTACTCATATTTTCCGTTCTGGTGAGTGCAAGAGTTTCTGCAGGTTACAGATAGGCGAAACTGTTTGTAAAAACCTCTATAGTGTTAGTGCTCGATTAAGGTGTATCAAAAGTAGTCCCAACTAGTCGAACTTAAGAAAACTGGGATGCTCGAACCGGTGTATATGTTACGGGCAATTTGATTAATCGGGCATTATTTATATGGACCGGTCATTATGAATAATGACCAAGAGTATCTGTCAATTTAATAACTATGGCCGGCCCATATTTATAACGCCCGACGGGCCGTCGTACATTTAAAAAAATCACGGTTTGAGATAACTTAAATTTATTACTTGGACCGGGCACTATGACAAATTCTCTACTTCTAGCCGGACAGTGTGATAAATTCGGCTCGGCGGCCGGTACCCGACGACGATTTTTACCTCTCTTCCGACCGCCCTTATTAGCCCTATTGTGTAGGGCTCTTGAAAGACTATAAGCGGGACCTCGTACTGCACAATGTTCCTCCACACCAGCACAACCGTCCCCCTATTCGGCGGGCCCCGGGAGAGACTTCATCACGCTTATACACGACGAAGTTCAGAATCCGGAACGTGATTTTGACCGAAATTTCGTCTCGCCGAGAAGTTATGTACAATTGTACATTTATTCAACGACTGGTCGAGGAGGCGTAGAGGCAGCGACTTGGCGGCCGCTCCTCCATGAGTTCAATAAAAGTAATCAAAGCTGGTCCGCTGGTGTGACCCATTCATGACGAATAGCGTCAATGCAGACCAGATGATGCATCGCAAATAACTTGAAATCTGCCCCAGCTGCGGCGGTGGAGATCAGTTCAGTCAGTGTCCAACAAAACAACTCCATGCGAAGCACTCGCTGGAGAATTATCTGAAGTAGGTCCCTGGTATTTATTAGTCTCGTCTACGTTGGATGATTAAGATTTCGGTTCAGGAGCGGCGGGCATTTGCCTGGTCCTGCTTTTCGCCTGACAATGCGGTAATGGCCGAGCAGCACCGGCAGTGGGAGTTGGTGTTCTCTCCAGCGGCACCTGGTGGCTGCTGTGTGCCTCCACAGCAGCCACCAGGTCAACAGGTGCGGCTTTTTACGGCACTTCTCTCTGTGGTGTCATTTGCAGGAGGCACCAATGTAATTCCTAGCACCTCCCTCTGGGCCGGTTGCCGTACCGTAGTCACATTGCCCGTAACATATACACAAACAGATCAAAGATCTATGCCGTAACTACAATAGGACTACGGCAAACCATTTAATTTTAGAATTCCCAGGACCGTATAAAACGATTTGTTTCAGCGCATAATCAAAAATTTATTGCACTAAAAATACCTTATTGTACTCGTAATAATGTAGACTAAACTATAATAAAACTACGTTTTAACGGTTTTAAGCGCGATAATTTATTTGATTTAGGTTTATCCGACGTTTCGGCCGCCATTCAGTGGGCGTGGTCACGGACGACAAAGATGACATTTTTCCAACGAGTATTGTTAAAGTTTTATTTAGCCTACTGCCAACTTGTTCATTTTAATTATTAAGTTTTAATTTTGTTTATTATTTACTCTATGGAAGCCTTACAAAAGTAATAATAAATGTAATTATAGTTAACTAAATGAAGTATAAATGATGGCGTTTCGGTTAAAAATTATACACTTTATTTATTTATTTTAGAAACAAAATCCCAATCGAGATGATGGGTAAGAGTCCTTTGGACATGTCTCAATACAAAAAGATATTTGGAACATGCAGAATACCTAGAGAAAAACGTGATACACTATCATATAATGATACCAAGCATGTGACAGTTATGCATAACAACCATGTAAGTAAGGGAACTATCCAAGGTGGATGACGCGAGCTTCATCATTAGTTCGCTGAAAGTAGTAGTAGATTCGTGACTAATAATCTGTAAGGTTTTATTTTGAAATAAATATATTCATTTACTGTTCTACCATTGGACCGTCTTCTTTATCCATGTAATATAAATTCTTTTCTGGGATTTAAAATCTTTAAAGTAAAAAGCATTTACACAAATAATTCCAGCACGTTCAAGAATTTCCATGGATTTCTGATTCATAACAGTTTGACGGATTTCTTTCCGGTTTCCAATTGAGAGAAGTAGAATTTAATTATTTTCACGGGATGTTTCCCGACAGCGGTTTAAGTTGTTTTTTGGCATTTAAATCTTGATTTTTGTAATCTTGATCATATATTCAAATTATTATTTTTTAGGTTTTTCATGTAGATCTATGGGGTGAAGATAACGTGATGCTTAACGAAGATCAAATCGTTGACCAATTGAAGAAAGTTATTGATATGTCTGCCACCCGCACGGACTCATGTATTGGTGTCCTTACTTCTGACAACCGTGATAATTGGGCCAAAGCATACAATCTACTTACACAAGGTACACGTTCCAAATATTTATGTAATTTGTGGTCGTGACTATCTTCTATGAATATTTTGAAACTATCCTTGAAAATTAACGTATTTATTTCAGAATTGACTCCTCTTTCTTCTAGATTACTTACTGAAAGTCATGAGTCTACCACCGATTCAAAAAGCAATTTTAGTTATTGTTAAAGGAGAAGATGCGGCCCGACAATTTCTCCTTTAATGTTACTTTTTTTGCACGAGTTCAGCACACAGCAAATGGCCCACCTGATGGAAAGTGGTTACCATTGCCTATGGGCATTTGCAACACCAAAAGTGCTACAAAGGCACTGCTGCTCTCTAAAGGGAGACTGGAGCGTGGCTACTAATGCCGGCACACAACTCAAGGTTGTTATGGCAACATTCTAGACCATGGGTAGTGGGTTCTTTTGACGTCTCTTACGACAGACCACCTGGCTGCAGGAAATTGTATTCTTTTCCTGTTCCTGGACGGCGATTTTAAAACATTAGTAGCAGAATAACGGCTAGTCTAAGTAACTTGTAAGCTGAAAACAACAACTATCAATAACAAGGGTTTTATTAAAAACACATCATTTGTCCTATTACAATACATTGATATCTATTATTTAAATCAAACCCTTATAAACAGCCAGAAAGTGTCTGTAAAAACACGCTTGGCTGTCCATCACAGGATGTTAATGCCTACGTGTATGGCAGAAGAAGCATGAAATAGGATAACCTCAGTGCTAATGAGAGCTTTGAGAAGTTTATGTGCAGTTAGCTTGAATAAAATTATAAGGAACATTGTGAATTGAAAAAAGATGTAAGATTTGAAAAGGGAATGTTAAGGTGGGTTGGACATGTAAAGGGAATGGATAAAAGTAGAATCACAAAACAGGTCTATGACAGCATTGTCAATGATAGAGCTGCTGCCGGTAGCCCGAGAGGAACACACCATGATCAAATATCAGAAGTGTTAAAGAGGTCAGGTTAACATCGCAAATATACGTGCATGTATGAAAAGGTTAATGAACATAGATGAAGCGAAAGTGGTTTGTCAGGATAGTCACAAGTGGAGATTTACAATTTTCTGCCTACACCCAGGGGGAAACAGGCGTGATAATATGTGTGTATTTATGTATTATTTTGAATATTGTATAGATATCACATTCAAAGACTGCTCTAGGGAGTTGTCTGCTTTGAACACAAGTCTGACCCGAATCCTCCATATAGGCACGAAGGATATTTGCACAGCCGGTAGGTATAGGGGGCGTTACCAATACTGCCATCTGCAAAACGATGTATGTTATCTTGATTCAACAAATCATTGATATGCACGATAAAGAGTGTTTAATTTCTGGGGATCTGATATTAAATGAAATTATTTCAACTGCAAATGATCTGCTACGCTTTATTCCTGTCCAAGGTGTAAATGTTGGTGTAACCTCTCCAAAGTGAAACTAAAAAATGACAAAGCGCCAGTATATAAACTTGATTTAAATTTGTCCAGACAACACAAACGAGGCGTCTTTAACGGACGTGGAGCGAAGTCTGGCGGTGTTGTGCTTAGACGGTGCGGTAGGGTTATGGAGGTGCGCGGACGCGGATTCGCGACGCACTCTAGCTGCCGCGCAGACGATCCACGGCGGCGGCGCACACACCAACGGCGCCAACCGATGGTTCGACAAGACCATACAGGTCAGCCACACACACACAAGTATAAGTACTGAAACCTTCAAAATATTCTAAACTGTTAATTTCTTTAATAAACATAGCTGTTTTGATATACAGATTAATAATTTATAACTGATTTAATTAAGTCTCACTTTGCGCATAATAATTAACTATCTTAGAGCGTTAATATGTGCATCGGACCGAAGCCGAAGTGAGACTGCACTCAACCAATGCCGGAGTGAAAATGTTGCCTCGTAGTTACACTCGCATGCTTTTACATTCGAGCTATGACGGAACGAGCCGAGTAGTGGCCTAATGGACACAAACTACCCTCATTATTATACTATCAGTAAATAAACTCGTTGAAATAGTAGGATAATTTAACATAATCTAATACAAAGAAAACATAATTTTAAATTTGATTAATTAATAATAGTTGTTACCGTTTTTAACTAATTCCGTGAATTGCTCTAATCTGAATTGTACTACACGAAATTGATTAGATATTAATGATGTACTTTAACGAAAATTAAAATAATAAGTTTGTAATGCACACAAACTCTTTAAATATTTTCTTCGATGCTTGTTTCACTTTGGTTGGGTATATTAAAGTCTCGGTGGTGGGTTATAGATTAACATTGACTTGGGTGGTACGCCCTAAATCAGTTGACAAACACGTTTGCAGTTCATTGTGGGCGCCGATGGCGTAACTGGCCTCACATACGAGCATTCGCCAGCCGAAGGACAACCGATAGCTGTTATGACGGATTTCATTATTAATTATATGTATGAGTTTTGTTTTATTTTTGCGGTATGAGGTTTTGTTTATTTTGAATACTACCTACCACTACTTAATAGATCTCTGATAGATTAATTAATAATATTCCCTTATAGGATGTGAATGTAACGTGACTACAAGTTACACCCCTGATATTTATTATTGTTTTTAAGTTTAACCATTAATTTTAAGACACAAGCTTGTTACGAGTAAATAAATATATTGTTACGAGTTGCAGGATTCGAATTAAAATGCCGTTTGAATTAATATAGAATTTATTAGAACTATACAAACACGTATAACACAGGTACAAATATAATAACACGCGCAAAGTCCGTCACTAAATAGATTACCGAATGTAGTACACACGTCTTACTTCGCTAGTGGTTACCGCTTGACTGCCTCATCTCTCCCTTGGGGCATGGCTTTATACTGTACAAATACAATGTCGGCTCGACCGCGTGCACCGAGTTTCTTAGAATCATACCTGGCTAATGACTGCCATAAAAGATTACAATACACAATGGCCTGTTTTTCTAATCACAAATTTTAAACACAAATTAAACAAAAGAAGTCCAAATGCCGAAAAGGTGTGAATTTGTCTTTCGCTGGCATTCAAGTTGTAAAAATTTGTTATAAGATGTCGCAGAAAAATTCGTTGTTTCTATATCATGTCTTGTGTTTATAAAGTTAACTAATATTTTATGTTCGGTACTAAAAGTTATCCTCTTACAAATGTTGTTTACAAATGTGTTAAAGCTGTAAATAAAACATTAATAACTGATATTGTAATGTTTCGGTGCGTATACATATAAACTAATATAAAGTTATCATTTTTCATATGGTTATCTTTGATTTACATATTTGTTTATCACTAGAAATAATAACATTGTAATGATAACGATTATTTGAAGCCAATCGAGAAAGTTACTATCTGAATGTCACCCTTTCACTACTAAATCTCGGAAAAGACACCTATTAATATTTGGTATTCAATTTTCTTAGAGACGAAACCATTTTGGTCTAAAGTGTCATACGAATTTCTGCAGAATATGAGTCCGAAGGACATATATAGAGAGGCATGTCTATGTTAATCTGTGGTCTGAAGCTTTTATTATAATTCTGAAAGTTATGATTGACGTGTCAGATCTATGTTGGAATCATTATCTCGGTTACAGCACTCAGAGCCGGGTCAATCGGTCTCTCTCTCTGACAGAATATATACGTTAAATAGTTTGGAGTTAATTGTATATCGCACGACGAATGACTTTCAGTGACCACTTTCACCTCCCTTCTATCCTATTTTATTAACTCTATCCCATTCTAGAGCTTGGCAATACATTAGCACTATCCCAGGTGTTACACCGTCCTTTGGCTACAGTAAACTCTTTCTATCAAGTCTTAAATAATAAGTAATTACGACCGATTCTCAATGAAATTTGATTTATGCTCACTTTTGTCCCAGAGACAAACTTGGATGATTTCCATTCTGGAAAAGCTTTCTTGGTGTTATACTCATAAAAATAAATCCCTTTTGTGTTAGGAGTCTGCTGTGGACTTTGCTTTCCTACTTTTATGTAATGATTCTATAATGGAAACATACTTATTAACTAAGTTTAATGAGTCATTATTATTACACTATTTATTTACACCATTTATGCGTTAAAAAAAAATAAAAAAAAAATGCATACGATATGATAAATTCATTCACAATTAACAACCTAGGCGTGCTATTACCCGGTGATTAAATTTTCAAGTGAATTTAATTAGCTGTGAAGTACAATAATTTGTCTCAACGATACTTTTCACGAAGTTAACCTAAATATCCTAAATCAAATCCTCAAGCAAATGAATGCCTGAACTATTAAAGAATGGCATTCAATTTTACTTCTGTAAGCTCCGCTCGTTTATCGCCTTGACTAAACCCTATCTAATACCAAATAGCCCAAGTAGATGAACAATCAATTAAACATGTAGTTATCTATTTTCTAACTAGGTAGTTGACACTTTGAACAGGGAAGGTCGATAAAATGTAACGCTGGTCCTAGGTAAAATTTCACAGTCCTTTCCGATTTTTGTAACTGGAGTGAAAAATGATATATTTTATATCACTGTTATTTAACCGGTGATTGTGAAATGTGCCACCGCTAATCAGTCCACATATGTCAAGCCAGCATTTCTAAGTATACTTATATTGAGACTTGGCAGATGCATCGTAAATAGACATCTGTTAGCCAAATAACTAGCCGGTTACCGTATAACGGCCATACCACGGCCATGGTAGGTTACTATTTTGTAGTTAATTTGTTATGTATAAGGGAGAAGTAAAATGATTTTTATTATCTTTTCTAGAGACGAGAATAAAGCTCAAAAAAAATCTCCTTCGTCAAAGCCAATACAGCCGACGTTATTGAAATTCAATGTGAATGCTGAAGTTAAGGGCATGATCAAAACTGCACAAGATAACTTGGATAAGTATGTTCTGTTATTTTAATTTTATATAGTGTTTATGAATAAGTATATTTGTTTATTTAATTTTGTGATTACATTAAAGATTTGTTTGTGTAATATATGCTAATTTCCATACTGTTGGAAAAATAGCGGTTTCTAAAGACATATTCATTAGTTTTATAAGCAACTTTAAAGTTAATTCATAATGAACTGTCTTTCATTTTAGCTACTTTGGAAACATGAAAAAAAATTTTTTTTTCTTCATTACAGGTTAGTGAACAACTTGGAGCTGAATTGTTTCCAATACGATAAATATGGAAAAAACTTCATAAAGTCTCAAAAACTTAGCCCTGACAGCTATTTGCAAATGGCGATGCAGTATGCTTTTTATAAGTAAGATTTAAGTTTTTTATGGCCGATTCCTATATCTTATTCACTTGCCTTGCCATCGGTAGAAATTTGACTTTATTTGAATAGAGCTTACATTAAATTGAAAAGTGAGTTTAATCCTAAAAGAATTTTCTTCCATCTAATCTATATGTCCGGTAAGCGGGGAGAAAACAAGACGGGGTTGTTTATTTTTTTATAAACAGGTAGATGGCTTACCTGATGGAAAGCGATTACTGTCACCTGTGGGCGTTTGCAACACCAGTGGTGTCGCTATACATGGATCATATTATGTTACTATTAGGTTTCACATGTTTTTGCCGGTCAGGCATGCAAAGTGTACATATATGCTTAAAACTACTTCAAAATTATACATGTCAATTTAAAACTATAATAATCAATACAATTCAAATTTTTGCCTATACAAATGTTTTATGTCAATAATAATAAAATACAGAGTCCATAAAACGCCGGGCGCCCATTACGAGTCGGCCGCGACGCGCATGTACGCCGGCGGGCGCACGGAGACCATCCGCTCGTGCTCCGTCGAGGCGGTGGAGTTCGCGAGGGCGATGCTGGACGCGCGCGGCGCCCCCACGGAGCAGGCCGCGGCGCTCAAGAGGGCCATCCAGGCGCACAAGGACTACACCGTGCAAGTGAGGCGCGCCACCTCCATTCCAGCCGAAGCGTATAACACGGCCGGCGTTACTTGGCGCATGTGAACTCGTGAAGAAAATACAGTGACCAACTAGTACAAAGCAATGAAAAAATACAGGGATGAAGGGCGACCAGTTGTATTCACTGACGAGTCGTATGCCCACTCATCACACGAGTGTACATGCTCTAAAGTTCGCAGAGCCTATGTTCACATTTGCCAAGTTACGCCGGCCGTACTATGCCGGGTAACACGAACACCGAGAGACTATCCTCATATTCTGAAAGTACACTTGGAGTTGCCTAATGACAAGGATGAAAACAGCACTTTTCGTCCTTGAGAAACGGTTCGCCCTGCTGTCAAAAAAAAATGGAAAACTATTCGAACCATAGATAATACATGAGATCAGGGCTATTTTGTGAGGCATGCAGTGCCTTTAAAAGAAATTTCGAAAATATCGAAAAATTGCCATAAAAACTGAAAAAACAATGAATTTTGGTAATCTTTACAAAAAAAATAGTTTTTTTTAATAGGGTTTTGGAGTGGAGCTACAAACGAAAAAATGATAGACTTGGCACTTTCGACTTGGCGACTCGTGTCCCAACTTTTTTTACAACCACTGTGAAATCATAAAATTGTTTAAATATAAAAATTATCAATAATTTTGTAATATCATTATATACTTCAAAATTTTGATATGGATTTAAGCATATATATATATATATATATATATATATATATATATATATATATATATATATATATATATATATATATATATATATATATATATATATATATATATGTATATATATATATATATATATGTATGTATGTATATATATATATATATATATATATGTATATATATAAGATTTATGGCCTGGTTTTGTTAGAGAAGTGGTTGTTTGTTTGGAGATTCAGTTTACTTTCCTCATCATTGAAACGAAAAGCAGTGTGAAAGGCCTTAGGAGCTAGAACTATTAGCGCTCTCGCTACGCTCCTGCGTCAAACCATCTCGAGCCTAAATAGGTCACTTTCACCTCTCGTGTAACAAACTACTATTATTACTTCACATGTTGGCATAGAAATTACTAGTGTGTTTAAAACACTAATCCCATCCAACCTTCTGAACGTTTGAAATGAAAACTTATTTTAACGAAAATTCTCAATAAAATCACTCTCAAAGGACATTATTAGTATTGTTTATATTAATTATTTCAGGCACTACAAGGATTCGGCGTCGACCGGCATTTACTTGGATTAAAGTTGATTGCTATTGAGAATGGTCTGGAAGTACCAAAGCTCTATAAGGACGCCGGATTTGTTAAAAGTGCCCATATGAGGATATCTACTAGTCAAGTACGTATTTTTCGTTATATCTTATTTTTATACTATTTTAATATAATTTCTACTCTTTACTACTATAAAATTATAATACTTACATAAAAGAGACCGGGTCTTTTGGGGCAAAGATGTGAAGAGTCGAGCTTAAAAAAGCGTGTAATTTTTCTATTACAAAACTCTCAAATGTATCTAGAAGACGAGAAATCCTAAAAATAAGGTCTCAAATAAAATAATTAATTTCAATAATTAATAATATATAACCATTAGACCACGCCATTAATTCATTTCAAAGAACTAAACCCAGTCTGAGCGCAAAAAAAATATCAACATAGTAAAATGAGCTCTTAAAATCACTTATTTTTTGCGATTGGGGCCCAAAAATGTATGAAAGCATATCTGTCTCCTTTGTTTAAACATTTCTCCACAAAGCTAAAAATCTTTTTTTTCCAATATACTCGTTTGAGAAAGTAAAGCAACGTTATGTTATGCTATTATCAAGAAAAAGACTGAACATGAGATGTGGATCAGGTGGCGTGCAAGTGCGACGGGTTCATGTGTTACGGGCCGCTGGTGGCCGACGGGTACGCGACGTGCTACAACCCGCGCGACAACGACGTCAACTTCGCCACGTCCGCGTTCAACGCGCACCCCGGCACCAGCTGCGCGGAGTACCGCCACGCGCTCGAACACGCGCTGCAACACATGCACGACGTACTCGCCCAAAGCGTACCATCCAAGTTGTAAAATAATTATCACTTAACGCTTTCAAATTAACCGCACAAAGCTGCGCGCTATCTGCTTTTGTATTAAATAGACAATTACACGCTAAAAGCAGCCAAAAGGTTTGCTTACGGACTACACTAGCTGTTTATCGATACAAGATAGCTTCATCGCGCTACCTGCATTGCTGAATTATAGGTGTAACTAGTATAAGGTATGACAAGTTCTACAATTTTATTCTAAATTTCATACAAAGCATCGTGGATTTCGTAACGGGCTTATAATTAAACTTAATTATCTCCATTTGCATCATGTATTTTCACTTAGCTATTGTCTCCTGGAATTCTACAGATACCACATACATCTAAATCAATTTGTGTTTAGAAGTCATAGTTGGAACCAATTTTACTAGCTTTTTATTTTATTATACTTTATTTTTTATTTATTGTTTTATCTTTGTTACGTACCTATAATTTCAAATACTTGATGCAAAGCAATAGTTAATATTAAGACACGTAATAATAACTTTTATACAGAAAAAGGAGAAAAATTTAAACAACAATTTTATACAAACGTTTATTTTTAACACGTAAATACACAATAAATATTAATGCATTATAGTCCTTAATTGAATCATATTTTTATTTTGATAAAATTTACAGTTTTTAAGTCAATGCGGTGCGATGTACGAGGTCGCACTATGTTGTCATGCGTACCATCTATGTATTTGACTTTGCTTGCCTTTTATACTCTCTAAGTTTGCATTTTTATACTCGATTATTATTTAGTGCATAAGTGAAACTTAAAATATTAGATATGTATTCGAATTTATGTTATATGAATTTTTATTAAAAAGCTTTGTGACAAGTTATGTTGTTTAAATCTATGGTTTTCGGCCTTGTGTAATAAAACTTACTGGTATTAATGCACACTCCAGCTATCCTGCAACAGGCAACCACAAAATTGTAAACAAGTAGTGATTCCATACTAGCTTTAGAACACAGCGCAAAATGAATAACTGTCAATTACGCTGTTATTCGTTGCTAATGCTCTTAGCCATAAGTATTTCGCTCTAAATTATGATGGTGTATTATTATGGTATCCTTCTTGTTGTTCATTTTATACCAAATTACAAATAAAGCGAATATTAATTACATTATAATGGAGTTGTGTGAAATATTTTAAAATCCAGTTCTTATATTTTATTATTCATTCACTTGCCATTGTTAAAAAATTTACATTTAATGCATGGACCTTCCGAAACATGTACTAGGGCAAAGAAACAGTAGAAACCGGCCATAAATGTGATGAAGTCGGAATAATAAGACAAGCACATTTGTTTCTGTTTTCGTAACCATAATACCTACATTAGTTACACCAAAAACGAATACTCATTTAATAATGTAAAATAAAATATTATTTTATTTTAATTGCCTAATAATTATAATTGTGTATTGAATAAATAATAAGTACCTAAAAAAAAGTATTTTACTTAGATCAACCACCTTATAAGGAAAATATATGGTATATATTGAAAAAATATTGTACATTACCAAATTATAAACAATCGCGCATTTTAAATGACGCAAATAGTGTAATACAATTTCAACAGATTGCTATATCCATCCATTATTTTACAAACTATACAACATAAAAATCAATAAAACATTCGACTCTTAGTTCAATCTATACAAGAAGTTTCCCACTTTGAGACAATATTGACTAATGGAATAATAAACATTTATAGGACTGTTTTAGTGTTTCAATATTGGGGCACTTATTCATTGTAACTGTTTTGTAAAATACCTATGCCATCAATGCCTTATGGCTACACTTAATTCACAGAAAAAAGAACGGATGTTTCACTCAATTAACGTTCAACGGTTTTTAGGGTCTAGTAAAAATTTATATTAAAACTTCTTTTTTTAACATTTCCCACCATAAGCAGTCTGGCCTTACGGCCATACATTGTTCTTTTCATTCCAGGTGAAATGACCATATTAAGAGTATCTGGTGCGACTGTTAAACTTAATCAAATGTCTGTTCTAATTAATTAAGTAGACTGTTTAGTTTTGTTTTTGAAATGAAAACTTTAAGCACTGGGCATTTGTATGGGGAAAAAGCACTGAATTCGCGTGACCGTCACGCTCAGGTACAAAGTTTTCACTTCTGACATGCAGACCTAAGACTGATAGTTATTTTTTTTAATTCTGACATTCGCACCATGGAAGTATGTCAAGAACACAGTAAGCAAATTAATCTAAGATTTTTTTTAAATAGATTGATAGCTTTTGCCTGGATTCATTTAAAAATAAAGTTTAAATAATGAAATAATAAAAAAAGAAAATGACCTGTAGCACCGTATAGTAGTTGTATGTAGGGTTGTAACGGAACTTCGCTTCCGCCTCTGTTACTGCGGAAGTTCCGCAAGAAATCGTACCTCCGCATCCGTGTAATTTTTGCGGAGTCATAACGGAGGTTTATTTACTAATCATACGCAAGTAGCGACAGTCGAGACGACTCAGCCGTCCGGCCGCGCGCGACAAATGAACAAGAATCAACGCGTGCGCGGCGGGAACGCGGTTGGGGTGGGGCGGGGGGCGTGCAAACTACATTTGTCAAATGAATGATACGCGACAGGAATCAACCTGTCGAATTGATTGGACGCGTTAGACGTAGTACATACGTATTTAATTTAAAATAAATATTTTGTAGTATTGATAGTTTTAGTAAATCATAAACTACTATTTTTTCTACATCCACTTTCACTTCCGCCTCTGCTCCGTTAACCTCCGCATCCGCGGAGGTGAAACCCGTCGCCTCCGCATCCGCCTCCGCCTCCGCTAAGAAGGCCTCCGTTACAACCCTAGTTGTATGTATCATCTTGGATATAGAAAATTTTAATATTACATTTTTACTGGGGTTTTGCTTTACTTTACGCTAGTTCGTTAATGGCCGGTTCCTAATCTTACTAACCATTCACTTGCCCTGCCATCGGTTACATTTTTAGATTAAATGTATGTATGTATAACTTCACGCCAGGTCCCTTACGGGGTAGGCACGAATAATAGAGCACCATACAGGCTTATTCTTACACACCTTAGATTAAATGTATGGAGCTTATGACAAATTTTTACTCATTCGTGAAGTAAATGAACGGTCGGTATGATATAGGAGCCGGCCATAAATAGCGTTGTTGATAACTGAAGGTGCGAGGCCAGGATTATGTCGCATAGTTATAATACGAGTCATAAGTCGTTAAAACGTAATTTTGACGAATAATAAGCAGCAACAGATAATAACAACTATCCTTAATTTGAGATACAATGAAACTTAAAAATTCGTAAACCTGACTATTATAAGTAGCAAGATGACCTCCAATTATGATACCACTATTCATTGTTAGTTTTTAGACAATATCCTTAGCCTTTTTTCTACAAAATCCAATGCTGTAACATCTAAATATTAATATTAATGCAGCATATATTGAAATAAAAAGCGAGACTGCAATATTGTCGCCTACCGGTAATATTATTGAACTTAGGTTTTCTTTTGTAATATATTCATCACTCCTAACACATACCTCATTATTTTATTACAATCGTATGGAATGTACATTGTACACAATGTAGTTAAATTAATCTAAACCAGATTGGGATTTTCTGATATAAGAATTTATTTCTAAAATAATAATCCTTAAGGTCAAGTGTCAATGCCGATTTTCATTATAAACACATCAACATAATTATATATATTAAAACAAACATTTCTTGACAAAACATGTTTTTATAATAACTTATATAACTGGGTTTCTAAAATATATGTAATTCATTTCCAATAACCGATAAATTTATACACTTGTGTTTTTATATATTTTTTTATATAAATAAAAGGATACATTGGTGTTTATTGAAAATGTATTGCATGTATTTTTCCTTATCGTAACCAGTGTTCATAATAAAAATACTGTTTCTCAAGAAATATTTATTGATCTAGATGTTCGACGCCGTTCTCTAATGGTGCGGTTTCATCTGCGTTAACGTCACAGATTAACTGTCTTATTCATATTGAGTTACAGTAAGTGTGAAAGACTCTTTAAGAACCATAGAGAATCCTTCAAATTTACTCTAACTCAATAAAAATAAGACCGTTAGCCTGTATGCGTCTTATTTAAAGCGTTAAAAATATCGCCGTTAACGAATAGCTACGTGAGTGTATATTACACATATGTGTGTATGTGTCATTAAGAATGTCGCACCTTTGACATTGACCGCATTGAAATACCTCAGCGGTGAGAGTGGGGCGAGGGGGGCGCGGGGGGGGGGCGGTTAGCAGGCGCAGGGGTCGCGCGCGGCGGGCGGCGCGGCGAGGGGGCGCCCCGGCGACGCCGGCTTGTGCTGCACCCCCGACTCCGCCGCGTTCAAGTCCAACCGCCCGTCCTGAATGCTCTGGTAGATCTTTTTTGCAGTCTCCAAAAAGGCTTCCTCCACATTTTGGCCCCTAAAAATAAACGATGCATTGTCGACGATCCCATACTCACAGACGGATTAGACACGCTTGGCCTTCGGAGAGACTTCGCGTCTCTGCGTATTCTACCGACTGACTATATAACGGAGAGTGTTCCGAGGAACTGTTTAGAATGCTGCCTTCGTCTTCTTTTTACCACCGCACCGCACGCCATCGGTTAGGCGTTCATCCCCACTTCCTTGAGCCGCTTCACTCTTGTATGCAACGGTTTTCAAGAAAGTTTCTCTTGCGCACCGTAGGGATTTGGAATGAACTCCCAGCCGTGGTTTTCCCACAGCTCTACAACATGGGGTTTTTTAAAAAGGGTGTCATAAAATTTTTTCGGGGCCGGCAGCGCGTTGATGACACCCTCGGTGTTGCAAACATCCATAGGCGACGGTAACCGCTTTCTGCTGTACTCAAGCGATTAAAAAAAATCAACGTCAAAGAAATCGATGAGTTGAGATATGGCTTAAAAAGCGTTATATTTTTATGTGACTTCCAAAAAGAGGAGGTATTCACAATTAGACTAATTTTTATGTTTTTTACGCGATTTCTCCGTCAGTTTACAGAGTTTTTTGTTTATTCGAAAGATTATACTCCTGAAATGGTCCCGTTGTCACCAAATCAGGATCTGATGAGAAATCGAGCGCAATCCTTGTTGAAGAGCGCCTACACTTTTCGAAGATCAAACTGTATACGCGTGCCAGTAGTAAAAATTCTATAGGCGCTTAAAATATTATTTCTAAAGCTAATCAAGCAATTGAAGACTAGATATTTTTTTTTACAAAAATTTCTATACTTGTATAATTTATTTGACCCGTCTAGAATGTTGCTAAAGAAGTATTAACACTAGTTTGAAGAATATGTCGATAGAAGATGCCTTAAAAAATGCTCATAATAGAGTTATGCCCTTACATACTAGACATAGTATGGTTGATTCGAAAAGATGGCAGCAGCAGAAATCAGCAATCTTTTTATTGCAAAGCTGGCAAACAAGCAAACAGTTCAGCTCATGAAAAGTGGTTATCATCGCTTTAGACATTTGCAACACCAGGGGCACAGCCATAGCGTTACCAGCCTTTAGGATGGGATACGGAGGAGGGATAAGAGAAGAGGAATAAAATATGGGATTGGAAAATTGGATAGAGGTAGGGGAAAGTTGGCGATCGGAACTGTCACTGATCGCATGAAACAAGATTAGCACAAGACTAACTGTTTCACATCTATATTCTGTGAGAGCTCATCACACCGATGGTATTGGCCCAAGAGCTGTATGTAACCATCATAATGATTCCAGCATGACTCTACCATGTAAAAATGCCATATAGAATAAATGAATGGTAAAAAATAAACATTACAGTCCATTAACACATGGCGATCTTTGTCTATCAGGATATGTAATTCTTTACCCTACACTGAACTCCATGTTCGCGAATATTCAAATTATATGTACATACGTTTTAGCACTGGCTTCAACAAACATTAAGCCGTTTTCATCTGCAAATTGTTTTGCTTCTTCGTAAGTGACGTCCCTCTGACCATCTAAATCAGACTTGTTGCCAATCAAAAATATCACAGTGCTGGGATTAGTCAAATTCCGAGTATCTGTCAGCCAGCTACTCAAATGATTGTAGGTGGATCTGGAAAATAAAGTTAAACTTATTGTTTATCTCTATCGCTTCACTGATAGATGCAAACTTTTGGTTCATATATATAAAAGACGATATAATTAAGACAATATAAAAAACATTAATATAATTTACTTTTACCTAAAAAACAAGTTTCTAAAAGTGCATCACTCACAAAGGATGCTATTGATCTTAAGGGGTTATGTTAAATTCATAAGATACTTAGTTTCAAAAAGTTCAAATAAAACAATTTCACATTGTTTTATTCTACTGTGTTGTGATGATAGTTTATGTGCACTTAACACCTCATAATTTTATTTTAAGAGAAATATTTATATAAAACTTGTTTTTTCCTTATGTAAAGGACTGGCCCAAAGGGATATTATGTAGTATTCTTCACATGTTTTATTTAGTACATCTTATTAAAGTTGCTCATATAGAAATTTACAAGTAGACTCATGTTTTTTTGAAAATGTATTAGTTTGGGAACAAATGAATTAACAAACCTTCTAGTGATATCATAAACCATGAGTGCACCAGCAGCTCCCCTGTAGTAGGATCGTGTTACCGCCCTAAATCTCTCTTGCCCAGCTGTATCCCAAATTTGAAGTTTGATTTTTTGACCAGCTACTTCTATGATACGTGTGCCAAATTCCACACCAATTGTATGGGGACAGTCAGCCATAACTTAAAACATAAGATATGATACATTAATAAACTGCTCAGTTTAAGATGGATTCTTATCTAAAGAATATTTCACAAACACCTAATTACGAATGTCAAATTGTAGTTAAACTAGTCTTAGCTATAACAATATTGTAGGAACAAAGGTTTAATATTTTCCTTAAATATTAAAAAAAACCGTATTTTTTTAATAATATAATACACATTGTTTTATAAAAGAGTTATTATGATGTAATATAGTCGACTCTCTGAATTTTAAATTACCAAGAGTTCAAAATAACGAGAGGAGTGGGTAAGAATAAAATCAAGTAAACAAGAGTTCCATCAAAATTCGTGATTTATTATTTTAAACATTTTTACAATTATTCAAAATTAAAGTTTATTTTTTAAAAGAAGTACATAATTTTCTGCTAAGTGAGCGTCTTCAGTCTATTATTGTCCTTGTCCTCATCCAGCGGGTCCAAATTCAACAGTTCAGCATTGGTTGTTTTCCTATCGACCATTCCTTCAACTTCAAATAACGGAGGGCACCAAGTGATATTGATTTAATTTAATTTATTGAGAGTCAACTATATTACTATTTATAAATTTGTTGGGGTCAGCTTAGCTTACCTAAATCGAATTAGCAACTTCTGAAAATGCAACTTTTAATTTATTTGACTGTCTATCAATCTGATAGACAGATAGAGCATCAAGTGAAAACATCTGAACGGATTTAAATAAAACTCTACAGTTTATATCCTCGGTAAGCACTTAGGATACTTTTTATCCCGATGATTGATAATGCTTCTGTGAGATATATGAACATAGCCAAAAAGATGATGTTGGAGACAATTTTTTTAACCGACGTAGAAAAAAGGAGGAGGTTCTCAATTCGTCGGGATCTTTTTTTTGTTGCTTTTTTTTATGTATGTTCGCCGATTACTTCGTGATTTATGATCCGATTTACGTGTTTTTTTTTGTTCGACGCGGAATAGCTTCCAATTGGTCCCCTAAAAATTTTACATAGTTTGGCCCAGTAGTTTTCATTTTACGATCATTTTTTTGTTCCCGGTTCTTGGGACCTATATTTTTTAAGAAGCACGGCACCATTCGTAGGTCCACCCATACATAGCTAGACACTAAAAAGTAACAAATAAAAAATAAAAACTTCGTTTAAAAAAACCGACTTCAAAAACTAAAATGTATAAAATAACTTATTTCTAAAGCTATTATTATTATTAATATATATTATCTAAAACATCTTGAAGTCGGTGCAAAGTAAAACATAATAAAAATTACTATATTTTGAAAATTACTAAGCACCGACTTTAAGATGTTTTAGATAATATATATTAATAATAATAGCTTTAAAAATAAGTTATTTTATACATTTTAGTTTTTTAGTTATTGAAGTCGGTTTTTTTAAACGAAGTTTTTATTTTTTAGTGTCTAGCTATGTATGGGTAGACCTACGAAAGGTGCCGCGCTCCTTAAAAATATAGGTCCCAAGAAACGGGAACGAAAAATATTCGTAAAATGAAAACTACTGGACCAGGAGACAAAATGACAACTATTCCGCGTCGAACAAAAAAAGAATCACGTAAATCGAATCATAAATCTCGGAGTAATCGGTGAACATACATAAAAAAAAGAACCTGACGAATTGAGAACCTCCTCCTTTTTTTGAAGTCAGTTAGAAATGAATGTTTGTGTGTATGTCCTTTATAGGATCGTACATTACACATTCGATTTTGATGAAACATTATGTGTGTGGGTCCTGGGATGGTGTACAGACACAATTGGAACCCGTAGATGGCGCTGTGATCGGTTTCTAGAATCCTCCTAATCACCTGGACCGATTTTGTTGATTTTGTTTTTGTGTCATGGAACAAAGTCTTTTAAGAATTCAGAAAATAGGTGGTATGAAGTTCGCCGGGTCAGCTAGTATAATAATAATTCATTACATGTTAGGTACTTCAAATCAGGTTGGCTGTGACTTTTCTTTATGTTTTGCTGTGCAGTTGTCTACACTATATTTACTTAGTTTACAGTTTTACAGTGAATTGAAAAAGAAATTATTATAGCTTTATATAATATAATTAAACATCTATTTAATTTTTATGTATATAAAATTGAGCTACTCATTACCTAGGCATGGAAAACTCTAGTAATCAAAAAAGTATAATTTTTTGTATTCTAAATCAATAAAACAATGAAAATAATTTTAACATAATTATTTCGAAATCATCTAAATGAAATTATGTGGTACTAATATCTAAACTCAATTAATTAATAATGGGATACATCATTATGACAAATATAATTAAAATTTATTTGTAACAAGAATCACTTAAAAAATAAGTACTTATAAAAGTTGTTTATTGATTTCAAGTAGATTAACAAATAGATTTATCTAATCCAAGTGAAAAAAGCATACACAATGGAAAGTAATATCTCTTTGTGCTCACATGACATAGCTGTATTTGTTAAAACACTCACATTTCTTATCAGTGAACTGATGTAAAAGGCATGATTTCCCAACTCCCATATCACCAATAATAATATACTTGAATATATAGGAATAGTTGTATGGTCCTGATGTCATCTTGATTGCTGAAATAAAAAGAAATAAGATAAATTCTCTTATAATAAATATAAGCCACACCTGACTGTAACCATTTACTATTTAATAGTCATCATTTTGAATATTTTAATGGTTACAGGTTAATTAGCTTTGAGACATTTTTGTTTGCAGCAGTGTACTGTCAGCACATAAATTAATAAACTAATACTTTTTATATATTTTTATAGGCAGGTACTTAATATGAAACTAGTAATATTAAATGACATTAAAATAATAAATATTAATGTTAAAGATAATATTTAATACTAACTTTCAAGTTAATAGTACTATAAATATAATACAACTAGAAATGCAAAAACATTTCGAAACTAATTTATCTGTACTCTTGTAGTGTATGTGTAAGTGCTCTTCTGTTTTTTCTTAATTTTTTGATGGCTTACACTGTTTTTTTTTGTTCTTTTCTTTTGTTATTACTGACTTTCTTTTGGGCTTTGAAACAATTCTTCAAGTTTGAACCTATAATATATGTGTAATATTAGTGAAAAAATGTGTGGTCATGTTTATTATAAAATAATATTTTAAGATCTCAGGTAGTTTAGGGGATGTAGTAGGAGTAAGAATGTCTCAGCCTTCCAAACTCCATCAGCATGCCACTTATGTATCAAAAATCTATAGATTTACTACTAAATTTCTAGTATCCTAAGTAGTAATCTTAAGAAAAAACTTACACCTCAAAGGCAAAGCATATGAGCCTTGTATCCCTGTCAACTCATATTTATGTAACATGAAGGAAATAAATCAATTGGAGCTTACAAGCATTACAAGCATTCAAACAAATTTTAGCAAGGGGCATTCTTAAATTCATACAATAATATTATTTTTGTCAAAAACAGTATGTTGTGTATCATCACTCAATATAGTATACAATTCAAATAAGACATGAAAACTGTTATAAGTACGAAAATACTTGAAATGTTAATTAACGCGTTCGATGGACAGGTATTTTACAAAAAATTAACACGGTAACTGCGAATACAAAATAAGCTACAACATATACAAAGAATCTGTTATAACTGAAGTATGAGTCACCAATTCCACAATTACAATATTTCTTTAGCACAGTTACCACCAAAATGAACAACACCGTTATAGGTACCCTTTCGCCATAAGTACCCATGATTGTCGCTACCGTAATAAAATCATTGCTCGAGTTTTGCACTCCAAGGTGTATTGCACATCAATAAATTATTCCAGCAAATAACAGTAGTTTTCACTATTACAATCACTTCGCCAATATGTGGTAGTTGAAATGAATAAGGACATAATGTACAAAAACTAATGATATCTCTTACATTATCAAAATTTCTCAAGTAGAAAGATTTCACAATTTATTTTTATTCACAAAACAAAAGACCTTCCGTTTTCGACGTCGTGTAAGTAAACGAAGTAGTAAGTACTATAGTGATGTACGAATTGACATCGAATTGATTGATATGATATCCGTTATTCACATATATATTTATTATCCAAATCTTTTACATTTTTTTTATAAATATCTTATAAAATATATATATACATTTATTTATTAAAAAAATATAAAAAACTGATTTTCGCCGGCAGTGGGGCCTCGGGTCCAGACTACCGGTGGTTAAGGCTCCAGACACAGGAATCTCCTCACAATACGGGCCGTGTCCAACAAAGCTGCCTTTTGCATCCGACCCTTCAACCAGATACCAAGCGAGAGCCTTTCAAGGTGGCGGTCAAGGCTCTTCGCTATTAATCCATTCACTGACACCACTATCGGTACTATGATTGTAGAATTTAGGTTCCACATGGCGGTAACCTCGTGAGCAAGATCAATATACTTTATTTGTTTATCTTTCTCGGCATTCACGAGGTTACCATCATGGGGGATCGCGACATCTACAATTAAAGCACGTCGCGCAGACCGATCAACTATGACAATGTCAGGCTTATTGGTAACAATAGTCCTGTCTGTGATAATTGATCGGTCCCAGTAGAGCAGATATTGACCATTGTCAAGAACTGGCTCGGGCTTGTATTGGTAATAAGGTACCTCCGACGAGACAAGTCCGTATTTAAGAGCAAGTTGTTGGTGGATGATCCTGGCTACTAGGTTGTGCCTGTGCAAGTACTCGCTGTTAGCAAGACGAGAACAACCAGAAGTGACATGTCTGAGAGACTCACCAGGGCGGTGACACGCCCGACATATGTCAAGCGTGCCGTCCTTCAGAATGTACTTCCGGTAGTTGTTCGTCTTGATAACCTCGTCCATAATTGCACAGACAAACCCTTCGGTTTCCCCAAATAGGTCACCGAAACGTAGCCAGTTCACCGAGGCTGGTAGGTCCACATCAGGCCCAGTTAAAGCCTGATAGAACCTGCCATGCAGCTCCTTGCTCTTCCATACGTCTATACGATCAGAAGCACTCATTACCAACGGTCTCTGCCAGTTCTGTTTTGATAGGGATAGCGGGGTGAACCCTTTGTCTACTGACACTACATCGTAATGCATACCCGCTGTCTCGCCTACTCTGAGAAAATATTCTCTGAGATTGTACACCTCACGGTTGTGGAGGTCTTTTGTTCCAAATTTGGGAATTTGGTACCAGAGACACGACATACAGCAACAGCGCCACAGTATAGAATCGAATGTGTCTCGGTAAGATCTTTACTGGCTCTAAAATATGGAGCCAGTAAGGAATCCAAGACCCCCATGAGCAACAAATTACGTTTGTGAGTGGGTAACCGTGGTAGACGTGGTCTACTTAATATAGGCATCTCCTTATAATCTTCAATCGCTTCCTCCAAAGCCCTCCTCATAAGCTCATTATCCTGGCTACTTACGCTACCAACCGTAGTATCGTCAATTTCCATCGGCGACAACGCCGTCACCCTAGGTGTTATATTTGGGTGTTGTGGGGAACTCGGAGTCTCACTGATTCTACGGGTGGTTCGTATTTCAGTGCGCAGACGATCAAGTGTAGACTCATCCAACAGATGTCGTCGTTGAACAGCCCGTACTTGATCCGACAAGCGCTGTGCTGTGACATTGGTATCTGGTTGAAGGATCTGAAACAGAGACAGCATGCGGTCACGGTACGCAGTGAGGTTGATTCCTATATCTGTCGCCTCGTAGTACGCTCGCATGACGTTCTCATTCATTTGTTGAGTCCATCGCATGCGGCGCACAGCACCACCGGGAGCGGGGGCCGGGCGCGGGATACGTCCCGCAGGCCCCAAGCGTGCCGACGGCGGCCGTCCTCGGCCTCGCGCAGGTCTTCGTCGCGGGGCTGACGGCGCTGGCCCCTCCTCGCCGGTGCTCGACGCCGCGGTGGCCGCCGGTGTGAAGAAATCTTCATCCGTTGACGACGACCGAGGCGTGGAGCCAGGCGAGGCGGGCACAGCAGGTGGTGGGCGTGCGTGTCTGCTGCTCCTCATGTTGTCTGCTTGATCCTACTTCATTATTTGTTTATTAAAAATCCGTTACTGTTTGATTCTCGTAATTTTTCTCCGATGTTTTTTCTTGACATATCTTGTCATCATTGATGTTTGAAAATTTTCGTTGTATTTATTTGATAATTTTGAGACAGTTATGGAGGTTGCTTTAATGATTTGTTATTATGTACTTACACGGTTTAATATTGTTTTAAAAGTCCAAATATATATTGTTAATTATAATCACTGCAGAATTTAAAATTTTTACGGAAAAAAGCACACAACCCGTCATGACAGTTTTTTTTTTTTATTTTTTTTTTTTATCCTGATATCCGTTATTATTATTAATCTTATAAGATAGGAGTGCACGATATATATCGATATTGAATAAAATATCGATATATGTACACGATATATCGATTCCTGCCGATATTATCGAATAATCTAGTATCGATATGTACACTCGATACATTTTATCCGATACATCAAATATCGGTAGAAATTTTACTTTTTAAACTGATTTATGGTTGGTAACTTGAGTAAAAATAAAACGTAAAACCCTGAATTATTGAATAACTAGCCTTCCCAGTAACGAAAGTTTCGTGGTTAACAAAATAGGTACTCTAAATGACTTCAAATTAAACTCCACTACATACCTAACCTACAATGTATATTCGTCTCAACAGCTAAAGAGCGATTTCTGAGTTTCTCCAATAAACTCTCAGTTTTATTTTTTTGTAGTTTTTCAGCGCTGGTTGATTATAAGATATACTAATGAAATGATTCGATTATTTATATAAGTAAGCTACTAATTTCATAATCGATTTTCAATATTAATATTAGAAAATAATTCGATTATGACATTAGTCATAATCACCCCCGCTAAACAACATACTACTCCTACTCTTAGTAAGGGCAGCACTAGTATTAAAAATGGTATAATCTGTGTCTGTGGGTACTCGTTTCGGTCTCAGTACAGAATAACTTACAAATAAATGCTATCTGTTTTGATTGTTTTGTTTGATACATTTTACGAAATGTAAATACAGTTATATAAAATCTAACTAATATAAATAAATAGCACAATATATAAAAGCGGCTACAATTCAATTGTATAGAAGAAGCAAGCTGTGGCAATAAATTGATTACCTGTTTTATTACATTTTAATTAAAATTTTGTTTGAGCAAGGTCTCGACAAAAAATATTGGGAATTATAAATAATTAAACTTGATTTGTTTCTTATTCCTAGCTATTTTTACTTATATCAACCTGATCCCTATCAAATACTTAATATTAAAAACTAACTAAATAAGAAAATTACATTTTGTTACGATATATCGAAGATATCGATATATTTCTACGATATATCGCAAAGTATCGAAAATAATATCGATATTTTTTTGTATGAACATCCCTATTATAAGTTCATGCCAAAACTGGTATCTCCAAATTAACTACTGAAGAATGCGCAATATCTGATTATTTAAGAAATTGAAGAATAAGTTGTGAACATCATATACAAGCATTTAAAATTATAAACATCTAATAAGGTTTTAACTATCCGACTGTAACACAAAAAATAATATCAATCGCTTTCCTTAATATATTGGTATATATATAAAAAAAACTACCTCAAGTAGACATTTATAAACTTAAAATTAATGCAATATAAAAAATACTTCCTTGTACAATTTACAAAATAAACATTGAAGTACATATTTGATATTAGAATAGACTGTAACTAACGAATATCGATTGTCTGCAACTGTAGCTTCACTAGGTTAATTTTATTGGCTTCGCATGAGCCTAGCAAAGAGGTCTGACTGAATTGCAGTCCTACAGAGATCAGTGTTTGCAGGACACAACAGACATTCTGCTTGATGTTATAAGACTATTGTGTGTATCACTCATTATTGTGTGGCAAATTACCGCAAATTAAAGTAGAAAATAATAGGCACCACTTACACAAATTTCTCTAAACTTCAATTGTCATGCTAAGGGCCTCACCTGCGATAAAGATATTTATTGTGGCCCAGTTAAATTACAAATAACGGATTACACTAATTGCTACATCTGCGTGAAATGGCCTATATCTGTAACATTATCCCTGAGGAGGCACTACCTCAAACATCATGTATGTGTATTCTCCCATCCTACGATGTTTTGTCTGTGTTAGTGTACTTCATTGATACTAACCAGCTTACATGTTTGTGACTATGATAAGTGTTTGTGTTTGTACTTGCTTCAGGTAACATTTCAGATTCTTCAATTAATTATTGTATTTTTTTGCTGTCGTTAACTTGAAAGATTCCGTTACATACTAACTACATACATACATACATATTAACATACGTATGAAGCTAATAAAAGCGTATTAAAAGTATCCGATTAAAGACAATTATGCCAGAATATACGGCGGCGAGCTGCTAGAAGGACCTACATGTAGGGTCGTGAATGGGCTCTTTTATACTCATATACATTGCTATTGCTGGCTTAAAGGCCTAGTTGCCAAGCCATAAATATTATATATAAAAACATTGCTATTATACTTTTGATACTGTCAAAGTCAAATATCACGATTTAATCAATTCTATTATATTCTATCAATTTTGAATCTTAAATTGAAATTTCTGTTTTTATCGCGACATTATCTGAAGTACTCTGCCTTATTTTGCAGCAACATTTTTAAAGATGAGTGTTATTCTGCCACGTTCTGTTACAAAATGTTTTATGAAGAATGTACCAGCTATTGTTACTCGAACACTAACTAATAAAAGTGAAGATACCTGTACACATACAGGACAGGTTCGTATTGTTATTATGTAATATTTATATTTTTTAAATGCATATTTATTATTCTTGTAAAGTTATTGTGTTCTTTATAGAAATGGGATTCTGATGACTACAGAATGGTTAGATTCACAGGTGCCCCAAAGCAAGTAAACCATAGCTGGGCTATTAACTTAATTGCTGAAGTTCCCCCAAAAGAAGTAACTGAAAGAGTAGTGTGGTGTGATGGAGGAAGCGGCCCCGAGGGGCATCCTCGTGTTTATATCAATTTGGTATGTATTTTATACATCAATGGTGCAAACTTGAGAAAGTTTACATCATAATATTGAAATAGGCTGACTCATAAGTGGTTGAGGGCACACTTATTTATTATGAACAGATCTGACCTTTTTTAACATAGGTTAGGCACCCACCTTAGCCTTCTTGGTTATTCTTTTATTACCACCCAAAGTTAATATTATATATCGACAGGTGCAAAGTAAATAAAGTTATCTACAAAATGATGATTTTTAGTTTATTGTACAATCGTTTTAATAAAACAATTCTTTACAATATGACATTATTTGTTTTGCATATGTCACATTATTTCAATAAATTTTCGTATGTAAAAAAAGCCAGCTACATATGTTCTTTCAAATACTACGAAGTTAATATGACCATCTTTTCGCTCTCCTGTAAAGTAGCTATTTTGCAGATATCTCTTTTACTTTGCACCCGTCAATATCAAATAATAAATAAATGTGCCCTATAACTATACCACACCTCTTACCCTTGAAATTTGAATTTTTAGAAAATATTACCTAATTTGTTTACTAATATTATGGCGGCTGGCGGCTACTAAGATGTCTGGTATACGAATTTTAAGTAGTGGGTGGGCAGAGTGGATAGGGGTAGATATACTTACCCTCTCTGCAATCCTTGTGGTCCAGAGTTCTCGAAATATTAATTTCTCTAATAAACATAAATAAAATCATCTATTATTGAGACGGATGTGTAAGGTTACAACCAGTGACTTAGGTTGGGTTAGGTCAGCTGCAAATCAAATGCAGGAACCAAGTGAGCAATAAGAGTGTGCCACAATAGCAGCTGGTGAGCCAGAACCAACTGTTAACCATTTGATACACATATTCAGTTAGGTTAGGTTATCTTCAGACCAAAGCACACAAGCCGAACGAGCGAAGCGAATGTGCAGCCACAGTGGCCAGAAAGTGCTAGAACCTACTGGGTAACCATTCACTATTTATTTTATATATACAATTTATAATTTCGTCTTAATTGGTTACATTTTGAATATTTTGGTTACTTTTGGAGCATATGTGAAAGGGCTCTGCTGTTTTTTCTTAATTTTTGATGACTTATTTTTAGTGGTCGGTAGAATAATAGAAATCACTTTACGCGTTGAGTGTAGCCGAAGTGATACTCTTTATTGACATATGGAAAATATTATGTTTTTGTCCCTTTATTTAATTATATTTTATTTATTTAAAAGGTATATTATGCTTTTGCCAGTTGGTAGGACATTTGATGGGCATGTCTGAATGGCTATATGACCCCTGGTCTAAAACATGTTGCCATAATAACCTTGAGTTGTGTTCTGGCATTAGTGACCAGGTTCCAGTCTCGTTTAAGAGAGCAACAGCACATTTGTAGCACCTTTGGTGTTGCAAATCCATAGGCAATGGTAACCACTCTCCATCAACTGGGCGGTCTGCCTGTCTGCTGAACTCCTGGAATTAAAAAAATATCATACATAACTTCACGCCAGGTCCCTTGCAGGGTAGGCACAAACAACAGAGCGCCATACAGGTTTATTCTTACACACCTCACTTGCTTCTTTGACATTCATAGTTCTTGTCATGCACGCTCGTCTGTTCTTAATGCTCCTGACATCACCTTCTGTTAATACACGATCAATTTGATCATGGAAGGTGTGTCGTGGCCTTTCGCGACTTCTGCATCCATCCACTTTTGCATTGTATATCTGTAAAAAAATATCATACTGATAAAAAGAACCCCAATATCACTGTGTGTAGGTCAAGGTGACCACTCAAGATTCATTTGTCCTGGGAATTATAATTTTGTTCTGTTGTGTGGATTTATTATAATGAACTTTATGGCGGAGCACGATTTATGCTATAAAATTGCCAAGCCTGTATATAAATGATAGTTTACAATAACATGTAACGTAATTTTGATAGACAAGCAGTTATATTTGTTGACAAATAATTTTACACTTCTCTTATATTAATATTTTAGATTAACATGTATGTTACTTCATGGCCCTCGTTACTGATATTATATTTTGTTAATAATTGTTATTCTGGGAGATGGAGCATTAAGCTCCATGATATCAGACCAAATATACATGTAGACTTAGGGAATGTTCCATTTATTTACAGATGTCCTAGTTAGTTACAATTTTTGATTGTGATGAGTACCTTTATTGCTTTTCAGGACAAGCCAGGTGACCACTCCTGTGGATACTGTGGACTCCGTTATGTGAAAAAAGGTGGTCATTGAGATTAATGTTTGTTAATGCTCTTCATTTATTTTTAAATAAATTAATGTGTTTGTATGTAATAGTTTAATAAACATAGTTGGAAAAATCTTTTGTTTCATGTCACTTCTCATAAAAAAATTATTCATAATACTATATTTCGGATACAGGTATTGGAGTAACATTTGGTGAATAGTGTAAGTTTTTATGAGTCCATAGCTAAATGGTGGCAATGAATCCCTAAATTTATTATGTCCCTCTGGAATAGATTTATTACAGGCAATTTACCAAACAATTTTGACATTCTAACCTAAGATTCAATATATTTGGAGTAAGACTGAATTATTCTGCTTGTTCTCAACATTACATTTGTTTGTCATGAAACCATTGCCACATTACATCAAGCCAACAATTCTTGCCCTCTATCCTTTTTTTCCATCATGGCTTGCAGATTTTCTTAAATTGTGGCTGTACTCATGTAGGCCTAATCGTTAAGGTATACTACTATTGATATGATATATCTATAATACAGTACAGCTGAATATTATTCTGAGTAAATTCATAACATACATGACACTTGGACAATACTAAAACTTGGTTGTTTAAAATAGTAAGTTTATTTTTTGTGATAATTATTTAACAACATTATGTAGTCTTAATTACATTTCTTAATATTCACTTTGTTCTATAACGGTTATGTAAGTTTAAACAATTTGAAAATATAATAATCACATTTAAAGATCTGCTAAAGGTAGCTATCAAGTTTTCTAATAGGTTTTCATTGTTTACATTTTTTATGTTAGATAACTACCTACTAAACAAAGTTATATAGCATCCTATTAATTAAAGTAATATTTTAAAGGGCATTGAGTCTGATTTTGACTTAGATTTGTCTGACAAATTAGCCACTACATTAAAATGGAAAATTAAATTAATAATCATTCTTATTTTAAGTTGCAATATAGTTTTAATAATTTGTAAAAGTTGCAAAAGCTCAACAAAGTATACTACATACAGATTTGATTATCTAATAACATTTATATTTATATAATTAATTATTCTTGCTAGATCCTACTCTAAAAATTTAATTTCAATAAATATTTTTACATTATATATGTTTTAACCTATAGACTGGCTGTATGTCTATCTGAAGAACTTTATAACACAACAAAAGTTATTCTTCACATTGTTATTTAAAAATTTGCTGCAGCTAATATTATGTGCTATATTTTAGTTATTTGTTGTTTCATCAGAATCCATGGTCATATTTTGACTTTGAAGTTGTTGCCTGATATCAATATTAGATTGTAGAAGTTCTTTCAGCTTTTCATGTATATCATCATTCTTTTGCTCTAAGTAGTCCAAAGCTGAATTAAGATCATCTAAAGTTGAGTCCAAGAGCTGATATTCTGGAAAAATAGGACTATTAAGAAAGTAAAGTGATTATAACCATATTACAAATTTTAATATAGTTTTATCCCATACGATCTTACAACATTGTTGCAACAGGTACACATGGCATGTGGTAATGTGCTATTTATAGGAGAAATAAGGAAAATCAATCACATGCGTTGAAATCTTTTGAAAGATTAGGCAAAAAGAAACAACAACAGAATTAATACCTTCAACAATGTTTTCCACTTCATTTTGGTTTGTAGGCTCAGTCCCATTATTTGTAATCTTTCCTTCACCATTAAACTTAGAATGATCTTGGCCAGCCATTATCTGAAGTATTTGTTATTGTATATTTACAAAATAAATCAAAATTTATTTACGAATAGAGATCCTACTACAAAAGGAATGTGTGAAATTAATTGTCAAAGTGACAGCTTCTATTTAGTGTTGCATATTTAACAAATTTACAATCGATGTTTAATATCGATATTTATTATTAAGATTAATACCACAATATTTGAATTGTTAAGATTTTGATGAATCTCATCTATAACTTTATTACTTTACAAAATAAAATATTTTTCTGTTCATAATTACGTAACAATATTAAATTTGTAATTTACTTAAAAGTCTTAAACATTGTATTTATTTCAATGTTTCATTTTTACTAGTTTTTACAGAAGATACAGTACACAACATACAGATTGTATAAAATATTATGAGTTACTAAAAGAATAAAAGATACCTTTTCTAGTTATGATAAAACCATTTCAGTATTGAATAGGCGTATGCCTAAAACCTAAACTGATCGATCTATCAATTATTTTTTTAATTATTGTAATAGTATCACTAAAATTTAACATGATGTTTGTATAAATATGGTGACATGTTAATTTAAGTTCCACGTGTTCTTACTAGACAGACATGCAAAGTAATTTAAATAAAAACTTTATTTCATGGTGGAAAACCACTCATTCAAAGTCGTAGAAACAAACACACAATCTGGGAAGATCTAATATGGAAGGATTTACTCTATACCGTGACCCATGATTGATGACATCCACTCATTACGGATCACAGCCGTCAGCCGCGGCTGACGCAGTACCATAACACACACTCCAGATTGCTTTAAGACGTCCGAATGCTCAAAGCCATGTCCGCGACTTACAACTTATAATGTCCACATTTCTATGGACTTTCCATAGCTAGATACGTTGCAAGCCGTGCCTCTCAGCCGAAGAATTCAGCCTTGATATATAATATGTACACATATTTGTATTCTTTTTGACGTTCGCACGCCCAGCAACCTACATTTTTGACACTAAATATCACATGTCTCAGTTATGTTTAGTTTATATTATGGTTGCACCAAATTGATAGAAATACATCGAAAAAGAAACTCGATTTTATATTACAATCAAATTGGTAATGGTGTAGGGTTCTCAAATTGGTCAATGATCGGTCTGTGATAAAGTAAAATAAATCACTTGACTAACTGTACCAACTGTCGAAATTTAGGCATAGGACATCACTAAATTTAAATCAGTCCATAGACAGTAGTCTTTCATGTCACGAGATCTTTCGAACCATAGCTTAAAATAATTATTACTCTAAGGTCCATAGTTTATGAGGTGCCATGTAGATTGTATATTCCTAAACTGGGACATTAGGAATAATAAACTGTACTCATAGCAAAACAACTATTCACTCATAACTTTTCGTCGTCAATCTATATACTAGAATAGCCTTCAATTATATTGATAAGGATAAATCTGAAGACATTTAATAAAAAATCAAATACATGAAGATATTTTTTATTACATGATACATAATAAAAATATAAGTGCAAAACAAAATTGAATAATCGTTAAACATACTAAAGTTCTGATCATATTATACAGAATAAACTTCAACAAAAAATTGTTTGGTGTGAGAGAATCAAATAACTTTACAATTTTTATCGATAGTAACTTCATAAGTTCATACAATAATACATTTTCGAAACTTAAAATAAATATTGTAGTTAGTATTAACTGCAATAAATAAATAATGAAAAAAACAATGTTCACAACGAACGATTAAGTGGAAGAGTAAAGCCAATTTCAATCGTTTCCAGTTTAAGGTTAAGGGGGCGTTAGTGATTGAATATGGCAGTTTGTAGAGTTGAATTATATTCAAACTATAATATTAATAATGTTTTCCCAGCGGCTAGTCCACATGAAAAAACCCAGGTAGTAGCTCTTTGTTATTTGTGGACTGTGTTACTATAAATACCATTTGGATAAAGGAGGTTTTATTATGTATTTTTAAGATCTAAAACATTACTGTTTCTTGTTAAATTCACTAAAATAACAAAGAAACAAGTCCACATAGTCTAAACAACTGACCAGCAAAATAGTGATGCTTCGAAGCCAACCTGATTAGAAGTAATATAATAAATGACATATCTATTATTGGAGATAGTTGATATTATTTGTTATGTGTTTATTTACACAACTACAATTATGTATAGTGGATATGACTTATATGCAATGAAATTTTCTAAAGTGAGTAAATTGCTTAAAATTATGTTTTCTCAGGGTTTTGCATCTGTTAAGTATAATTCAAGCACATTTTAAAGGTTAAAAATAAGCAGGTTTTGTTATACTATTATCATTAAACAAATAATATCACGAGCCTACTAGTGCAATAGATATTTATATAATATGATACAAATAGATATCCTTTTTGAGATCAAATAATATAAAATTAAGCTGTGTTAAGGTCATGACAAAAGTTATCTGATAAGTTTTTAAGCAAATTGTCAGGAGAGCCATACATTTCACTTGAACGACCATCAAATGAGCCTCTGTAAAGGAAAAAATAATCTATTAATTGCATGAAATAAAACAAATCAAAACTATTTAAAAGAAATAGTAGTTCGCGATTGAACTCCCACATAAGGTTTCATGTCTAAAATAAAACAATAGTAGAAAGTTTTAATAAGATGATGGCAATGCAGAGTCGGTCTCGCAGCCACTATCAGGCTAGTGACTCTGAAGGGTTATTGAATGAGTTTTTAACTATATAATTACTTTTTAAATTACATTATACCAAATGTATGAATCTAAAAATATAGAAAATATCCATAAATATGAATATGGATTCTAATTTTCTCATCATTTTTGGTTAACTTCAAAGAAAAGGAAGGAAAGCCATTATTACCACATTTTTCATTATTGATTGAAAAATAAAATTTAAAAAAATAAAAATTGTTCTCTTTTACATTGTTACTATAGTATACTATTTCTAAGTTGTGTGCAATAAGTGCGTAATAAATAAATAACATTTTAAGATGTGCCAAACGGGCCATTTTATGATACTCAATAATATTGTATATTAACATTTAAAGATTAAGAGATCTGTAGATCGAACAAAAAAAATAAAAAAGGAGAGTATTTTGACCGAAAAGAAGCGGCACGTGGACGTACGTAGGCAAATGAAAAACACATATAGCACAGCGCGACGCGGAACGCAGACTCCTATGAGATGCGCGGGCGCGGGCGACAATCGACGCTCACCCCCGCTTCCTGCCCAACCCCCTCTGGTGTCATACGCACGCCCTCTGCCGCCCGTCTTTGCCATTTATTGCAATAAAAATTAGATATTATATAAATGTTATAATGCGTCGCTAACAAGATCTATTCTTTACCTGCTGTTATTGCGGTGTACTTCTCCATCGGCGGATAAGCTGTCAGAATCATCATTTAAAGATGATTGAGAATCTGTAATAAAGTAATATTAATTTGATAACTTAAAGCGTATTGAAGATAAAGAGCTAAGGTAGCAGTGGCATGGCCTACATACAATTCAGTTCAATTCAAATTTTTTTTTTTTGATAAGGCGTTGCGATTTTATAAATTCGAATTATTCATGTTTAAGTAACTTGAAACAAGTGAATAAAGAAGTCTAGAATAATTATATAACATATTTTTTTAAGTACTGTAACGACTAAAACCTTTTTTAGTAGTTGTTTATACTAAGAAATATAATAATTTGAATTAAACATATTGAATGCCTCGTAAAACAATCGAGATCAGAATTGTATCGAGCCGCGCACGGAACACATGTAACAGTCTCTTGATTAAAAATATAAAGAATACATTCCCTGAACCAGTCTCTTTATTCAAGATCCCTGGTCAGCTCGAGCCGCTGGCCGCCACAGTGCACAATTGATAATAATCATATAAATAGGATGCAGCTCTTCATAGTTCAAGTGGGGAAGACGCCTCTTCCGCCTTACCATTTAGTCTATTTTACTCATAAGTAATATTATATTAGAATTATATTAAAATTAATAACATCACGAAACGGGCAAATCCGTGCAGGAACGGAGAAAGAATACAATTTCCTGCGGCCGGGCTGCCTGTCGTAAGAGGCGACAAAACAACCCACAGCCAGGTGGTAGGGCATTTGCCCGACTGGATGGCTGCCACCCCTGGTCTAAAGTATGTCGCCATAATAACCTTGGTTTGTGTACCGGCATTAGTGACCAGGTTCCAGTCTCCCTTAAGAGAGCAGCAGCGCATTTGTAGCACCTTTGGTGTTGCAAATGTTCATAGGGGATGGTAACCGCTTTCAATTAAGTGGGCCGGTTGCCTGTCTGCTGAACTCCTGCAATAAAAAAGGAACAATGTGAATACAAAGAAATAGTGCCGGTTTATTTTTGATAATACAGTTTCCTAAAATTGTATTTAATTACATATACAAAAGTAATGAAAAGACAATAATTGAATACCCGAGGTAGTGAGTCGATGTGTAGTTAGATACTCGGCGGACAAATAAGGCGGCAGGTCGTCGCCGGCGTCGCCCGCGCCGCCCGCGCCCGCCGCCGCCGCGCCGCCCTCCGCGCCCAGCGTCTCCACCACCGACAGCCACTGCCCGTTGTGGCACCGGAATCTCTCCACCTGCACGTAACGAGGCCAGAACAGACTCATCATCATCATCATCATCCGAGCGTTAAATCCCGGTTGCGTTCGGAGCGTTCACTCCGTCTTCAGCATCCCCCGTTTTGAGACCATTGGCACGCATGTCATCCTTCACGACGTCAAGTCAACATTTCTTGGGCCTTCCCCTTCGACCGGGACCTGGCGGAGGCGGCATGGCTAGACATTTGTTCCCCACATAATTAGCCGGTCTGCGTAAAACGTGGCCGAACCAGCGTAAGCGACACTCTTGCAGTTTGTCTGCTATGTCACGGACATGAAGACTGCCGCGGATGCGGGAGTTCTTGACCCGGTCTTTCCGCGTCACTCCACACATCCATCTCCGTGACGCGCAGTTCTTGCTTGTGTCGCTCAAGTACTGGCCACGCTTCACTGGCATACAAAAGGACAGGTCTAATGATGGATTTATAGACCTGTCCCTTTAATTTGACCGGCATTTTGGGGTCACAAATGACACCTGTCACCTCACGCCGCTTGGCCCAAGCTGCTGTGATACGGGCCTTGACTTCGAGGTCGATCTCTCCGGACGCACTAAGGACAGATCCCAAGTACTTAAACTGATCCGTGCGCTCGACCGTATCTTCGCCTATGCGCACGGATGTGGGATCTGTAGTGTTGCAGGCCAAGTACTCAGTCTTCGCCACATTTAGTTTCAGACCGCCGTTCTCTAGCGACCCCTTCCACGCATTTACACGTCGCACCAGGCGCCCCTGTCCGAATCTGCCAGCGCGATATCGTCAGCATACAAGAGCAACCATGGAGGTGGGGAGACTATGGTTCCTCAAAGGGATCCGAGAGATTTGTTCAAAGACAGACAACTTATTGTTGTACACAAGAAACGCGGTCTTTTCACTAAAGCGGTACTACCAGACACATTGTGCAGCGTTTAACTGTCAAAACTTTCTAACTCAATTTACCATGATTTTTAAGTATCTATAAAAATTTAGAGTTTGGCTATCGAAAGTAAAAAAAAGTAAAGTAGATATTCGATATTTTTCTTACTTTTTACATAGCAATGCTATAATCGGCAGACAAACATTGCATATACCCAATAAATATAAAGAAAATATTGTGTTCTCGGTCGTTTCCATAGTCTATTCCAGTTGCTTTTTCGAATAGGTTTAATGTGCAGACAGCATATTTAGAATGTTAAATATTATAGAGTTGTGTAGGTATATTTATTTCTTTAGTATAAAATAACATTACAATAATAATAACATTTAGTATAAATATAAATGACATTCAAAGTAGACAACAAAGGTATGTATATGTAGTTACCTTAATTCTCATTGCCCATTCATTTTCCATTTGTGATATAATATCTAGGCAATTATCACACATTTTTCTAATTTCGGCGTTTTTATCTTGCATCAAATCTATGAGGTAGGCAGGTGCTTCTGCAACATATATCATTAATAATTACATTAGTGGATTTTAAACCCTATAGAATCGTATTTTAATGTATTTGTTATTATTTCTCTTGACATATTTGAAATTGACTTTTTTTATTATAATATTTATGTTAATTTAATTTTCAATTTGATTTCATTCATTTTGTACACCACAGGACACCACTATGTGGTAGAATGTACTGTGCATCTACAATCGTGTAACACCTGTATAAACTACATTCTTGCAAATAAAGATATTGATTGATTGATTGAAATCTGCCATATGTCCTTCCAACGTGATTTGAAACCGTCAGCAATTATTAAACGGATGGGTAAACGTGTTTGATATTAATGGAGTATAATTAGATAGATAAGTTTTTAACAACAGCCAAACTTAATGGAGTTCTAATTCTGTGCCACGTGTTAGATTACAAATTTATTCTACAAAAAAGAGGCAATTAAAGCCCCCATAGTATCCAAAATTATGACAAGCAATAGCAAAATATTTACTAAAATTTATTGTAAACATGCTAAGTCACTTAAAACGAAAACTACATCCATAAGACAATAACATTTAGGCCGTTACTTATAATAATCTCGTTGAGAAAGGATTAACCATCTTTTAAATAAGAGACTCTTAAGCACCTAATCAATGGCTGTTTCGAATAAAACTTGCCATCTTGTCTTTTCTCTCGATGTTGGTTATTTTGACAGTTATTTATGAGTTACTTTACCACCACCTTTTATCCTTAAGAGGAGTTTATGGGTAAGATTTTGGTTAATCATTTGCTGAGCAGTTTCTTAAAATTTAACAAACTATTATAAGTAAGGCTATTTAAATAAATGAAAAATATCGCGGAAAATTACAGCTAAACTATATAGTTCTTGTCAAGGCACAGTTACTACTGGGGGTTCCTATATAGGTTGGAGGCTGGAGCCTATGTTAGAGTCACCATTATGACACTATAAAATATGTGACCTGTGCGCGTGACGAGGTACTCCGCGGCGGTCGGGTGCGAGAGCAGTTGCCGGAACGCGAACACGGTCTGCAGCACGTGCTCGTCGTCCGCCTGGCGCAGGCGCAGGTGCGCCACGAGCGCCTCCGCCGCGCCGCCCGCCACCAGCGCCCGCGCCGCGGCGCCCTCGCGCGCCACGCACCCGCACCCCACCACGCCCTCCAGCACCAGCTCCCCGTCGCGACCGCCCTCTATATACACACCAACACACTCATATCTATTATAGACTTTTTGGCGTGAACTGAAAGGAGATGGATGATGTGCCGTGCAGTTTGATTTTCTAAAAATGTGTAAAATTACTCTAAACTGAACAATAGTTGTAGGAAATTGATAGCTTTTGAGTAGTAATTATGTGTTTTGTGAGAAATGTGAACTGTACAGGCAAATGTGGCCTTTTGAGTTGTCACAAGAACTCCGTTGAATGGCACTAGCTGATTACCTACAGTTCAGCTATGCTACACATAGGCTTAAGAAAATGAAGTAACTATATTATATAAACTAAGATCTGGCTTAAAGGCCTAGCTGCCAAGCCATAAATCTAAATAAATGAAATCATATTTAATTTTATTATTACTTTTTGACACCTGACGCCCGCGATATCTATATCTTAGCGTTGCGAAGTTATTCGAAGTACGATTACATTGAGTTACGTGTTGGAAATTCGTATTCTACTAAATCCGCAATATCTTTTCAATATTGTAGCGGCAGAATTATAATCGAATTTTTTTTTACCATTAGCAGAAATGGCGTTAGCCGATATGAATATTGAAAAGCTACCAAAAATTTTGAACATGTACGGCCTTACTTATAATAATCTCGTTAAGAAACGATTAGGCATCTCATATGTAAGAGAATCAGAATCAGTCCCTAATCAATGAATATCTCTTTTTTCACTTATAAACTTGTATTACCTGTTGTGTACCTATGAGGAGCACAGATAAACGAAATTTGAATAATTAACGTAGTAAATATTTGACTAAAGAGGAGTTTATGGGTGAGATTATCATTTATCAGTTGCTGAGCAGTTTCTTTAAATTTAAGAAACGATTATAAAAGGCCCGTATTTTGCAAATTTGTACTTAGTGGTCGCCTGTTGTCGAAATTCGACCATAATAAATAATGTCAAACTCACAGATTTCGCTAAGCAACAAGAAACAAAAGAGTATATATGCATGTGTGTGTCAAATACATGGTAGTGTGTGTAAGGTTTTTTTTAATTATTTAATGTATTTTTTATCTATGTAACCCACGGTGCAGCCGCAAGGAAATCTCTGGTTAGTAATAAATAGATCGTTTATCAAGGTAGTAGCTTGATTATAATAATATGTACAACCATCGAACTCAACACTTTTCAACAGAAACTAAAAATGAATACTTAGCATAACTTCTAATGTTTTTTTAATTTTTTATTGCAGGAGTTCAGCAGACATGCAGACGGCCCACTTGATGGAAAGCGGTTACCATCACCTATGGACATTTGCAACACCAAAGGTGCTACAAATGCGCTGCTGCTCTCTTAAGGGAGACTGGAACCTGGTCACTAATGCCGGAAAACAACGCAAGGTTGTTATGTCGACATACTTTAGACCAGGGGTGGTAGCCATCCAGTCGGGCAAATACCCTACCACCTGGTTGTGGGTTGTTTTGTCGCCTCTTACGACAGGCCGCCCGGCCGCAGGTAATTGTACTATTACTCCGTTCCTGCACGGATAAAAGGATAAAATCATCAATGATCATGTTTAAAATAAGATTATATGTACAATAGTTAATTCCCGACAAAGTGCCTGCATTTTATTCTCGTAGGATAGATTTTGTAAGTGAACTTATATACAATTACTAGCTGTCCCGGCAGAAGTCGTCCTGCCTGGAAAAGCTTCAATCGATATGCCGACAGCAGCGCCACCTACCGGGTCCAATTGTGAACCAACTCAGAAACCTTCTTTGGCTCATGCACAACAACTTTGCTAAAGATCATCACATGATCAATTGTATAGTTTACGATTCTATAAAGGACATACAGACAAAAAATCATTGTATTGTTCAGTGGTATTTATTTATCTAATTTCCTCATAACAGCCTTGGAGATGAAACGATTTTCATAAAAAATTGTTCCTTACAACAAGAGATAACAAGAATAACAAATATTTTATCCTGCATATACAAGAGTATGTATAGTACAAGGACCCAAAAATTATGCAGGCAACACAGTTTAACAATAGTGGTGTAATTGTTCGTTGCCCTAAATAAAAAAAATATTAGCTAGTGTTATTTGTCAAAGAACCACGATATATTATATTTTACTTAGACAAGAGTATCAACATACATAAAGTGAGACAACATACATGTAACGAATAGAAAACTGACCTGGGTCTAAAATCTTCATCAGACATGGAATTAGGTTGTATCTTTCCACTACTGCATATATATCTATATCATTTGATGTCAATATATTGTTGAGTGTGCCCAAACATTCAACTAGAAATTCTTCACTCATGTTAACATTAGTGACAGCTGCTGCAATATCACCAACAAATTCCTGTAAAAGGGTAATTTATTTGAATTAACACAATGTAGACACCGGGTAGAGCCATGCTGGTTATACAGATGTATTTTCAAGTGGGCCTTCAGGGTCAAATCCTAAACTAGGGTAAACAACGAAAAACACTCAAAGGCGCCTCAAGGCCAATTTAAATGAAATCTTAAGTGGTATCAATATATTTTTTTTAAATCCATTATCCTTGTCAGGAATTGAGTCGACTGATTTTGAAAAAATAACCAAATTATTATTATTATACCAAATTGTAGTGTAGCTTATAAGGATCAATTTCTGTGAATGACTGTCAAACAGCAAACCAAGGCAAAGGTTTATTTTTGAACAAAATGTTCTATCTTCCATACATTATAAATTTTGCTCTGCCGGAAGATGTCCGGTCTGCTAAATCTATCCATTCATTTAACAGACTTGTAAAGGAGCACTATTTAACTGTTTTATCCCCGCATATTGCTATTGCGCCTGGCCGCCATTTTGGTGACGTAACCGTAACCGAACACTCAGTACGGTTAGCGTCACTGGCCGGCGAGTACGCGTACATATCGAGTTGCGGATGACGTCACGTGAATGTTAATTTGACAAGGTTCCAGCGCATTAACAATTTGCGGGGATAATATAACATGTTTATTGTTTGTTTCGTATGTTTATGTATGTATATATTTTTATATCTATGTATAATATATGTATTATTATATTTATTAATATCTATTTCAACTGCACACCAATGCTATCTATGTAATAAGATCTTGTCCATCCAAAGATTGCCCGGAAGAGATTTCTTTTAGCAATAAGGCCGCCTATTGTACTACTTTTTAGTAAGTAAGTTTTTTGTGTATTTGTATTTTTTCCATGTAATGTTGGTGTACAATAAAGAGTATTGTATTATAAATGTACATTTTTTAAAATCTGTGAATAGGGCTCTAAATTTTACGAGAAATTATAGTCTCTTAAGACCATTTTTTTGTAGGTGCAACGATGAAGGTACTACTTCCTTACTGTCCCGTTGAAAGTTTCCACCCTGTATATCGGTTTAATTATATTTACTATTTATTTCTCCAGACTCGATACAATGTTACAGGGCGCTTTGTGGAGTTCGTCGTTCAAGTATGTAATAAATGATTGAAACCGCTTGACTCACCACGAAGAGTTGTTTATTTTGCTGGTGGTGCGAGAGGTTCCGTATGAGTTTCATGAGCACGGGGCTGCGGTGGCGGAAGGCGCGCGCGAGCAGCTCGCGCAGGCGGCCCTCGCACGCCATCTGGTGCGCGGCGCGCTCGCACCACGCCAGGTTCACGCTCAGCGCCACCAGCACGTCCGTCGGCGAGGCGCCCTCCATGCTCACCTCCCCGTTCACGTTCAGCAGCAACATGTCGGTGAGCTGAACAGAAACCATTGTCAAAACGCATCACGAATACAGAGGAAACTCGATTATCCAACTTCATTTATACGTCGCGTTTATCCGAATTGGCAACCGCTAATAAATAACTCTGTAGTTCAATCCATGCACGCATCGATATGCAGCAACTGACACTATCCGGTCACACCTCAAAGCTCAACGCGTTTTGTTATTATCTTAAACAGTTTTTATACTCATTACTCTACTGCGCCGTGTCACGTTTGTGCTTAAATAAGTACAAAAAACGCTTTTCTTCATAATATATTCAATTATACGGATTTATCGATTATCGGAATGTCTAACATTGAGTCCGATTATTCGAGTCTGCAATGTAATGTAATAATAATCAGAAGACGAACACCTTATATATGCCCCTAAACAAGCAAGTTACGCTATGTTATGGGCAATACAGAAGTGACAACTCTGAATCTAATCCTAGACATCCAGATCAATATCTATATCATAATTTTCTAAACTTAGTACGTTTCTGGGAATTATTTAAAATGACCAGATTAAAAAAACCGAATTCCAATGTATTTTTTTTTCATTGATCTATAGCAAAAATTGAATAAAATGTGTGTTATTTTTTATTCCGGGAATTTTCTCGGGAACGGTTTGAAATTGTTCGAATATGTATAAAAATTAGCTTATTCCGAGACAGTTTCCACTAAAATGATAGCTTACATTCGTTTTTTAAATGCTGCAATACTTTGTGCCCCGGGAATCCTGCGGGAATTTCAAGTCAAGCGTGGACGAAGTCGCGGGTATATCCTAGTTTAATAATATAATTGTATTGGTAAAGTACTAGGAGTTATTGACAAGGTTAGAATGTTATATAAATTATGCGTAAATCATTTGCAATCAACACCAATTATTTGCACAAAAAAAAAGCTAACACTTAGTATGTTGTAAGAAGATTATAATTGAACAAAAATGACACATATTCAACGTTTCCTTACCAATTTAACACAATCAGATTGAGTGAACATAAGTTTAACTCTGTCATCCATGCTAAGATGATATAAAATTTTCATTGATAAATTAATGTGTTTATCATCACCTGTAAAATAAAAGTTTTCTATAATTTGTTTTCTTTCTACATGACTTAACGTAATATTTATTAAATTTATACATACTTGTAAACTGAATAAATTTGGGTAAAAGACCAACTTTGATCATTTTATTTCGAAGTTTTGTATCAAACGTGAGGTTGAACAGCAACTTAAGAGTAACGTTAACCAAATCTGCATTGGACGAATCTAATAACGCCGCCACCTTTTCGATTATACCTTTGGAGGCCATACTATTTTTGTTCTCAACAAATATAGATAATTTTTGTAAGAAGGAAATAATCAAGATAAGCAAATCAATATTAGAATGTCTCTCCATCGCTCCAATAAGCAAGCCCACGATATCTTTCTTGTGCATCTTCTCTTCAACCTTGACATTGTCTGCAATATTAAGTAGCATGTAAAAAGCTACTCTAAGGAGCTGTTCTTGTCTTTTAGATAATGTTTTGAGTTTTCGTTTCATTTGTTCTTCATCGTTTTTAGATAGACACTCGTCAGAAGCACTGCACAGATCCTCGTGATAACTGGATACCAGCATCCGCGACTTTTGAATGTTTACATCGGCAACTGCCCAAGTACCAGATTTAGGCCTGCGTTTTGGTTCCGGAATGCGACTTTTTGGAAATTCAGTCTGTAAATATTTGAAAACAAAAGATAAGTTTTTATGTTTTTATTTGATTTATTCATCCGAACAAAAAATATTATTGACATATTTATAAAAAGCCAATCAGAAACAATCAAAATACCGAAAAACAATCAAGAGTCTCATTTTGATGATAACTAAAATGGTATCATAAAATTTTTGAAAAACGAATTTCCCCAAACAAGCATTGAATCAACTGATTTTGGAAAAATCTTTTTCATACTGTATTATTACACCAACCCATACTGTAGCTTTAAGAAACAATTTTTGTAAAGGAATGACAAACATCAAAGTAAGGGAAAGGGTTGACTTTTTAATAAATAAATGAATATTTTCAATTATTCACAGCTTGTGCCGTAACTAATGCTGGTAACTTACCTTGTCAGGAGTTAGTATTTGTTTCTTGCCTTCCACTTTCTCTTTCCATTGATCATAGCGTTTCAACTCATAATCAATTACATCCATGCACAGTGAACCAATTTTGTACTGAATTATGACAGGGTGGAATTCATTGTATGTGGAAAAACAGAAGAATGTGTACACAATATTAGTACTCAATTCAATGCTTCTTTTCCATTCTTCCCTTAGAACTCTTGATAGAGCGCTCAACAAAGCTTCTGAAATGTAGGAAAGATAAATTAGATCTTACTTTCTAAGTTATAACAGCAGACCTGATAACTCATCTGGCGGAAATTGGTAACAATCAATTATGAGCTGATTATGAGTGAGATCTACACCAGAGTTATCCACTTTCTAAGTACTAATTGAAGATGGAGAGTTTGTTCAGAGAACAGGACTGTATTTAAGTTTTAAGTACATAACAGAAATTAGTTAAGTGTATTTATTAAACTAAACATTGGACATTATGGCCCCCATACACGGAATGATTTGTCGTTAAGACTTGTCGTTTTCAGACCGATCGCAACAACGACTCAAAAATTTATGTCCAAATTATTGAGATTTGTTCATGTGAACAATTTACTTGCTCGAAGACGATATCGTGATCGCAACAGAAACCAATATAACCATGAATATCGCCATGATAGATCGAAGGCATATGGCTCTTTAGGATCGGCGGTTCGATTTTTGCCACAATCTCAGTCTGCCTACGACTTGCATCACACGCGTGAAGCTGACGCGGCGCCAGGTAAAATGACTTCATGGAGTAATGTTTAATAGCCACTTCATAACCCACATTTTTTTATGTTACCTTTTCTTTTATAGCCAGATTAAACTTACCGCTTCGTTAGGTAATGAACAGAAGTTCAGTATCCATTTTCAAAGAGGGCACGCAATGAATTTCTGTGATGACACACGTGTTTTTCCGCGTATGAATGATCGCAAACAAACGATCGCAAATACCAATCGTTTCGTGTGTCGACCGGCAATTCGAGTCGGTGGATCATCAAGATTTTCTTCAGATCCATCATAACGACGAATCCTTCCATATATGGGATCTTTAAATACTACTTTTCTCACACTACAATCATACATACAGATCTTGATGGGACTAGGCTTCCCACCAGTAAAAATCAAACCCCCAGTTTTTACAAACTCATACTACAAATACTATTATAATTTTAATAGAATGTATTTTCTTGCCTTTCTTTCTTCCTCTGTAATGATACTCAAAATGGGCTATATCTAGGACGCCCAGAGACCGAGTACAACTTTGAACACAGTTAGAATAATCAATATTTCAACATGAGTAGCACAATGCTGATTGTAAAAATACACACAAATGTATAATATTAAAAAATTCTAAACTTGCCATGTCTGTACATTGAAACTATAAAAAAACAGGGTTAGACTATATAAAGGTTGGAGAACACAATGCAATTTTTTGTCTGTTTGTCGATTCGTCTGTTTGTTCGGGCTTCACGTAAAAACTACTGAGCCGATTTCTATGTGGTTTTCGCTGATCGACAGCCAATTCTTAGACTTAAAATCTGTGTTACTTTTTATCCTGGGAATCCCGCGGGAATATTACCGGGTTGTAGTTGTTCGGGGGCGTAAAAATTATCTTATTCCGACACAGTTAACGCTAAAACAATAGCTTACATTCTCTTTTAAATGCTGCGGTATTTTGTATCCCGGGAATCCCGCGGAAATTTCAAGTCAAGCATGGACTACGTTGCGGGCATAGCCTAATAAATTTATACAATTCCATAGGTGTTTTTCTGCTGTGCTTGGGCGCTCCCTAGTTTTAACAGAACGGACTCTATACCCACTACAACTGTCAAAGACGGATTAGTGGGTTTCATACATCTATAGTCTAAATGTACAGATTTCATCGTCACATTTTTCATGAGTCATTGTAACAATATGCAAAATTCAGTGAAATGATTTGTCCAATAGCAAGCGCCTATATCCTACCATTCATTCACTTGCTTTACTATTGGTTGAATTTTGTCATTACTCATATGAAGCTTAGGTCGAATTTTAACCGAAGTAAGGCAAATTAACAGTTGGCGAGCATCATTCAACCACTAGCTAATCTACAATAAATGGAATACATTTGTAGTTGATGAATTTAGAAAAATCAATTAAATACCAAGTTTTCATTCGAAGTAAGTCCCACTGAAGAACATTTTTTGAAGGTCATAAATAAGTTCTACTACCTACATAAGGTAGGCAGATATAGCATACTACTTCTCTACATTGCTGTTTAAGGAGAAGAAGCAATAAGTAATTCCCATGTCTTGCTAAAACACTTTTATTTCTGTTCCATCTTTTTTTTTAAACTTGATAATCCCACTTTTTTTTCTCCAGCATAAAGTAGTATGTTAAACTAAATTAATACACCTTTTAGTTTAACCATGAAGAATAATTCATAAACTCACCATTCCGGGCTAATTCAATTAAATTGTCTGGATTTCTAGCAAGTTGCAATATTAAAGCTGATCCTTTAATTTTCTCCGGAATGTCATCATAAAGCAATTCAACATAATCATCAACATAATTCAATATGGCAATGGGCACACTTTCAACAGGACTCATTATTCTTTTCTGTGGAAATAAATAAGTAGCAAAAAGGCACTTTGTAGAAATGTTTCAAGAAAAGGATGTTCAGTACAAAAAGAAATTGTTATCAGTTTGTTATTACTATTTGAAGGTAAATGTATAGATATTTGACACATGAATTGTGGAGTGGGGCGGGGCGGAGTTATGCTTACCCTTGCTGCAACCCCCATGGCCTGGAGTTTTTTTTAATGATTTTTTTGTAAACACGACATTACTTTTTATCACTAATATTACACTCATATCATAGGTCCTAAGTTGAAATCAACAGAAAAATAATCAAAATAACTAAAAAACAGTGTAAGTCATGAAGTAATCAAGAAAACACAATAGAACACACAATAAAATTTGTTTTAACGGTTTTAAGTGTGGTAGGTAATGTTTTAGTTATTCCGATGTTTCGGCGGCTTTATAAAAAAGGTGACCTTCATTTGAATTTGAAATAGAAGAAAGAGAGAAAAGCTGGGTCCCAAATATATTTGCAAAACATATGCAATAGCTCTGAAATCTTTAAAGACCAATTGTTCATATCTAAGTTGGTGGGTAAAGAAAAAAGAGAGTGGACAGCTTTTGAAAATAATATCACATGTTTTTTGGAAATAAAATGGTACAGCCATTTTATAATTTCAAAGAATTGGAATAAGAACTTCTTTCTTCATATCAACAACTTGGAAGCAAGTCATTAAGAATACACTATTTGTGTTCAAATTTAGATATTTTCCAGGAAATTCTTGGTGCCATGTACAATAAGCCTGGTGAGAGGTTCCACCAAGATATTGCGCACATGGAAAAAGATATGACGGTAAATGGTCCCCATCAACGTTAGCCGATTTCTGCAGGGAAATTAATCATGAAACAGCAGATAAAACTTATAAAATAAAATTATCTACCTAATAGTTGTTTATTTTTTAATATTATGAGTGTTTATTTTTTTTCAAAATATTTACTATGTCAATATCAGTATTTAATTTAAATGAAAAACCGCAAATTCAGACATGATAGAATAAATTTGTGTACATATTTGGAATCAGCACACTGAAGTCAATTAAAGTCACATAACGAAGCTCTTGCCCCCGACTTGTTTCTTGTTTTGCCGACCAGTGAAATAAATATTTTAAGAACTCCAGACCATAGGGGCTGCAGAAAGAAAAATATTATTTCCCACATACGCACTCCCCACACCCACTACTTACAATTCGTATATCAGATATCTGAATAGCAGCCCTATTTGAATCTAAAATTAAGTATAAATCAGACTTCAAACTACATAATAACTTATGTTAACTTTCTACTAAAATTAGTGTATTCATTGACCTTAAATATGTGCCAATCAAGTGTAATTTGGTAAATTCTTCCAAAAATATACTTGGAGTCTGAAAGGGTGTGATATAATAATATAATCAGCATATGACAATAGGTTAACAAACAAACCTCTATATTTAAAAATATTTATTATCGATGTAGCAAAAGCTTCGTGTTTTTATATCCTAAAATGGTATTGGCACACTGGTTTCGAAAAAGATATAAAAACGCACCTGATACAAATTTCAACACTTTTTATTGATTAGCAAACTGAAGTTAGGAAAAGAACCAAACGCCTATGATATATTGTTATTTAAACTTTAATTTATCGCTTTTGTAGACCGCATATCTCTTTATATTTTCCACAGAAATCTTTAATTAGGTATTCTGCTTTTTATTGACAAAACTACCCCTTCTCCTTCTCTCCGTTGATGTATGACACTAACAGTAACAGCTGACGACTGACAACTGACAAGTGTGACGAGCAAAGACTTATTTCGTAGAGTCCAGCTGTACGAGAACCGTTCACAACACTGCATTCCAACCTTCCTAGCATAATCCACGACTTTTATATGTTGTTGCAACCTGCATTGCGTCCAACAACTCCGAGCGGAATGTGTATATTAAGGCTGTATATATTAAGTTTCTTTGACTGTCATTGTAGCGAATACTGCTTGAAAGCTGTCAATGCCGTCAAAATAAAAATGAATCGATCGACCCTGACAGAATTTTGTGATTGTGATTGTGACTTATTTTAAAAGAATTAAATCCCAAAGAAAATAGTTGTTTTTTCGTGATTGTGGAATACAGAAATTAATAGTTCAAACATTGCTATTAGCCTTCTACGTGAGTCATTTGATAGTATTTATATATTGTGTGCAATGTGAAATGATGATGCAGTTCATATTTGCCTATTTCCTTTCAGCTAGATAAGAAATTCGATAATGAGATAATTTGCTTAACTTTCTTATAGAGAACTACCTTAAAATAAAATACAGTCTTCACTAATGTGGGTACAGTGATGTGTAATTCCATGTCTAGAAAATAGTTTCACAAGTTATATCTATACTGGTAAGTATATTTGTTTACTTGTTAATTATATTTGTTCCTAAACAATATAGTTCTTTTGCTTAAGATAAGATCACGTGGGTCATTATATTCGTTTCTATAATCATTAAATAATTAATGTGGGAATACACAATTCTTGAAAATTATAAAACTATGGTTTTAATGTTGATTGGTAAATTAAAATAAAGACACTTTTAATAACCATTTATTTTTATTTTACAAATGTCTCCCTAAATCATTAAAAACATTGGTATATAATGTAATATGTTATGTATGTCAATATGCAATATGTTATGTACATGTTTTATTATATTAATATTATAATGTTGATTACAATGAGGAAAACAAAGTATTATATGTTCCTGTATGCCATAAATTCGATTGCTATAATGTTAATGTTTCATTTTCCTTGATTTATATATAAGGGTTTTTTGTATATTAAGAAAAGTGAACTACATTGAAATTTATGGGTAGGGTATAGTTAGAGGGCACATTTATTTATTATGAACAGATTCGAACTTTTTTGATATAGGTTAAGCTTCATGGTTATTTTAATTTTATAACCACCCAAAGTTAATTTTATATCTCAAGTAATAAATGTGCTGTATATCTATACCACATCCAAATTTACTATATGTCTGCCTCTAGGGAAAATACATGAAAATAAATTGCAACATTTTTAATTTAAAACTTGCTATTCTCAAAATCGTCTAAGCAAAATGTAAACCTTTTAATTTTCAGGTGTCAATACTGGTACTATGTGTTGTACCTAATGTGACTGACCCATACAATACAACACTATGACTGAAAGTATTCCAGCCCTCACCACTCCTATTTCATTGTCAACATATCATCAATTGAGTTTGACAGGTCAGTAAATGCATGATAATACTTTTGATTTTAACCTTAAAACAGGCTAAGTTTATTATCAGGATGAAGTATTAAATGAACTATTAGTTTTCATACTACAAATATCAAATTGTATGTATTGTTCTATAAATAATTACTGCATTTTTCATGTTTATTTTTGTAAAGTCAAATACATCCTTAGTATTAGTCCAAGTAATTGTTGGTAAAAAAATAAATAATAAATAAATTATATTATTAAATAATAAAGTACTATGTATGTGATCATTCTGTTCATGCAATGCCAAGGTAACAAATCCCTGTTTTGTGCATAAACATTGTTAAATTTTGAGAAAAATTTGAATATAAATAAATGTGAACAAATAATACCCTCTCTCTTACTCTGGTACTCACTATGGCAGTGAGAAACCAGTGTAATGAACAGATACCTTCAATGTGTTGTGATATCTTAAAGTAGTCCAAAACTAGGTAATGATTTCCTGTTACATTGTATTTTCAGTTCAAACAAATGTTTTACAGTGTGAGAAATGTTTTGAACGTTTGATTATATGAATAAATAATATCTATGAACTTAATAAATACATCTTCTTTTTTAAGATGTAATTTCTTGTTCATGCTTTTATAAAACCTAATTCGGTCTAGCTGAAGTATAGTCTTAGCTGGGCAAGCTAGCAGAAAAGTATATTCTATTCTATTCTATTCTAAGAAAATTAATTTTTTCTCATGAAATTTTAACTATCATATATTTCAGTTGAATCTGCAAACATCAAAAACTCAGGGTTATTCAAACCAAATCCTTACCTACAAGTGGTAATAGATGACAAGATATCTAGAAGGACTGAGGTTATCAGGAACACTCTGCATCCCAAATGGAAAGAAGATCTGACAGTATTGGTCACTCCACAGTCACAATTACTGTTTCGTCTAGCAGATTATCATAGTTTCAGAAAAGATAATGTTATAGGGGAGAAAAGAGTTAATCTTCTTAAAATATTATTATATTTTAATGGAAAATGTGAAAATGTGGAATTGACTATTGGTACAGTATAATTGTTATTCTATATTATTATTAGTTTATTTTACTAATCCTGATATTAGATAGAGTAACCAAATTGAATTAATTTTGATTTAAGGGCACAGAACTCAACTAACACCATGGTGATCATTGAATGATTTAAGTTTATGTGGAGCACTTTGGTTGAATCATCCAAATTGAAAGATGTACCATCTAAATTAGCTTAACTTTTGAAGTTATACTGAAGATTTGGAGTTCACTTTTTACATTTGTAATTCATTGTCTATACTAGAATAGGAAATATGTGAGGTACAGGTGTTTGTTGGCAAGAAGTCTTCAATTCCTTATACACTGATAAATAAAATCTTGTAGTGATCAAATTTATCAAAAAAGTTAAAACACCTATAATTTTTATAATGTCAACTTCTCCTAGTATAATGATTCACGCTACACTAGGAGCAGTTGATATTATATAGTTTATTTGTGTATTGTTTCAATGGTAAAAAAGAACATAAGCAGTATCTTGATGAATAGTGATTTATCACAATAAATTGCCCTTGATTATTGAAATATGATGTGTGGAGTACTATAAATATTTATTTTATAACAGTTTTTGCCCACGGCTTCGCTCACATTTATGTTATCCAATGGGAACTGTACATTTACCAGGATAAAAAGTAGCCAATGTTCTATTCCAAACTATAATCTATTTCTATGCCTAAATTGCATTGAAATCCATTCAGCCGTTCTGGTGTGATTGAGCAATAAAGTTCCATTCAAACTTCATATTAATAGTATTATTACAGATTTATTTTTATTTTCAATTTCTTTTCAATAGATTTGATGAAAACAGCATCACAAGAAAGTACAACTATTGTGAATAGTGAGGTTAAAGCAGCAGAATTGGTGTTAGTTTTGGATGGCCTGAGAATTGATCCATCAGTATTAAGTCAATGTCATGAAACAAGTAACCCTGGCAATCCTTTAGCAGAGGGTGTGCGAGCCCGAATCAGATTAAGAAATAATCCAGAAACACTGAGATCTATGCTTCGTACACAAACTTTAAGAGTAAGTATGAATAAACTTTATCCTTTTAGTTCTCATTATTATATATGTAATAATAAAGCAACTTGTTTGACAAAATACTGGCTATTTTAATAGTTATGGTTTCCTGAAATAGTAATTAAGTACACTATATTGGCTCTATAGAAAACTGCTTTTCCTACCCAAAAATATGAAAAATAGTTTGTATCTATCACCCAACTAAAATACAAGTATTAGTGTCAAGCTTAACTTGAATGTTTAGAAGATGTATTTAACTAACTTAATCTAACTCACAGGGGAAGAAAGTTTCTTTAAAAGGTAAGAGGGAAACTCAAGAATTGTCATTATGTGTATTCATTATATTTAATATCACAGCAGTTTTAAAGTGAAAATGTATAATTATTAAACTTAATGTAAAGGTGATGTTGAAGGCTGTCTGATATTTTGGTGATCTAGCTTTAATGAGGCTTTGCTGCTTCCTAGACCTGGATTTGTTGAAGTGTAATTGTAGAAAGTAGAAGTAAAACATAATTATAAGCCACAGGATACATAATCTGTTAGGTATTTAATTTTGTTATATTATCAGATAACAATTATCAGCAAATTGATAGCAAAAATTATAATATTTTAAAGATAAAATAGCAATAGCATTTCTGCTGGGAAATGCTGCCAAAAGCTACTTATCTATAATATTAATTAAATGTAAACGTGAGTTTGTTTGAATTGTTTATTCCTTGTTCAGGCATTGGAAATGAGCCATATAGCAAATAATAAAGAACATTAAGAATAAGTAAAACAATTGTAGTTTGTAGTAATTGTAGTTAAAAGAAGTTTAATTATGTCCTTAAAATTTATCTCCTAAATATATAATAGAATAAAAAGGAAATCTTTATCTTAACAATATACCAATTATTATGACATATATGAAAATATATATAACAGTTTTTTTAATGCAAATGAACATAAGGGCAATACAAACACATGATACAACTTTTAAGTTTAGGCAACTGCATTGAAAACTCCGTTAATATTATAAATGTGTCTAACTTTGTATTACACTTTTAAGGAAAAACTACTCTACCAATTTGGTTGAAACTCTGTACATATATAATGTGTGTGTGTGTGTGTGTGTGTGTGTGTGTGTGTGTGTGTGTGTGTGTGTGTGTGTGTGTGTGTGTGTGTGTGTGTGTGTGTGTGTGTGTGTGTGTGTGTGTGTGTGTGTGTGTCTGTGTGTGTGTATTAGGGTGGCGCAAAAAAACGATTTTTTTTTAGTCTCGAGTGAATTTTTTTTAGTCTTTGATGTTTTAAGAGACCTCTCCAAAGAATAGCACAAAAAATTTTTTTTAAAAGGTCGCTCCAAATTTAAAAAAAATTCAAAAATCTATATATATATATATACATATATATATATATGTCTCTATGTGTGTGTGTAGCCCATGGCTTCGCTCGTTATATATAAATATCTAATACAATTTTTGTATGTACAATAGAGTTGGCGCGGGTAAAACTGTAGTATTGTAAATTAAAGTGTTGTGACGCAATTAGCCTCCGCCTGGACCCCCGCCTCTGAGCAATGGCACCGTGAGCGGCGGTGGAGGGCAGGGCGCTGTCGCCGGCTTGGGTGCGCCCTCGGAGGGCGGCGCCGGGCCCTCGCACCAGGAGGCGCCCGCGCCGCACCCCAACTCCGCGAACCAGACCAACCAAGCTAACAGTTTTCCCACTGTCGCTGAAGAGCCGCTTCCTGCGGGGTGGGAGATGCGATATGATGTATATGGTAGACGGTGAGTAGGTTTTATTTATGCACACTATGACTATAAAAGCCACACTGCGGTATTATAGTACTGGTTGTGCCACCACTAATAGAATAGTTATTGTAAAAATATATGTATAATATTTGAATTCCACTCTAAATATTTAATATGGGTCCATCAACAGTAACACTATCTAGTTGAAATTGGCAGATGTCCAGCTAACATTAAATACTTAGACAGTTTTTCTTATTTATAAACTTAATTTAAAAAATAGACTATAACTTTTTCAGATCAGGTGAACTCTGAATTATACTGAAATTCAATATAGGATCTTTTTCTCATAAATACGTAGACATATTGAAATTCATTTGAAGGTGTTACATTTTAGATACTACGTGGATCACAACACGCGTTCGACGTCATGGGAGCGGCCGCAACCGCTGCCGTCCGGGTGGGAGGTGCGCCGCGACGCGCGCGGGCGCGTCTACTACGTGGACCACAACACGCGCACCACCACTTGGCAGCGGCCGGACACCGAGCGGCTGGCGCGCTTCCAGCACTGGCGCGGCGAGCGGCGGCACGTGGTCGCGCAGGGCAACCAGCGCTTCCTCTACCCGCACCCGCCCCACCCGCCGCACCAGCCGCAGCCGCCCGACGCCGACCACGACCCCAGCGCGGCCGCTCCTGCGTCCAGCGCCGCAGCCACACCTGCCGCTGCCGCTGCCACTGCCACTACCTCGGCAGGTATGACCACCAATTCAAGGTTTTCAATATTGGCCTTCAGGTGAATTGAAAAAAAAACATTGTTAGGAGTTTAATCCACAGTATAAGCTAGATGTTTATTGAATAATGGCATACGAAATATAAGTGTTTTAATACAGCTATCAAAACTTACATTTCATGTGCCATTGTCTTATCATCTCATCTCTTGTATTTGTCTCAGTCCTGTTGAATATCAGCAATTTTTATATACACAGTGAAATTAATACATGTGATTTCTTTTTAACCCAACCTATCCCAAATAAGCCATCAAATAAAATAATGTGTGAGTATGTTATTTTCAAGCTTTTAACATATTTATCATTTCATGCTCACTTTTTGTAGAAAAATGTGTAGTGTTTGGAAAATACTTGAAAATATACATATATGCAGACAAAGACAAACATACCCATGTTTTAGGGTGAACGGCCATGTTTGATTTGGATATTTTCTGTTACTGGATACAATTCCTTAAGGGTAGATGTAGTCAGTGGTTTCAAGGTGGAATGGTAGTTCCAGAAGAGTGTGACGTATACGGTAATTGAGGTTGATTGTGGGGCGCTCGCAGGTGCGGGCGGCAGTGGGAGTGCGAGTGCGGCCGCCGCCGCCGGCGAGGAGGCGCTGCCCGCCGGCTGGGAGCGGCGCGTGCAGCCCGACGGCCGCGTCTACTACGTCAACCACAAGAACCGGACCACGCAGTGGGAGGACCCCCGCACACAGGTATGCAGTTTTATATATATATACATCTGACTCAGTGTATTTTCCATTTTTTCTATTATATTACTTTTTACTTTACTCTTTAAACATGGTAAAGTTTTACCCATAGAAAACCAGTTTAAGAAAATGATGCTCAAAGAGCAATTTTTTAAACTAGACCTGCAAACACTAATAAAACACTCTGTATATACGCGAGCCATAGCCCAAAACCGGTTCGTCACGAGACGGGCAAACAACATGTACGGCAAGCGCACAACTGAATATATAGTTCCGCGCTTGTTAAATGACTTACCTGTTGAGTTTAGGGAAAGCATTACATTAATAAATATTAAACATAAACTTAAAACGCACTATTTAAACGAAACATGTTGTAATTGTTAAATGCTACGGATGTAGATTCCCATAGCATTAATATAAACCCCAGATGTTTTCTATGCTATGTATAAAATCAACGAGTTGTAATCATTTTGTTGTCTTGATAAATAAATTTAAAAAAAAACTTAACTTAACTTAGTCCAATTATTTTATTATTTAAGTCGCCTGAACATTATTACACTACACATGACCAAACTCCAACTACAAGCCACACAAAGTCCTAAGATAAATCATCTTCTATCTGTGTATGGTGCAGTGGTGTGAATTTCATACAAGTCGATTTCTTATAGCCTACCTTTAAAAATGAAAAAAGGTCGAAAGCGCCATGCATTCATTGGCGCTTAGGCCTTTTCACTATTTCGTTGTGTAGTGTTTAATTTTTACTGTATTACTATTTTTTTCATTTGTATTGGATTAAAACAATTACAGTAACTTATAAGCCAATCGCGCGCCGGCATTTTGCTTCCAAACATGCGTTGCAGCTTCCTCTGAGTTTTTCCACACTAGCTTAGTCGATCGCGGGCGGTTCACTGTCAAGAGCATACTATTGCCGCAGTGATACCTCCCCCGACCGACGTGTGTCGTTCCCTAGCAACGACCCAGTCTGTGCGTAAATCGGTAGCATTTTCCCTCGCCTAAAAAAAAAAAAAAGATTGCAACATTAAAAATACAAATTGTAATAAGAGAGTTTTTGGCGGGAACTGAAAGGAGACGTTGTGCTGTGCAGTTTTATTTTCTAAAAATGTGTATAATTACTCTTAAATGAACAATAGTTGCAGGATATTGATAGTTTTTGAGTAGAAATTATGTGTTTTTGTGAGAAATGTGAACTGTATAGTCAGATGTGATCTTTCGAGTTTTCACAAGAACTCCATTGAATGGCGTCGGTTTGTAGCCTGCAATACAACTGCGCTACTATACGAAGACCAATTAATTAACATGTTTCCGACTGAAAGACTTTGATTCTATGGTCATGAATAAATTAATAATAAAAAAAATGTTATAACAAACTACAACACGAGTTAGAAATTTTATTTAAAAGTGTAAATTTATTTCCAACAATAAGTCAGTATTAACTATGATTAACCATGGTGTACATGCTTGTGAGTTATTATAGTTTTTGTTTATATTTCTTTATTGTGTTGTTGTTCACGAATTTTACTAGTCTTTGTTCATTGCAGTGAGTATTGTTTGCCAAAATTGCTTTAATTAATTTGGAATGTTGTTCCACTGACTACTTGCTTAACGGAGAAACTTTATTTTCGAAACTTAGTTGTGAAAACAAAAAACATGTCATAATCTTAAGCCGTGCACTACCAACGTGATAATGAATTACAAGAGACGAGATAGCTTTTTAAACATTTCTATATATTTTTGGATGTTAAGTATACTTGGATGACAAGTAATTGCAAACAGAATAAAATGTTTTGTTTTTCATGTTTGTTCTTCTCTGATTCCAATTCAGTTTGCAACAGCATAGGTTATGCAGATATAAATAATTTATGTAACTCAGCCAAAAGACACAATGAGCTTCTTCTTGCCGAATTTGCACCCCACGCCATTGGTATGGTGGTATAATTACATTTTATGGGTACCACACTTGTCAATAAATTATATAATGTTCATCTAAAAGAGCGGCCTTAAAATACCTTGCTCTTATTTTATTTTTAAACTATTGTTTCGAGCTACATAGGGCTCGAATTAAAATGCCGTTGGAATATTACTATAGAGTTTATTAGAACTGTACAAACAGGTATAAAACAGATACAAATATATCGAGACACATCCAGTACACGATTCAATAACACGCGCGAAGTCACTATCGCTCATCGAATCTACGTCTTGCTCGTATCGTAATCCTCGCTTTACTGCCCCTCCCCTCCATTCGGGCATTGTTTTATACTAACTATACAGTACAAAAAATCGACCGCGTGCACTGCGGTTTCCGAGAAACAGTAATTTGCACACCTGGCGAACGGCCAACAAAGTAGAAAACAATAACAATAGGCTATTGTCTAATTGTAAATTTTAAATACGAAAAGAGTTCCGAATGCGGGAGGGGCAGTAAACCAGGTGCGCGTTTCTTTGTCGGTATGTAACACTATCAAGTTAAAAATAATTTTGATTGTTGCTTTAACAAAAACTTGCTACCATTTCGTGTTCATTCACGTTGACTCACGAAATATGAAACATATGGCGTAGTATCCAAGTGTTCACGTACGCAATGCACGCGCGAGTCAACGTGGCACCTGATTGTTGTCCGTCCGCGGTCAGGGCCAGGAGGTGAGCGGCGTGGAGGAGGCGCTGCCGGCGGGCTGGGAGGCGCGCTTCACGGAGGAGGGCACGCGCTACTTCGTGGACCACAACACGCGCACGACCACGTTCCAGGACCCGCGGCCGGGCGCGCCGCAGGGGCCGCACGGCGCCTACGGCGTGCCGCGCGCCTACGAGCGCTCCTTCCGCTGGAAGCTCAGCCAGTTCCGCTACCTGTGCCAGAGCAACGCGCTGCCCAGCCACATCAAGGTCACGCTCGCCAGGCAGACGCTCTTCGAGGACTCCTACCACCAGGTCGAGCATTTATACTATTCCACCTTGCCTTCCTTCACAATGCTCAGCCGGTATTTATTGAATTTCATACAAAATGGGAATAACGCGATCGTTACCAAGCTCTTTCATTAATTATTTATACAAATGACTTTCTTAAACCTAGTATTAGGTCAAAGTATATATTTTATACTATTTCTTTTTATTTAACAGTAACTAAAGTTGTTTTTCAAGTGATGGTAGTACTCATAACGCTGAATAAGTAATCTGTAAGATTCCATTTTTAAATAATTACCTTCATTTTCATTTATTTTACTGGCAAGCGAAAATGCTAACTATAATACAAAAAAAGAATTCACACATGAAGCATACAATACATATACAAATAAATTCTCCTTTTTCTTTATATAAATTTGTGCTTGCATGTTTATAAATGTAATGATAACAAAGAGAATGGTAGAATTTAGATTGTCAAAAATGTCAGTGTTACATACCACATGACGTCAATCTCGTTATTTTATACTTTTATATTGATTAATAAAATAAATGGCAAGGCACAAAGCTAAAGGTATATAGGTGGCCGCCCTGCTTTAGACATTTTATATAACAATCCAAAAATGACAAATTATTTCATTAATGTATCTAGTTTTCTCTGTTTAAATATTCAACATAATAATTTTAATGTTACGTTTATTTAATAATATGGTTTAAAACATAGATTATCAAATAGATCTCCCATCAACATCATCCTTACATGTTTGTTTTATCTCTCAAACAAAACTTTGACATAAATAATTTATTTAAAAACCTCTGAAATCGGTCCTATTTTTGGAATTCTAAAAAAGTAGTATTTACTTATTTAATATTAAGAAAATAGATTTATTCCAGATTAATAGGGGACCAATTTACAGTATGCGCAAAACTTAAATGCGGTTCGAGTAAAGATAATTCCGTCAGTTTGCGAATGTCTAGTCAAATATTAGCGTTTATTAGATCTTACTGTATGTTGTGCAAGGAAGTAACCATGCCAGTCTGGATAGCGACCGAGCAAGAGCGCAATATTCTCCCCTAACGAACTGTGAACCTTAGAATTGTGTTTTGCGCAATGGCGTGTACGTACTTCATGGACGCACAGAAGTTTTGTATGTACTTTAAAAAAAAATTGAAAACAAATTATATTATTTGCCTTTGTGATTAAAACTCAAATTCAGTAAATCTGATTTGCAGATAATGAGGCTACCGGCGTACGAATTAAGAAGGCGCCTCTATATAATCTTCCGCGGAGAAGAGGGCTTAGACTATGGAGGCGTCAGTCGAGAATGGTTTTTCTTGTTATCGCACGAAGTACTAAATCCAATGTACTGTCTGTTTGAATATGCGAACAAAAACAATTATAGTTTACAAATAAACCCAGCCAGTTATGTGAACCCAGATCATTTGCTATACTTTAAATTCATAGGAAGATTCATAGCGATGGCACTCTACCATGGTAGATTTATATATTCTGGTTTCACGATGCCGTTTTATAAGAGGATGTTGAACAAGAAACTTACTATGAAAGATATCGAGTCGATTGATCCTGAGTTCTATAATTCGTTGGTGTGGATAAAAGACAATAACATAGACGAGTGCGGGCTTGAGATGTGGTTCAGCGTGGACTTCGAGGTGCTGGGCCAAGTCATCCACCACGAGCTCAAGCCGGCCGGCGACAAGGAGCGCGTCACTGAGGTAACCTTGTGCTATAACTTTCAAATATTTTATTACTAGCTTCTACCCGCGACTTCGTCCGCGTGCAATAGTTAAAAAAAACCCGATTTTGAAAAATTCTTCATTAATGCTCCGCTCCTGTTGGTCTTAGCGTGATGATATATAGCCTATCGAGGAATGCTTCCTTCCTCGATAAATGGGCTATCTAACACTGAAAGAAATTTTCAAGTCAGATCAGTAGTTCCTGAGATTAGCGCATTCAATCAATAAAAAAAACAAACAAACTCTTCAGCTTTATATATTACTATAAGATAATATCATGAATTATAATATCGACTCTACCACTTTTTTTATCCTAAGTGACATTTATACCTAAATAATATTCTTTGGTTGCAAACAATATTTTAAACTATTGTTTTGTTTTAAGTATTAAAATATGTCTGTAGCCAGGAATTGGATTTGTTGATTCAAAATAAAAACTATTCCTCCCTTGTAGGCGAACAAAGAGCAGTATCTCCAGTTAGTAACCCAATGGCGGATGACCAGAGGCATTGAAGAACAAACATCAGCATTCTTGGATGGATTCAATGAAGTAAGTGTAGATTAAAACAAATGTCTTAACAGCTTTATTTAGGTATTTTTGTATTTAGTGATAACTGATAAAGTAGCTTTGGCTACCACTTTATTTGGACTTTATATTTTCTGAACTCTGCCAAATATCGAAATTACGCATAAACAAAGATTTAAGTTATAATTGTTACGATCGTAATTGAAGTCTGTTAAGCTGAAAACTTATTTATAATTTGGGCGTCCTATGAATAACACTGTTTTCACTTTTTATTTTTAAATAACATACCGACATACCACATTTGACAGTGGTCATATACGAATCTATACTAACATAAAAATATTGATATACATAAAATCAACGTCTGTACACATGTTAGGTATGATGTATGTAACTGTGGACGATGGATATATAGAAAATAATATCAGCCAGAAAATTGGTTCACTGCACAGGCATATCGGGAAAATTAGTATTCATGTAAAACTGTACCCTATTGTTGGTAATGAACTGAAAAGCACAGCATTTGCTTGTAGGTGGTACCATTGGAGTGGCTGAAATACTTCGACGAGAGGGAACTTGAGCTGATGTTGTGCGGCATGCAGGAGGTGGATGTCGACGACTGGCAAAGGAACACCATTTACAGGCACTACACGCGGACCAGCAAACAAGTACTTTGGTTTTGGCAGGTTAGCCTTTAAACTATATTTTAATACACCTTTATTAGCTTCATACGTATGTTAGTATGTAACGGAATCTTTCAAGTTAAATTTGATCGACTTCCCGGTTTCCGATTGAGCTGAAACTTTGCACGGGTGTGTATATCGCGTGACAATGCAATAATATGGTACCATGGAGCTGATCTAATGATGGAGTCGGAAGCTGGCCATAGGAACTCCTGTACTAAACAAGATAGACCCGTCGTGTTTGGGCTCGTTTTACTTGTCTTGACTAGCACTCTGCTGCTACATGATATTCAGGATCTCAAAAGCTTGTATTTAAAAACCTTTTTAAAAAAGCTTATTTTTACATAACATTCAATTTTATCATAAGACTGTATATAATTCTTTTTTCAAAGTTTCCACGGAGAAGGGATTTAAAAGCACTAAAAAATGAAAAACAAAAAATAGTTTAAAAAAAATACGCTTTTATAGAAAATCCAACTACTATTTATTTTAATAAATAAATAAATCGGTAGACAAACACACACATTATATATCACCAAGCTAAGCAAGCTACGCTTGGTATGGGTAATATACAACGGATCATTCTCGGTCCGATTCTAGATACCCAAAGCATAGTGAAGAATAAAATAACAAAAAGTTCGATTACGAATTTTACCATCCAGGAACCGAACCCGGAGTCTCTACAAATAGGACTGACCTGGGCGGATCTGGGGGAGGAGTGGCGACACTAGCCCTGACCGGGAAAGAGTGGAGGCGAATACCCACCTTCGATACGAAATTTTTGTTTTAGGGACGGCAGATATTCATCCTATGCTTGCTTTAATTGAAAAGTAGTTCCAGGGGTGTTAGCTGTATGCAAATTAGCTTCTAGAAGTTTTTGCTTCCGTAGTAGTATTTGTATATTTACAGGAATTCTCAACGTGAAATTTAAAATTCATTGAACAATCAGCAAAAAGAGTGTCGTTACATTTCGAAGAAAATACATTTGCAATCCAAGTCAACGGTGAAATATGGATGGAATGGAATAGGATGAAAAATAGATGTTGTCCGATTCTCAGACCTACCCAATATGCACACAAAATTTCATGAGAATCAGTCAAGCCGTTTCGGAGGAGTTTAACTACAAACACCGCGACGCGAGAATTTTATATATTAAATAGTTTACTTATTTATGCACTCACCGTACAAACGCAAAAACGTCTCGAAGCTAATTTATCTGTAGTTCTATTTTACTTACTCATTGGGGTTTGATTCGCGGCGTAGCCACTGGTAAAACTCTAGCAATTGATAAATTATTCTTTAGCTTAGCCACGGAAAGGTCAGTGGACTTTATTGCTAATTCATTTGGTTCGCAGTAAAGACTTTGCTACAATGTCAATAAATTTTTATAGCTTTAAACAATTTATAAGTTATTGTAGAAATTAATTAATATTTAACTTAATTTTTAAGAATATGAATTGAAAAAAAAAGTACAAATATTCATATATATTATTAAAAGTATAAATAAATGTCGTAATTTTTTTCCAGTTTGTTCGACAAATGGATAACGAAAAGCGAGCGAGGCTACTTCAGTTCGTAACAGGCACCTGTAGAGTACCTGTTGGGGGTTTTGCCGAATTGATGGGCTCCAATGGACCACAACGCTTCTGCATCGAAAAGGTGAATAATGCACAAAAAAATATTTACTGTGTGACACTTTAGCCACAGAAATACAAATAAAAAAATAATTATTATAAAAACAAATTTTAAGCATAATAATCTATTTATATTTGCTTGTGATTAATAATAAGTATTTTTTTATTTTTTTCTAATGCCCAGTGAAGTAGGCACGGGTCAGCTAGTACTAAATGATCTGTTATCGGTGCAGGAATGGAAAAAGAATGCAATTTCATGTGTCCAGGCTGCCTATCGTAAGAGGCAACAAAACAACTATAGCCAGTTGGTTGGGTATTTGTCCGTCTGGGTGGCTACCACGTCTAGAGTATGCCGCCATAACAATTTTGAGTTGCGTTCCGACATTAGTGACAAGGTTCCAGTCTCCCTGTAGAGCATTTGTAGAATCTTTGGTGTTGTAAGTGTCCAAAGGCGATGGTAAATGCTTTCCATCAGGTGGGCCGTCTGCCTGTCTGCTGAACTCCTACAATAAATAAAAATAAAAGGAACTAAAAAATTCCTTGCCCAGCTGAAAATACCCTTTAATTTAAATGCTGGCAAAATAACTGCAATGTACCTTGCCCGTCAAGCGTGGACGAAGTCGCGGGCATATCCTAGTTTTTAATAAAATACTGCGATTTTATCAGCTTCATCTTTTTTTGTTTATCCAGCCCGTGTCAAGTATTTACAATTAATCAAATTTTAAAATAATCATCAATCAAAGACTTATTACCTAAATTTTGATTGACACGAAATGAGTTCTTGTGGCAGCTTTGAATAAAAACATTTTTCACTAAACAGTTGAGTTTCGAAACAAATGTACAGTTCTTCTTCATCATAAAAACAATAGAATCGCATATCCTAAAGCCTTTATAGATTGTAAACCCCTAATATATTTTTTAATTATTTTTTTGTAAACCGGCACAAACTTTACCATTAAAGGTCCTGCCAAAGAAGCAACAATAATTGGTTAATTGAATTGCAGGTGGGCAAAGAGACTTGGTTGCCGCGATCACACACGTGTTTCAACAGACTCGACTTGCCGCCTTACAAGAGCTATGAACAGCTTTGTGAAAAACTCAATTATGCTATTGAAGAAACTGAAGGATTTGGACAAGAATGAGTTGAGATTGTTAAAAAACAAAAATATTACTATTGTAAAATATTATTTTCTTTATTATGATATGCCACCACATGGGTACTTTACTTTCCTAATGAAATTGGTGGTGTAGATAAAAAACAACCAAAAACTGCATATATGAATATTTTGTATGAATAATAAATGAATTTATATATAATTAATTAATTATTACTATTATTGTGTAGATAATATTAGTTGATCCTCACTGTAAGAAGTATTTTGTTGAACTATGTTGCAGGTTCATCTTTAATGTTCAATTAAATGATTTTTTATTTAAACTACTGTAGTTTGTTATTGTATTCTATCATAAAAGCAGAGTGAAGTGCTTTATTTTTACGCACTCGCTTATGTAACGAAAAAGTAAATTTATGCTTGGATTTAATTATTCTCAGACCATAAAAATACCATCACCGGGCACAGGCATATTTTACAGGAACAAACGTTATACCCACCACACTTATCCAACGCGGATTAGTGAGTTTTACACAACAGTTATCTCGATGTGCAGGTTCTTTTGCGATGTTTCCCTAGACGAAAAGAAGTATTAGAATATAATTTAATTATCAGCCATCCTAAAGTGGTTTAGTGCCTACTATCATTACTATGAAAGAAAAATAACCGACAATCCCAATAATGCGAAAGTAACTTTGTATGTTTGTCTGTAACGCTTTCACAGGAAAACTACTGGACCAATTTGGCTGAACATCATTATATATTTAAAATACTTTTAATTCCGAAAAAAGGATAGTTTCCGAGATAAAAGTAGTTTCTAAAGTTTCTGTTTGACTGTTATGCATTCACGGAAAGCTATTGGACAGATTTTGCTGATATTCAATATATATGTAAGTTCATTATGTAAAAAGGTTACTTTTCAGCCCGAAAAAGATTTACATTTATGTAAAAGTTATCCTTCTGGGATATATTAGTTTTTGCCATTTATGTAGTTTCCAGATATGTAGACAGACACGGGCTACTACTTTTTATTGCAAAAAATAAAACTAAAACGGGTTTAAATAGTGAAAGCTTGTAAGTGAGACCAATTATTTCTCAATACAAAAATTAATTATTTAAAACTAATACGGTCAAAATTTCACAAAAATGAATAGATCGAAAACTAAAAATTTTGGTAAAACATACATGGGGGTACCTATTCATGTGAGCTAACTAAGTTTTTCATTTGCACGTCACTGTTCTGGTCAGCTTGTATATTCTTTCCTGGGATGAAAAGCAGGATCTTGTTTGTGCCTACCAAAAGTTAAATAGCAATCAAGTCAGAAAATTAACTAATGCTAATAAGGACATTGATATACACTGACGGACTCATAAACTGCATCAAAGACGACTTTGAAATAAATATTTTTACCAAGTATGCAAACTTTCTATACAGATTTAAATTGAAACCTCTAGATTGGTTCGTGAACTTTAAAACAGCGTAGGGTCATATCCTTAAGTTTAAGTTGGTGTACTGGAAAGGACCTTAAGACTTTTTTTGAAGAAAAAACAGAAATTTAAGGAAAATTGGTTTAATTAAAAATTTGGTTTTAACAATAGACACAAACTTTATGCAAGGGTTTATTTATGTTTTAATAAGGTGTATTACCTCCACGTGCCCTTATTACGGATTCTAATCGGTTCCGCATAGATTTTATTAGGGTTATTAAAAGATCTTGCGGAATATTGTCCCATTCTTCTGAAAGTGCTATTCTTAGTGCTGCCACTGTCGTGGGCAAAGGGTTTCTCGCATATACAGCTCTTTTTAAATTGTCCCAAACATGCTCAATGGGATAAAGATCAGGGCTGCGTGCTGGCCAATTCATTGTACGTATCCCAACCTCTTCGCAATATTGTCGAACTTGTGCAGCAGCGTGCGGCCGAGCATTATCCTGCATTAAAGTAAAATTTTCGCCTATGAATCCCATGTAAGGCACCACGTGATCTTCTAAGATCTCTGTTATGTAGCTATATGTGCAGTCAAACCCCCTCTATTACCGTTTTGACGGACCATGTCTATGAACACAAGTTCTATTCGCCCGTTCATCGATATGCCACCCCAGACCATATACGAACCGCCTCCAAAAGGAACACGCTCCTCAATGCAACTTTGAGCATATCGCTCCCCACGTCGACGATAGACTCTTCTGCGACCATCTGCACCATATGAACATGTCCTACACTCGTCCGTGAACAATACGGAGGTCCATTGCTCTTCTGTCCAATTCAGGTGATCACGCGCAAATCTTAAGCGAGCTTGTCTGTGAGCTACAGACAACTTTGGACCATTTACTGGTCTAAAAGGGGTGATATCCGTTTCCTTTAACCTTCTTCTTATTGTTCGTGCACTCACGTTTACTCCACGCACTTCATTAAGCTCTGTTTTGATGTTAACAGACGTGAGGAAACGATTTCGCAGGGAAGTTGTAACAATAAATCGGTCATCACGACCGGTGGTTGCTCGAGTCCTGCCTGTGCCACGTCTCCTTCTGTAAGAACCCGTCTCCACAAACCTTCTGTATATTCTAGAAACCGTAGACTGGTTTAAATTTAAATTTCTACCAATCGTTCGTTGATCCAAGCCCTCCCGCACCAATGCTACAATTTGAGCCGCTTGTTCGGACGAAGTATCCATATTATGGTTCAAAAACTCTCGATGAGTTAAAAAACTAACCCAACAATTCTGCTGGTAATAATAATTCAATTGACAAAAGAATAAAAAATCAATGAGAATCAATTTAAAACTTTGCTATAAATAACACGCAAATCTGATACTACGAGTAAATTTTCTTTTCCCGGCTATATTCATTTGTTTTACTGCAGTTCTATTTTTAAATTTTCCTTTTTTTTGAGATTAGCCAGTCTCTCCATATTTATATAATTTAATCTAAAAAGTTTGCATACTTATTTAAAAAAATAATTTCAAAGTAATCCTGAACTTTGATGCAGTTTATGAGTCCGTCAGTTTAATAATAGACTATTATCGTGTTGAGGATCTTCATCAAAACTAGCTCATTCGTTTCGAAGCTTGAACATCAGGTATACAAAACAACGTGTAGCGCCTAAGCTTTACGGTGTAATTTCCATATTCTTTTCATGAGGAAGAATAAATCTTGGTAATAAATTTAAACTAAAGTAAATTTATCCGTGCAGGAACGGAGAAAGAAAACATTTTCCTGCGGCCGGGCGGCCTGTCGCATCAGCCGACAAAACAACCCACAGCCAGGTGGTAGGGTATTTGCCCGACTGGGTGGCTACCACCCCTAGTCTAAAATATGTCGCCATAACAGCTTTGAATTGTGTTCCGACATTAGTGACCAGGTTCCAGTCTGCCTTAAGAGAGCAGCAGCGCATTTGTAGTACCTTTGGTATTGTAAATCTCTATAGGTGATGACAACCGCTTTGCATCAAGTGGGCAGTCTGCCTGTCTGCTGAACTCCTACAATAAATAAAACTTATTGCTAATACAAACATCCCACTGCTGGGCTTAGATACCCTAATTTAGGGTAAGAGACGGAATATATGCAGCTTCTAGCCAAATTGGATCATTTACTTAAATCAGATTTTAAATTAGTTATGGAGCATTACTGTAGTTTTCAACATACTTTTATCTAGGATTAGGTGTTGATATCCCCATCCAACTTAATATTATTTTACTTATATCTTTTTATTCCGTTTGCTATTAAAGCTTTTGAAAACTAATAATTAAGTAATAATAATAACACTCTTGGACACGGCACGAATTGCGAGGATGTTCGTCTCTAGAGCCCTAACCACCGGCAGTTTGGGCCCCAGGACCCGCTGCCGCCGAGCTGCATTTTTTTAAATCAAATGTTGTATTATGAAGTTTTTTTATAAAATTATATCGTATATTATGTACTTTAAAAAAAAATGAATTTGGATATAAATACATAATTAATAATAATTGCCCACAAATTTGCTATTGCTGGGTTCGGCCTCCATCTATATAGAAACGCCAATATGCACATTGGATTTCTCGATTTGTAAGTATAATCACGATGTTTTTATTGAACGTTAGCACAGGAGTAATCGTAACAGTATGCAAATTAAGTCAGCAACCTGCAATCAGTCAGTAACCTGCCTAAGTGCTGCATGCGTTTTGGCCAGGATTCAAACCCACAGCTGGCGTGTTTCAGTTTTTTTCAACCATCATTTCTAAAAATAAAACTCCTCAGAAACCTTTTTCCGTACTCTATTTTATTTTTAATATCTTGAGTATACTGATAATTAAAAGGTCCTATTGAAATTGGTTTAATATTTCACAATTGAAAAAGACATTTATTTTATAAACCTCAGAAAAATATTTAAATTAGAAAGTGTATTACTACTTAAATTGGAGAGACATGTGATTATTTTCATACAAATAAGCAGGAAGAAAGTGGCTGATCGGGGGCAAAATTATATGGCAATCCATCATTAACATGTTGTTTTTATGAAATTTTAGGTAATTTAAGTTGGTAACCTATTTTAATATTATAATTCCAAAAGATAAGGTTTTATTTTTAGGCTTCCGTAACCATTTTAGCAATATGAGACCCTCATAAAATTGTCATGTTAGCTCATTCGTCTGTCCATTTAATATAATGCAAGAAAATATAAAGGTTTTTCTTAGCCATATTGCCAAAATGGAACCACTGTAAAATAATGTCAATCTGTCCATTATTATAAAGACAAAAGTTTTTGTTTTTAAGCTTCCATAGATAGCTATTTTGGCAAAAATGGAATCCTTACAAAATTGTCATGTTTGTCCATGTCTTTGTGTGCCATATATTTTGTGTTAAGAGACACTCACTTGATAGATTTCTTTATTTTCCTCATAGGTGTAGTATAAAACAATATTTAGCACTTGAAACAATGTGTTTCTAAACTCATGTGTATTCAGGGTTAAACTGAACATTTATCATTGATTAGTCACTTTCTTTCCTGGTGAGACAATGTACTATTAAACAGCATTCCTGGTTTCAAATCAGTCCATATATGTTTAGTTTAATTCTGAACAAATAAAAAAAGATATCAATTTTAAAATTTTAGTTAGACTAGGGATATAGTGAAAATACTTATTTAATTAAAATTTGATCTAAGCTACTTTTTATTCAGCCAGTTAATTCTAAAAAGGGAAGCTCCACAGTTCATATGAAACCATAGCAAACATAGTCCATTAGCTTATAGATGAAGTATAATAAATGCCAATATCTATGCCTATAAGGGGCCATCCATAAATTATGAAACACATTAGGGGGGGGGGGGGGGCTACAAGAAGTATGACAAGAGATGGGAGAAGTCTTAAAATTTGTAAAGTCACATATCAAAATCTAATATATTTAAGCTGTAAAACACTAACAAAAAAACTTCAAATGATTCATTTCATGATCCAATTCTATTTGTATGAGAAGCATATTAAATTATTAGAATGCCATGTCACACTAGGGAGGGCCTAGTGTGACATGACATTTTAATATTTTGCAATTTGACAACACAAAGATAGGGGATGGGTCAAAAAAATCATGAAATTCTAATGACATAATTTGTGGATGGACCTTAATGCCCAGATAGATGAACTAGGAATACTTTTCAATTTTCTCATTTAATGGTCATTTCATACATAATTAATATTGTTAAAAGAAGAATATTATTTTTTATGGTATTGTAAAATAGATAATTATATGACACTTTCATAAAACGAAATTCAGCAGTAATTGACAATTGTAAATATATGAATGAAATTATTATTATTAATTAAAATGCTTACTTTGTTTGCCAATGATTAATGAAATAATTTTTCATTTACAGTATAGAAAATTCGCATGTTCATATCAAAGAACACAAAAACAAACTTTATGATAATTGATTTGTTCAGCTACTAAGATTTATAAACCAAAATTACTTATTTATAATGAATTAGGATTAGATTTCACAATTACAATAATAATTTAAAGAATTGGAAACCCATACAGTACTTATTACTATGAACAAATATTTATTTTCTACATTGAATACAAAAATGGGTTCTTATAAAAGAACCAGAATGTTTAAGTATTTAGTTCTCAGAAACCATTTTCGTTTATGAAATCAAGAATAGTTAACATCATAAATAAAAATAGCGCCTACTTATTGGAATAATTAAAAATTAAGCATCGTCAATGGTGGGTAGCCAAAATGCCATGTTTGTACAGGCAGATGCCAGCATCATGAACTTAGGATTGAACTGTACACATTGTATTGGAGCTGGATGATCTCCATTTAGAACACAAACTTTGTAACCAGTGTCAGCATTCCAAACATGAACTCTACCATCTGTTGAACCACTGAAAATGAACTGAGAATCTGGACTGAATGATGCTTCTATTGGGATGCCTTTGTTATTGAGATGTCCAGTAAATGTCTGAAGTGGTGTACCATGGTATGCATCAACCAGTCGAATTATTGATCCGTTAGTGCTTATCAACATTGTTTTGCCATCTCGTGAGAATTTCAATCCTGTCCAATCACATTCTTTTTCTTGATTTAATTTGAATGTCACAAAAGGTCCTTTGTCAAATGATCTCAGATCATACAGTTTTATGCTCTCAGAATTTACTCCAGCGGCGAAAATAAGGCCTTCAGGGTCATACGCTGCCACTGGTCGTCCAGATAAGTGCATTAAACCTTGACAATTTGGTGAACGAAGGTCCCACAAACGAAGTGTTTTATCCAAGGATCCTGACAAGAATGTATCTTCTACCGGCGATAAACATAATGTAACCACTTTTTTTGTGTGTCCGGGAAAATACCTTATATATTTGTTGTCATGTAGGGACAAATATCTTATCGTATCATCAACTTTAGTTGAACTGTGAATCGCAGTATTTTTAGCATGTGTGAAATGTATCAAATCAACACCATACTTTTTGCTATTGACTGTTATCATTTGTGTACCTTTTTCACAATCATAAATTACGATTTGATCATCTTCACTGCAAGATATTAATGTCTCACCACTAGGAGAAAAGTCTATACTATTTATTTTGTCCGTATTTTCGCGGAATACCTTTGCAACTTTAAAGCTGCGAACAACTTGATCAACCAATTTAATCATTTTAATCTCATAAGTTAATGGATATTTTTGTTGTATTATAATAAAATGCAACTTTATTCGGAAAGCATTTGTAAAATTACAAAGTACAAACAAAATTCCATATTTTTCACAGATTATAAATATTAGAGATGTAGTGTAGTGTAGATCTATCGTGATTGATTCGTGAATTCGTGAGACATGAAGGCTCCGTTCAACAAGAGACTCACAACGACCACGTTCACGATCGTGATTTTTCACGTTCCACTTTTGTTTTTTGTGAAAAAAATATATATTTTATGTAAAACATTTTTTTTTAATAGCTCAACATTATTTCGGGCGCGTTTTCTAGTATCTCACAACGCCCAAAATGCTCCGTCTGCCGTTCCACAAGGCAACCACGGTCGTTATAGTCGTGGCGAAAACGTTACCAATGGCGTCATCATTTTAATCACACAACACTCACAACGATCCATGTCAAGAGGTGGTTCAAATAACCGTTCCACTTGGGTTTACGATTGTAACGCCGGCAAGCAAGTGGAACGGATAAAATTTAAAAACTTCGTTTAAAAAAACCGACTTCAAAAACTAAAAAACTAAAATGTATAAAATAACTTATTTCTAAAGCTATTATTATTAATATATATTATCTAAAACATCTTAAAGTCGGTGCTTAGTAATTTTCAAAATATAGTAATTTTTATGTTTTGCTTTGCACCGACTTCAAGATGTTTTAGATAATATATATTAATAATAATAGCTTTAGAAATAAGTTATTTTATACATTTTAGTTTTTTAGTTTTTGAAGTCGGTTTTTTTAAATGAAGTTTTTAAATTTTATTTGTTACTTTTTAGTGTCTAGCTTTGTATGGGTGGACCTACGAATGGTGCCGCGCTTCTTAAAAAATATAGGTCCCAAGAACTGGGAACAAAAAAAAACACGTAAATCGAATCATAAATCTCAGAGTAATCGGTGTACATATGGAACGGAGTGAAAATTATTTTCATGAAAAATGTTCATGAAAATAATTTTCACTCCTCTTATAATAACTCTTTCACGGTACAGGCTGTCCGTTTATGGAACTCCCTGCCACTCAACATCAGACAAGCTAAATCTATATTGTCTTTTAAACTAATGGTTACTAAATATTTTTGGTCCTCGCAAGTCTAAAACATGCTGCTGATCTTATATATAGTATGATATGTTTTATTTTTGTATAGTATATAAAGTATATTATTATTAATTTATTTACTTACTCTTGGTATGTTTCTTATTATTTATCGTTTTCACCGCCACTGTTGTCTTAATGTTTTCCTTAGTTTAGGGGGTTGCCTGGAAGAGATCGCTTTAAGCGATAAGGCCGCCCTTTGTTCAACATGTATATTGTACATAGTTTTAAGAACATAGTTTTAATTATTGGTGAACAATAAAGTGTTTTCATTCATTCATTCATTCAAAATGAAAACTACTGGGCCAAACTATGTCAAATTTTTAGGGGACTACATGGCAGCTATTCTGCGTCGAACAAAAAAAGAATCACGTAAATCGGATCATAAATGACGGAGTAATCGGCGAACATACATAAAAAAAAGCAAAAAAAAAAATCCTCCTCCTTTTTTCGAAGTCGGTTAAAAATCATGGTCGTGAACGTGTGCCACGTCATATGCGGAATCGGTGGACCTCGCCAACGCCAGGTTGGCCTTCGTGGTCTAACGCATTGGTAGGTTGGGCTTGAGGGTCTCTCCTGCGAAAACGGAGGCACTCGTGTTCCATGGGTGTAATCGGAATCCACCTGCGGACCTGTGCATGACAGTCCAAGGGGTTTCCATTCTCGTTAAGCCCCAGATGCAATATCTGGGGCTCTTCCTAGACGGGAAATGGCAGTTCAAAAGACATTTAAAACAACTTGCTCACAAGTTAGTTAACACCGCAGGCGCCCTTCCCAGACTTCTTCGACCCCAATGTGTGGGGGGACCTGACGGGACGGCTCGGCGGCTATATTCCGGTATCCTTCGGAGTATGGCACTGTACAGTGCACCCGTGTAGATCCACGCCCTCAACCGCGATAACAGGACTCTGTTGAGGAGAACTCAGCGGACCCTGGCGGGGAGGTCCATTCGGGGGTATCATACGGTGTCATGGATGGCGACACTCTTGGCGGAAGATCCACTCTGAGAACTCCAGGCGAACGTGCTTGCCAAGGTTCGACGCTTTCGACAGGATGTCAGAGCTAGGGGTCTGGTTTACTGCCGAGCAGAGATTGAGGCGATCAGGACGCGGGAAACCGCGACCATGATCCAAACCTGGAAGAGAGATTTAGAACCTCCTGAGGCCAGCATTGATACAGTGGAGGCGGTTCATCCCTACCTATTGCGATGGGTCGCGCGGAAACGCGGGACTCTGACCTTTAGGATGACGCAGATACTTCCCGGGCACGGGTGCTTCGATAAGTATCTGCATAAGATTGTGGGATGCCTGCCTACCCCTCAATGCCGCGAGTGCGGCGCGCTAGACAATGCGTTTCACATGCTGGTTGAATGTGCTGCATGGCAACCTCAAAGGTTCGAGTTCGAGGCCATCATAGGGCCGATCGATTCACTGCGGGGACTGGTTCAGGCCATGCTCCACAGTGACGATCACTGGTCAGCGGTTTCTTCCTTTTGCGAGGCAGTAATGTTCCGCAATGAAGCCGCTGAGAGAGTAAGGGAGAGAGCTGCGCAGGCGCTCCTTGGATGCCATCGTCCGACTGGCCTTCGGAGACACAGTTATGCGCAAAATCACCTCCCATGTTTCCATCGCAGGGGTCCGCGCATTGTGGGTATGCGACGGGTCCTCTGTTGGTGAAATAGGTCACTCTGCATCCCGGGGTGACCTAAGCTTGTTGCGCGGTTGAACAATGGGTGTAGCTTCGCTCGTCATCTCATGTTCTTCCACACACAGCTTAGGTTTAGCGGAGTAGTTGGTTCCGCCCAGTCTTCGCACACGCTGCGCAGCGCTTATCGCCGTGGTCCGGTACCACTCCCACGGTCGAGAGGGACTCAGTATGGTACGAAACGTATTCCCCTGCGCATATAAAAAAATGGTCTTGAATGTGTTCGTTATGGGTTTAAGGTGGAACGTAGCCTAAGTGTTACTTGGACCAAATTTAAATCTACCAAATTTAATTTAATAAACAAATAACTGTTGTGGCAATTCTGGGGCTATGTTGGGACTTTAGCGAGTTTAGCTGGAGGAACTGAAAAGAAAAAATAAAAACTTTAAAAAAAGTCTGAGAAACAAAATGGACGGAGTGTAATGGCGTTTTTCGCTGTTCTTAGTGATGTGAGATTTAACGCTAAAAATATTAATTAGAATCTCGAAAACAAGGAAGATCTATAATACGGGTACCATTTAGAATTAAATCGTTCACTATTTTGTGCTTCTAATCCATAAGCCACTTGAAAGGACATAGTTTCTTGAATATGGTATCCATTTTGTGAACAACCTTGTTGGTGTGGCGTTTTTACTAGGTAAGAAACTTGTATTTTCGTTTAATGTAGTTTCTTTTGGAAAAGCAGTCAAAATCTTTAGGAATTTATAAGACGAAATAGTAGTTAATATTTAGAAAGTCGGTATTTTTTTATTCAGTTTTCCGGGTCAAATTTTCTTTGGAACACGGGTCCCACTATTATGAAAGCATATTTAAACTGTAGTTTCAATACATATTCGGATTCACTGAGTTTTCTGGTTTATTTTACGATACCTCAGAAATAGGTTACCTATTAGGTGCGTGTAAACTTTCATATCAGTACTACTTCGTCAATTTCTAGAGTTAGATCAGACACACTTGGAAGTCACGCTTAATAATAATTTATTATTGATGAGTCAAATATTACAAATATTCTAATCTCTCTGTTGTGTTGTCTATAACTAAGACTGATTAGTTAGTTAAATTTACTGTTTTGATTTTATCACTTATCCTATAAAAATATTGTTACCATCTGATGATTTGATATTGGCTTTGAAAACGTTTTAAAACCATATTCAAATAAGTGTGCTTTATTGTAGAGTGAAATTATTGTTAAGACTTGCATATAGGCCATGTTATAAAATGATACTCAGTCTGAGATCAATGACTACAATGGGTAGTTTCATATAAAGAAATCTGTCAGAATACTTGAACTTCCTTTAGAACTGAGTCATAGTCAAAAAAATTATATGTGAATATCATTTTATAAAATTGGTTTAAAATTAAACATGATATTTGTGTATTATACATTTATATAAATTTAAGTGATTTTTTTATTTTTGTTATATGAATATATATATGAAGTGATCATATATGTTTTATTTTCCAATCACTTATAATTAAGTAAACTTGACATATAATTCATGATACAATACTATTAAATTGTTTGTACTTCTTAGTATTTTATTAAACTTTAAGTAACATATTTTTACACCAACAAGATACAATAATCAAGCAACAAGTATGAGACTATGTGATAAATATCTAATATCAGTGTAAGTCTCTTGTGCAAGTTATACTTAGTGATTCAACTTTCCAATCATAAATATACAAGTGTTTGTATATTGGTAATTTGTTTTGGATAATTCTAGAGTTTTGGGCTTTTATAGCATCAGATAAGTTTCAGAACAAAAACTTGTTAGTTTCAACAGTGACATTTGGTAAACTTCAATTCACGTATTAAGTTATAATAAGATAGAATATTATCTACAACATGAAAGAAGCAAAGGTCATAGCTGAATAACTAGAAGGGAAAAGTTGTATCGCTGTATGTACCATATTATCATAAGCGTATAGCTTTTCCCCTTAGTTGTGTCAGCAACATCTTCTCTACAGTTGAATTGAAAAGGAAGCCAAGCTGGGATATAAAATTTAAAAAAATATTTAGTGAATAAATTTAGCTGCAGTAGAACACTTAGTATAACATACTTATACTATTTGCAAATATATGTTTAACTTCCTAACTCCTTTTCTCTTTAGATGATTTATGTGTACATATTAATAGTAATTGTAACAAATAAAAACATTAAAACATATTAGGATTCCTTATGTTCTTACTTGATGTCTGTCTGTGTAAAAGATGGTTAACTCAGAAGCTGCAATGGCTGTAGCCATCTGTAGATATGAAATTTTACTTTGATAATTTGTGTGATCTATCTGTGCATGAAATCAATTTTGGCTTTTGTTCCTGAGATAATCAGCTCCAACATTTAGACCTGAGAGTCAAAGTGAAACCATAAGCCTTCCTTATTACCTGAGGGTTATTTTTTTTATAAGAACCATAAAAAGAGTAATTTTAATTTAATTAAAAAAGATGGTTAAGGCTAAAGTAGGTTAGGTCTGATTTTGCACAAATTGAAAATGTTTTCTCTCTTTTTATTTCTCACCTATGGAGTTCATGAAATATTATAAAATTCTAGATAACATTTATAGGTATTTGGTTACAAGCCTTGTAAGTAAATTTGTAAACTAGTATATTTATACCTTACATATCTACAAGGATTTTGATATGTAAGACTATAGCAATAAAATAAAGTATATGTAGTGGTGAGTTTATTAACTCTTACACCATGTTGAGATGAAATGTAATTTTTGGGGCAATTTCGGTGATAAAAAGACTAATTATTACATTTGTTGATATTCAAGAGATTTCTTTACTTAGATTAGAAAACAGTTGATTTAATAATAATAGTCTATCTATTACAGACATACAGATCCAATACAATTAGAATTCACAGCTTAGTTTGTTAAAAATAAAGAATTCTATAATTTTATATCAATGGATATTATATTTATAGTCAGTTTTATATATTATAGTATTATTGATTTATATAATTCAATATTTATTTAGTATATATATTTAGTTTTTAGAATGTACTGAGGGTTTGTACATGTTTTGTAAGGCTGTGAGTGTAAATCCTCATGGTCATCATCTGGTAAACGAAAAGGCCTGCTCACTGCACCCTTATGTGGGCAGGTCCACATGGCCAGGGTTGCGGTGTGGGCACATTTAATGTCTCACGACCCTGGCTCCAGTATTTGAAGGAATTTGAAAGAAGGTTGGTCTTATTGGGTATGTGGCAGGTTGTTGCGAGTCCCAACCTATCATACTGTTACTCCTTAGACAGTGAGGTGTGCATAAAGCATTCTGAAATCTTGTTTCTCAAAGCCTTTTGGTGATCTTAGATAATTGTGAGCAACCTGAAATGAGAATGCATAAAGACAAATTCTACAAATAGTAATCGGCAGGTCAAAAACATAAAAATTAAAAGCTCCTGAAGCCTTAATGGCTAGATGGTGCCACTGATCATTATTTTGCTTCACTTTATGATGTACATATTTTTCTGAAAAAATTAGTCAGAAATTGGAAGATTTGATTATTTAATCAATTGATTTAAAAAAATTTGAATAATAGAATACAAAAATTCAGGAAAAAATAATTTATAGCACTATCTAATCATGTAAGATTTAGAACTTGAGAGTATTTTTTTCCTGGGCGAATGTTAGTGCTAGTATTCATCGCCTTCTCATATACAATATAGGATATGATGATTCCAGGTGAGGAAATTTTCGCTTCTCTACTATTAATAAATTCATGGTTTTTTATAGACATATAAGTTCTAGAGTGCAAAGTTCAGATGAAAAAGTAATAAACCAGACCACAAACTCTGAAATGAACCCTCTAAACACAACCAGGATAAATCCTGTACTCTCATCATCATAATTTTTCTCAGTGTTAAAACACTAAGAATAATTGATGATGAGAGTACAAGTTCGAGGTTCATCTAAAATTTATCAGTTAATCTTTTAGCTCAGGTTAGTAATTCTGAACAGAATCTGAATGTTTTTTTTTAATGAGTTCAGTAGACGGGCCTACGGCCCACTTGATGGACAGTTGTTATCATCGCCTATGGACATTTGCAACACCAAAGGTGCTGCTCTCTTAAGGGAGACTGGAACCTGGCCACTGATGCCAGAACAACTCAAGGTTGTTATGGCGGCATACTCTAGACCAGGAGTGGTAGCCACCCAGATGGGCAAATGGCCTACCACCTGGCTGTGGTTTGCTATGTTGCCTGTTATGACTGGCATCCGGTTGCAGGAAACTGTATTTTTTCTCCATTCCTGCACAGATAAATTAAGTATTAAGAGTGATATATTTTTTCTTTACAGATTAAAATAATAATGGGTATTATAACAAACCATTATTGGACTTGTCTTAAAAGATTAATTATGCTTATTCACTCTTAATAGAGTGATGGACTCATACAATTTATTTGGTGATGATGGAAGCGGTATGTTGGAAGGACTTACAGATCTCGGTGGTACAGACAGCTTTCCAAGTGGCTCTACTACAGGAGTAGCGGGAGACACCAAGGATAGCACAGATAACAGGTGGAAAAGTTTTTCTTTGCTAGGAAATGTTATTGAAGCTTATAAAACATTGATTTAATAAAAATAAAAAATCAATTTTTAGTTACAGGCAACCTTACAATCAAACCAGTGTACCACAAGACGGGTCAATTCAGAAACTGGCTTCATTTGGAGGAAGTGCCCCTAGTTTAAACACGAGTACGCAGCCGGTGGCCAACCCGGGGCCCGGTCCACCTGCGCCCGACTACCATGAGTACGGCGCGTATCCCCCTCGGCCGCGGTTGCCGCAGCCGCCTCATGCCCCACTCCACCCATCTCACCATGTGCACCCTTCACATTCATATCCAGGCTACCATCCTGGCCCTGATGCTATGTATGCGATGCCTGAGCAACCAGGTGGGTACACTGAGCATTTCATTCTTCATAATTAGAAGTTTTAAACATTTAAAACTGATGGTTGATTATATTAGACAGGTAAATAATACTAGTATCATTGAGTCTTATTAAATAAAATAATTGAGTGTTTGGTAGTTGGAACACAATGAAGCATTCTGCAAAGGTAACAAACATCTCATGTTGTTATTATTTACCTATCTATGGCACCATAAAAAGCAATCGAAAATACTTAGATCTGACAAACAACTCAATGGAAATTAGTCAAAACAATTTTTGTTGAAAGTATCTTGAGCTTTGCCCCCTTAATGTTTAAAAAAATTTTCCACTAGTGTAATAATTAGAGGGACACGCACATACTATTCATGGCTCTCTTAGCCTCTTAATAACTTGCCAACTATTGACTTCTTTCTTGTTTATTAAGATCTGATACTGATTAGGTATAATAATAATATTACAACTGTTATTACATGTATGGCAGCCACCTCTTATATTTATTTTTCTTTAGTTTTATCAAGTAGCTAATTTACACCTATTCATTTTTGAAAATGTTTGTTTAGGTGTGCAATAGACTTTTTTCTCCTAAATTTTTAGCACTAAATAGTAAATAGACACCTTCCTGTCAATTTTCATCCACGTAGACCCAGTAGTTTCGAAGAAAGTGACTGACATACACTCAGAGGAACAGCTTGATATGGTGAATACATCAGGGTTCTGTTTTTCTAAAATGATTACGAAACCCTAAAACGGGCTGACTTTGTTAATATTATTATCTTATCTGTAATCAAAACCCGGTAGATTAATTAATAAATGTGTCTATTAAGTACACTATTTTATTCTTCCATTTTTTCCCATCTTGGTTTTACTCGACTTCAAAAAAGGAGAAAGTTCTCAGTTTTTTTTTGTAAATATCTATCTTTTATGCGAAACTGGAGACAAAAGATATTAGTTTTATTTTATTTTTAAAAATCGTTTTCATCTGGGAATTACAACAAAATTTTTATGTTAAATGTTTTATGTATTTTGATCCCAAGTATTGGTAAAAAAATTCGCCATTAGTTAATTTGTAATTTTACTATTGAAAAAAAACCGGAAACATACTTTTTCCAAACAATCTCGAAAGATACTTAATATAAAAATTTGAAAATTTGATGAGTTATTTTTATTTGATAAAAAAAAAGATCCCTGTAGTAAAAGTAGAAAACCTCACGGGGGCAGTTTATATTTAGAAACCCTTTTGCAAAATATAGTAATGTTTGTTTTACTTTGCACCCATTTTAAGATTTAATATATATTTATTTTTTCTTTTAAGTTACACTTGAAAATTTTATTATGGTCTATTTTATTACATTAGTTAAGAATAGTTAATAATCAGCTTCAAAATAAATAAATACAAAATTAAAGGTATTGGAGACATGGGCGTATGGTCAGGCCCTCCGGGAGCTAACAGATACTCTCCTATTACACCAGGTTATCGACATAACTATGAACACCAACAAAAGATGCACCAGTATTCACCACAACAGGTACCTATGATAATTTTATACAGTATTTGTTTATACTATTTGATGTATCCTTAATTTATTTAAATATGGTTCTCTTCACTGCCTTGATACACTCATTTGTGCAGGTATGTTTAATTCAATCTTATTGATTATTTTACCAAAGTATCATGTGCAGTGACAGTGGTTTACCAGAGGCGGCTACTCTTCGTTGTTGTAATCTTCAATACTTAAAATGTTATAACAAAAGTAGTTCATATTGCAAGTTGAACCAAATAAGAGTTAATATCCCTATTGCATTTTGTAGAGGATTCTTCCAAGTGAACCTTTTTTAGATTATGTGAAATACGGAAAAAGCAATAGTGATGTTTGTAATTTATTTTTCCTAGAGTGCGAGTATAGGTGGACTTCAACCGCAAAATAGTCCGTACTTACCTAGGCAGCCACATTTTTCACAACCAACATCACAACAACTTTATGGACAGCAACAGGTACAGAAGAATGAATTTATTACATAATGCTGAATTTGTAGTATTAACATAATTTACGTAATTTTTTTGCAAATAAATATTGAAGTGATATACCTGTAGGTAATATAACAACTCAGTGCCTAATAACAAAAATAAGTACAGTATAAAAAATTGCAAATATATTAGTGTTTCATTCAGTAAACACAAGTGAAGCAAAAAACTGGTTTTAGAATAATATGAGGGTAGTTCAGAAAGTTAGTTTAACGATGCTAGCGCCGTTCTTGGTGTCAAGAACTATACAATTTCACAAACGTGTTGATTAATTTAGTACATCCAAAATTCTGGTTGGTTGATTAATGTGTGTTTTATAACATTTTATCATGGAGATTCCTATAAAATTTGCATCCAAATGTCAACGGCATAGTATAATACGGTTTTTACCGCCAAAGAAATTTTTATATGGTAACGCGTTGGCGTACAGCGATTCTAAACGGGCGCCAAGAATTGCACGACGAATTGCGTGAAGGACGGTTTGTTCACGAAATCAACTAGGATTATGTTACGCTTGTGAAGCAACTGTTAGAGGAAGGAAGATGCGAGGTATACCCACGATTTTTGGGGGCTATCATTGCAATTCGGCGCAAAAGGTCTGAGAGGTGCGGCGACTCAGTACTTCACCTAACTGCACGCAAATTATTTCGACTTTGGAATTAAAGAAAATTGCAACCTGTTATATGAAATATATTGAAAGATGTAACAACTATGTATTTAAATGGGAATTGCCTGAAATTTTAAAAAATTGTGTATTCCCTACTCTTTATAGTTTTATTAGACCGTTAAATTTTCTGAACAACCGTTGTATTATGAAGTTCCAGCAAGTTAGTCTTATTTTGTACTTTTATGGATGTACAATAAAGTACTTATTAAAAAAGGTTTTAATAAAATATCACACTTTTCGGTAATTAGTGTGGCCAATATTGCTTTTTGTGAATTACCTGTTTCAATAATACTCCATTTGAAATGGTTGTAAAATAGCCATAGTAATGGTAAAAGTTTCTGCATTAGTCTCATAATTGTAAGCGATGTCTTAATTACAAAGTTTGGTTTTATGTAAATAGAGAAAAGTTTAAAAAAATCAAATAGAATGAAATGGTTTAGGCATGGCTAAATTCTTCTTGATATTTTACTTTTTACAGAATTATCCCAACTATACTCAAATGCATCCACCAGCTGCATCTAGAATTAACCAACATCCAGCTTATCATCAGCAACTTGACGTGAATCCTCATCAGTATGGTTTACCTCACAGCCAGCAAACTCATGGCGCGATACCGCAGCATCAATCGCATCAGAATTTGTCCAGTCATGGCAGCAGTATCGGTTCGGGGTTACAAAGCCATCCTAACGTTCATCTCCATCACACCGGTGCACCACCACTACATCACGTTCCTCGTCAATCCCCGGTGCCACCGGCGTCTGTAGCTCCATCGCATTCCGTGCCTGCTCAAATGCCGTACGCATCACCTCATCATTCAATGTCAATAAACTATCAATCACATCAAATACAACATCCATTAGATGTTAATGTCGGCAATCAGTATGGTTCAGTAAAACCGACTGGATTAGAAACAGGAAGTCCACAATATCGTCCTCCATTCCCACAACTTTCGCCTCAGATGTCACCCAGGGCACAAATATCGCCTAGACAGCAAACACAATCTCAGTTATCTCCACGTCCCGTGATGTCTCCTGTCAAGGGTCCCAGTGCATCTCCACATAATGCAAGAAATTTAGTTCAGTCTCCAGTTACATCAGCGCCTCCCCCGGCTTCCGTTGCGTTTTCATCTCAAAATACTCTTCAAGCGTTAGAACAAATGGTTTTACCAACTAATGCAGAGTATACATACCAACGAAATCCTTTATCGCCTGCTGTTGCACATATTGTTTCGTCGCCTTCACAATGGACTCAAAATAAACTTCAAGCACCAATAAATAATGTACAACCACATCTAGAAAATAATGACCAAGCTTTGAAACCACCAGAAGTTATGGTACCACCTCCATTATTGAAACCAGAACAACCAAAACAATCTCCCATACCTACTACAAATGTAGAAACAAAAATTTTAGACAAAACGAAATCAGAGACTGAGCGGTCATTAGAAAATACTAATGTATCTCATACATTTATACAACCAACAACAGTTGCCAGTGTTCAAAATGAATCCATAACAACAGAAGCAGCTATTTTAGCGCCAGGAAATAGTGCGCATACGTCTAATACATCCGCTGACGCTTCAGATAAACGTGAACAATCATCTATATGTGGGAAATCTAATGAAATCAATGTTGAGTCCTTATCAGCTACTGAAGGAGATAAACCAAATGTGCTCACACATACATTCGACCACACCAATGAACAGAAAAATGAAAAAATAAAAGAAAACATACAAGGTAAATCAGACCAAATAATCAATCAAGCATCAGTATTGCCAAATAATGATATGGGAAAATCAGCAGATATAATTAATTCAGCACAACAATTGCCTTTAAACCAGGTACCTTCCCATAACTGCGTCATAACGCCACCTCAAAATAAATTTGAAAATATACCAACCACAAATGTAAACAGGCATGTTAATTATCAAACAAGTAATGTTCAGAATGTGACAATATCAAATTTGGTTTCACAACCAATTCCATCCAATTTACCATCTAGCGTTCCAGCACCTCAACCTAACCCTCAAAATATTCCCTCCGTTTTCCAAAACCGATCATTGTCAAATACGCTTACAGCTCCTAGTGTGCAAAATATTGCCCCTGCAAATCAGTCTTTACATGAAAGTGGCAGTATTTCCAATACAGTATCTTCTAGCTTGCCAGTGGACGGTACACAAAACACCGTAAATTGTGTCCCTGCTGTACATGGCAATATTTCCAACACACAAGGACCAGTCCCAACTGCAATATCAAATGTAGGTGTGAATTTGCCCTCAAATAGTGTTACAAATATAAATCCAAGCTCAGTAGCACTTCCAATGAGTATGCCAAGTGTACATCCAGCAATGCAAAATACTCAAAATATTATGCCAAGCATACCTCACAATATGAATCCTAATATGATAGTTATTGGGGCTAATACAGTTGCACACCCAGGTATGCAGGGTATTTTTATTATGTCTCATCACCAAGAAAAAGTTGCTCTGCAACAACAGATCCAGGAAATGTATTGCATGCCTGCTTCAAATGAAAATCAAGAAAAAGTGAGATGTTTACAAGAAAGGTTATCTATGCTACAACAACATGAATCAAATGATAAGTGCAATGGGGGTCCTAATTGTATAATCCAAAACCCTGTTTATGGTTCAAAGATGGTAGAAAGTCCACAAGTGACCAGCACAACAGGTCGTGGTCGGGGTAAAGGCCCTGCTAAGCCCAGAAAACCAAGAACTAAGAAAGAAAAAAATATTCCTGCTGTACAATGTTTAGACCAATTACCAGTTTCTGAAGACTTTGTGACAGCGGGAACAGGCTTACAAGGTAATTCAGAACTTGACCCTGAATTAAGTGAAGATATTTCTATACTGGATTCTAGTGCCCTTTCCCTAGAGCCTGGAAGTGGAACAAAAGGGAGAAAGAGGGGACCTCGTAAAAATAAAGATAGAAAACCACGAGTACCTAAAGAGCTGAAGTTATTACAAGAAGGTGAGAAACCCGTGAAAGAACGTAAAAAACGAGAAAAAAAAGATCCTAATGCTCCAAAAAGAAAAAGGAATTCAAAAAAAGATATTTCGGTAATTCAAGCTGATACAACAACAACTTATGATTTACTAGAATGCGAAAATGTAGACATGAAATCAAGTGACATTCAAAGTATTAAAACTAATTTTGAAGGTAATATAGCTAAAGTTGAATGTACATTAGACGACTCAAATGTAACAGATTTTGATGATATTCCAGTTTCAAAAATAGCTATCAAAGATTTACTGGAAGAGGCTGAATCTAAGCGAGAGAAATGCGAAAAAGATGATGATTTAGATATAAGTCAAAGAAAACGATCTAAAAAAAGAAATTCAGCAAGTGGCAGTTGCAAAAAAATTCCTTTCAAGCGATCATTATCTGGAAGAAAAAAACGAAGAGGTGGCTTGATACCTGATTCGGATGGAGAGCCAGATGATTTGATGTCAACCCCTCCTCCATCCCCACCACCTGAAGCTGATGATAGTTTAAAACGGCGATCTGCAAGAAATACACAACGGAAAAAATATACAGACGATGTTATGTTACGTCTATCAGATGACGAATTTGCGTTATCAACTGCCAAACAAGAAAAGGAACTTAAGACTGAAGAAGTTAATATTGAGACCAAAGAGATCAATAGGCTCGAAGGCATGCCTAAACCTAATTATATCTATGTTAATACGACTGAAGAAGATTCAATGATCGTTCAGCATGTTCTAGCTTCACGTATGGGAAAAAGGGAATTAAAAGTTATTGAAGCAGCCAGTGAAACTCCCTTAAAATTAGATGAAGAACCTGGTACATCTCATATTAAAGACGAAACGGACACCATACAATTAAACATCAAAGATGAAAAAGGTGTCATTGTTGTCAGTGAGACTAATGTGAATGGTGAAAACGATAATAATATTGCCATTAGCTCTGAGTTGCAGGAAAATACAAAACAAGAAAATAAAATTGATCATGTTGAAACCAAATCCGTTAAAAAACCAATTATGGTTGATATTGAAGAGTATTTTGTAAAATACCGAAATTTTTCTTACTTACATTGCGAGTGGAAAACTGAAGAAGAATTATATAAAGGTGATAAAAGAATATTCTCCAAAATTAAACGTTTTAAACAAAAGCAGTCTCAGCAAATGAATATATTTGAACTATTGGACGATGAACCTTTTAATCCTGACTATGTTGAAGTAGAAAGAATTTTGGATATGTCTGAAAATCAAGATCCTGCCAATGACACTGTTGTGAAACACTACTTGGTTAAATGGAAAAGTTTACAATATGAGGATAGTACATGGGAATTAGAAGAAGATATTGATGTGGATAAAATAAAACAATATAAAATTTTCAGTGAAGTGCCGCCCAAGGAAAAGTGGAGATTTAAAAAAAGGCCATCTGCAGATCAATGGGTACAACTGAAGGAGTCACCTCTGTATAAAGGTGGAAATACACTACGTCCATATCAGCTTGAAGGCCTTAATTGGCTGCTTTTTTCGTGGCATAACAATCGTAACTGTATTTTAGCCGACGAAATGGGGCTAGGAAAAACAATCCAGAGTTTAACCTTTGTCAATTCTGTATGGGAATATGGTGTGAGAGGACCGTTTCTTATCATAGCACCATTGTCTACCATACCAAACTGGCAAAGAGAATTTGAAGCTTGGACAGAAATGAATGTTATAGTTTACCATGGTTCACAACAAAGTAAAAGTATGATACAGGAATATGAATTTTACTACAAAAATGAAGAAGCTGAACCAATGAAAGAAATCACTAAATTCAATGTTCTAATAACTACTTTTGAAATTATAGTTACTGATTTTCAAGAGTTGAAATCATTTAATTGGAGAATTTGCGTTATAGATGAAGCACATAGGTTGAAAAATCGCAATTGTAAGCTTTTGGAAGGTTTACGGCAGCTACATTTAGAACATAGAGTTTTGCTCTCGGGCACACCCCTGCAAAATAATGTGAATGAATTATTTTCATTGCTTAATTTCTTAGAGCCATCACAATTTTCAAGTAGTGATGCGTTTTTAAATGAATTTGGACAATTAAAAAGTGAATCAGAAGTATTAAAGTTGCAAGCACTATTAAAACCTATGATGCTTAGGAGGTTAAAAGAAGATGTCGAAAAGACATTAGCTCCTAAGGAGGAAACAATTATTGAAGTGGAACTAACAAATATACAAAAGAAATATTACAGAGCTATATTAGAGAGAAATTTTAGCTTTTTGCAAAAAGGTACTGCATCGGCGGCAAATATCCCTAACTTAATGAATACTATGATGGAACTTAGGAAATGTTGCATTCATCCTTATCTATTAAATGGTGCCGAAGATCAGATACAGTTCGATTATAAACAAGCTAATGGTGAAGATAAAGAAGCTTATTACAAAGCACTTATTCAATCATCTGGTAAGATGGTTCTAGTTGACAAATTATTACCAAAGTTAAAGGCAGGTGGTCACCGAGTTCTTGTATTTAGTCAAATGGTTAGGTGCTTGGATATTTTGGAAGATTATCTTATGTTCCGAAAGTATCCCTATGAACGAATAGACGGTCGTATAAGGGGCAATTTAAGGCAGGAAGCTATTGATAGATTTTCTAAACCGGATTCTGACAGATTTGTGTTCTTATTGTGTACTAAGGCTGGCGGTTTAGGCATAAACTTAACTGCCGCTGATACAGTTATTATTTATGATAGTGACTGGAACCCTCAAAATGACTTACAAGCACAGGCGCGTTGTCATCGCATTGGTCAACAGAAAATGGTTAAGATATACAGATTGATATGTCGCAATACTTATGAAAGAGAGATGTTTGACAAGGCGTCGTTAAAGTTAGGTTTAGATAAAGCAATATTGCAAAGTATGAACACAGCTCAAGGGAAAGAAGCGGGTTTAAGACAATTGTCTAAAAAGGAGATCGAAGACCTCCTTAAGAAAGGTGCATATGGCGCAGTTATGGATGAAGACAACGCTGGAGACAAATTTTGCGAAGAAGATATTGAAATGATTTTAGCACGCAGGACACAAGTTATACAGATGGAATCAGAAAAAGGATCTACATTTTCTAAAGCTAGCTTTGCAGCGACGGATCAACGATCAGACATTGATATACGTGATCCTGACTTTTGGAATAAATGGGCAAAAAAAGCGGAAATCGACACGACGGAGAAAAAAGAAGATGAAGATCTAATAGTGACGGAACCTAGAAAGCGCACCGTTATTAAACGGTATGGACACGACGACGGACCTATGGAAATGTCCGATATGGAAGTAACACCAGATTCAGATGAAGATGAAGAAGGTAAATACTGTATAATATTTATAAAATATTATTTATATATGTATGTACATGCACATACACTCCGGTACGGCTATTTTTGGCCGTTATAAAAAAGATTTAGTAAAACTGCAAGAAACCGAAATGAAACATACACAAAAAAATCGAGACAGAATTCGTGTAATTAATCACTAAAATTTCAATTGTAATTTATTGTGCCGTTTCAGAGCCTATCCAAGGCAACTTTCAGTTTAACATTCAGAAAAAAATTCTGGAACTGTTATTTATGGTTTAGCATCTTACGAATACTAGCTTTTGCTTAAATTTTGGCTCTTATTTGAAGTCACAGACAGACATTTTCAATTTAATGTTTTTGATTATAACTGGTATAGAGTAGTATAATCATTTAGATTTTTTTGTTATAACAATATTGTTGACAGGTATAGGTTTGAGAAGTAAAAGGAAAAAGGATAAACTTGGCAAGAAAGGAAGGAAATATGCCAGTGATGACTACATCCCTCGTCATGAGGGTGTTCCTATTGACGAAGAAGTAGTTTATGGCTCATGGACAAGATCCGAGTGCTTTAAAGTTGAGAGGGGACTACTAACATTTGGGTAAGTGTTGATATAGTTTTAAATGAATCCCAACTAGAGATTATTATCATTTCGATGTAAATATGTCTAATAACCCGTTTCATTTTTAGAATTATTAAACTGTACCGATTTGATATATTATTTGTGTTATCCTCCTTGACTCCACCTGCTGGTCCCAGGCGGAAGAACAGCGCTGGCCTTAGCAGCTAGCATTACGCTGAGTCTGGGTCCAATTTTAGGACTTATATTGATACAGTTATCTTTTATTTTTCTCAGTGTTGTTTAAATGTTTATTTGTCCTAAATAAAACAATTCTTACTTCTTCTTCTAGATGGCTTAAATTGTAATTTTTTTAAACCAAGTAAAATTTTTGTGCAAACTGGTTTCTAACTCGACTTTATTTAAACCAATGTTTTTCAACCTTTTTCATGACATGACCCCTTCAGTATGAAGAAATATTTCGCGACCCCTCCTACCCGTTGCTTTTATTCATGTATTTTATTTTGTGACAAATATTCAATCCAACATATTTATACATTTTCATAATTATGGTTCGGCTAAATACATAATTAAGTAAGTTGTCTGGCAGTACCATTTAACGCAGAATAAACGATATGGCGACTGAAGAAAGTACTTTTGACTCCTTGCAATTTGATGAATCTACAGATACTGCAGTAGCTTTCCCAACCTTTTGCAACTCCGCTATAGAAGCTTAGCGACCCCCCTAAAGATGTCCCACACGTTGAAAAACACTGATTTAAACCATACTGACTAGTGATTTGTTTGATTACAATTACAATCAATATAAGTTGATTCCGGTTACCACACCTGATAAGGCACATCGCTGCTTAAATAAACAAGTCAAAGCAGTTAATTATATAATTTACAGATGGGCACGGTGGGAGGAAATAGTTGATAAAAATCAACTACGTAAAGGCTGGACTCTTCCTGTGATTGAAGACTGTGCTCGCATAATAGTAGGTATTTTTGTAACCTTTAAGATGTACACAGCTTGTATAATACTATAAATATCATATTTTTACATCACTTTTCATGAAATACTCCTAAAATAATTTCTGTGTGTGAAATTTTTTACAATTAGCCATTGTTCAAAATTTTCGAATGAATTGGACTTTACAATTAATTTATGTATGTATGTAATAAATGTATATCAATGATGATTTGCCATGCTAATACCGAGAAAATTTCAGATTTTCACTGAGTTCAAATTATTTTTCTGATTCATTCGTTTTAAATGTCAATTAATCGGGCTAAGAAAGAGGCGTTGTGAATGTTTTATCACTTTGCAGGTACTTTATTGTTTGCGTCATTATAAAGGAGATGAGAAGATAAGAAACTTTATTTGGGATTTGATTGAGCCCTGTGAGAACGGGGAAGTTACGATTTCACGCAACCACAGCGGGCTTCATAATCCGGTGCCTCGCGGGCGAAATGCGAAGAAGAAGAATAAACCAAAAGATTTGCCCAAACAGAATGATACACAAAAGTGGGAAGATCCCAATCACTGGAGTTCTACAGAGAAATATGACTGTGAAGCCTATTTAGAAAGCAGCTATAAGAAACATTTATTTAGACATGCTAATAAGTGAGTTTCTCTTTTCCATGTTTCTGGGTCTGTAATTTCATTGACATTAACCCTTAAAAGGGGCCAAATTTATTATTATTTTTGTCCATAATTGGCCAGTTAGTTTCAATTATCTGGTCCTGTGTATGTCACAGTTATTTTTCTTGTTAAGCTACTAAGTCCACATGGATGAAAAAAAATTAGAGGTACTCGCCATGCGTAATGAGAAAAAAATGTTGAACTCAGAACTGAGGTGATCTGTACCAGACAGTGATTTGTAATGTAGTTTACCCCAAAAACATTTTGTGTTAAATCACATATCCGCTCTGTTGTACTGTACAATGTTTTTGGGATGAAAATTCACAATTGCCTTGTTAGTGTAGTTAAGTCATTTTTGAGCAGTTCAGCACAGAGCACATTAATAATGTAACGCCACTCGCCGCTTGCCACTCTGTATAGCAAGCATAGCCGGCATTATAGTAATATCAAATTCTTAGCTTCAGAAGTACTTCGAGCTGTACTGTGTAGTATAATAGTCTTGCGAAATTTTCGTCGATTTCAGCTCAAAAACATTGTATAGTACAGACCTGACGTATGCTGTACACGGTGTTACAGTCGGCTGATCGTGTTGATGAATCGTGGGAGAAATTACGTAAATAGATAGTAATCGTCGTGATTCTAAGCGTAAGGTTAATAATAGTAACAGGATTAAAAATATTTTTATATAATAAAAATCAATATTTATTCCTAGGAAAATTTTCGATAACGCTAGCAGTTACGTTTTATGGATGTGTCAGCCATACTGTCTTATTTGAAATAAACTTTACATTTGTTAACATTGTGTGGTACAGAACACCTCCGTTCTGAGTTTAACAAAGTTTTCTAAATACACGGCGCCATACATGTTGATGTGAACTAAGAGTTTAATTTTTTTTTTGATGTACATAGTCGTGTGGTGTATTATGAGTCAGGTGTGAAAAATACATAATGTTTATTTCTTTTTTATTATGTTTACAAATTTTTCATGAAGTTAATAGGAAGCAAGATATTAGCTCATGAATCGTCAAAATTGTTTGTGCACCCCCTTTAACTCTTAAATTATGAAGTGGAATATTCGGAAAATGAAAATCAAGGTGGCAGAACATTAGAAATACTTCAACGAAAATCTGTTGAATAGTTTTTGAGATATGAAATAGATAGATAGATAACACTTTATTGCTCACCAAATATAAAATTTCAAAATATACAATTACAATATTGTCATCATGGAAATATAATAATGAAAACAGTCAACTTTGTCACTTCTATCTATCTATCTATTTGTTGTACACGGACTGCTAACTACTTATCTGATTTATTTTAATTTTCAGAGTACTTCTTAGAGTACGAATGATGTATTATATCAAACATGAGGTGATAGGTGACTTTGCTGTACAAATTGAAAATGGCTTACATGCAAGGTAAAATAAATCATGAATGTTTAATTTAAAAAAAATAACCAATTTAATAAAGTATTTAAGTATTGATTGAATTATTCTTCTATATCTTCAAAGGTTGGTAAGTGTAAAGTATAATATATATAAGTATAGGATTTTGTTATTCATAATAAACGATGTGTTTGCAGTGCTCTGAATATGCGAGTGCCGCGTGGCGTAGACAGCGCGCCACCGAGATTTTGGTGGGACAGCGAGTGTGACGTGTCGTTGTTGGTGGGCACCTACATTCATGGCTACGAGAACTATCTCGCCATGCGCACGGACCCCCAGCTTTGCTTCATTGACAAACTTGGACCACCTGATGATGCCGAATGCACAGATATTAAGTAAGTGAGATGAAATATGTTTCATACTTAAATGTAGTTCTTAACTGAGGTTGTTTTTGATATTATTTTGTTCATTATTTCAATATTTACTAATACGCACTAATTGTAAGTTTTATGCAAGTTAAAAATGACATATGTATGTATGTTTATTAAACAACTTTAGCAATAAATCTTTATCAGGAAAATGATTAAAAACACATAATTATTAAAATTAGCAATCAAAGGGCTTAGCGTGGGTAATAAATAGGAATACAATACTTTAGAACAGTTTCTGTGGGGATAGTTGGGGGGTTATGAAAAAATAATCTCATATGCTAAGGGGAGAGCATAGCTTCGCTTCCCTCCCTTTTGTTTTATGTTTGCGTATAGGCGAACTGGCAGACGGCGGGTCCACTTGATGGCAAATGGCTACCGTCGTTCATGGACATCTGCAACACTAAGGGAGCCGATGCGTTGCCTACCTCGTTGAGACTTAAAATATCTGATCTATGTAATCCTTTTTGAAGAGCCCGCGCTCTGGGAAAACCGCGGGAAGGAGCTCATTCCACAGCTTGCTCACGTATGGCATAAAGAAGCGAGCGCTGCGTACAGTGGATAACTTGCAGGTGTCAAGGAAGTGTGGATGAACTCCCAGTCGCCGGCGAGCAGCCGGCCGCAAGCCGCCTTGCCCTTTGACCCAGAACCTGAATGATATATTTTTTAATTCTCATGTGGGTGTTACTGCTCGCTGTTACCTGTCGAACTTTTTACCTATGATCAATATTACATCTACACATATCTTAAAATAAAATATGTACCGATATTACTTTATTTGCCAGTTGACAATAAATAATAATAATATACTGTTAAAGACAATTTTGTGAATATGTTTATTTTGTTTTTTTATTTTATTTAGGTTTATGGCTTGGCAACTAGGCCTTTTTTAAGCCAGATTTTAGTTTACAATATACTTTCTTCTTTTTCGTAAGCCTACGTGTAGCACAGCTGAACTGTAGGTAATCAGCTAGTGACAACTCAAAAGGCCACATTTCACTATACAGTTCACATTTCTCACAAAACACTTAATCTACTCAAAAACTATCAATATCCTGCAACTATTGTTTATTTTAGAGTAATTTTACACATTTTTAGAAAATAAAACTTCACAGCACAACATCTCCTTTCAGTTCCCGCCAAAAACTCGTATATTTTGTTTTAGAAGTGAAGAAAGGAAAGTGAGGAGCAGCACAGTGGGCGACGAGGACTGCACGGACGAGGTGTCGAGCGGCGCGGGCGCCACCTCGCCGGCGCCGTCGCCGCGGCCCGACGACGCGGCGCCCGAGGGCGACGACGGCGACGCGCACGCGCACGCGCCCGGCGACGCGGACGCGGGCGCGGCGCACCCGTGGCCCTCCATGCAGGACCTCAACACGCGCCTGCGCAGGCTCATCACCGCCTACCAGAGGAACTACAAGCGCGAGGAGCTCAAGATGCAGCAGAAAGCGAAGGTGCGCAATCTATCAACATTTATACGAGTCGCTTGACATCTAATGTAGATTACTATTGTTTTGCCAGTATTTAAAATCAAAGGATAGTTTCAGCAAGATTTGTAGTGGGTTTTTAGAATAAAAATACATGAATTCAGAAGATTTCGAAAAACTTGTTAATATCACTCTTGCAGGTGAAGAAGCACAAATAGAATAAAAAGCGAACAAGTCATTTGGGCAATGTTAATATGGTCTTCACAATTTTGTTAATCTATATAATAAACTTAAGATGGTATTCCCTGCTGTCAGAAAATTTTTATTTTTTTATTTTATTATATTTATGGCTTGGCAACTAGGCCTTTAAGCCAGATCTTAGTTTATAATATACATTTAGTTTCTTCATTTTCTTAAGCCTATGTGTAGCACAGCTGAACTAGGTAATCAGCTAGTGCCATTCAACGGAGTTCTTGTGACAACTCAAAAGGCCACATTTGACTATACAGTTCACATTTCTCACAAAACACATAATCACTACTCAAAAACTATCAATATCCTACAACTATTGTTCATTTTAAAGTAATTTTACACATTTTTAGAAAATAAAACTGCACAGCACAACATCACCTTTCAGTTCCCGCCAAAAACTCTCAGAAAATTAAAAACTATGCGAACCGTAGATAATTCGAGCGACTTGTCTCAATTTTTTTACGGCCACTGTTAAATTAGGGCATAAATTGTAATAAAAAATATCAAAAAATTTGTATTACCATTTTATCTTATAAATTACCTTACACTACATCATTATTTCATTTTTATAAATTTGATCATTTACTATCATCAGTGACAAAAAACTATCAGCAGTAGAATGCCACAGAAAAAAAACTTACTTGATGTTTCATAGTGACATATTAAATGAGTTCATCTGAGATATGGATGTAACACCTGATTATATTAGAGAAGTAGCTGTTTGTTTAACTAATTAGTTTTTATTTACTTTCCTCATATTCAAAATGAAAAGCGGAGTGACTCACAATATCAGTGCTCTCGTTATGCTCGTGTGCGAAATCATCTCATGCCAACTTTATCTCTTGTGTAAAAACCTACCATTTTCCAACCAAATCTGATACTACATTCTTCTACAAAAAAAGTATGTAGTTTCTTTTCAATGCATTGTTTACTTAATAACCCTAGGCAGTGTTGTTGTGTTTCCTTTCTAAATATTGTGGATAACTGCTAAGAGTTAAATTTGATTCAGAAGATGGAGCGACGCGAGCGCATGGATCAAATGGTGAAAGACGAGGTGTCCCAGTGGCGCTGGAGCCGCGCCGACGAGGAGGCGTTCCGGCGCACCGTCGCCTCGTACGGCGTCGAATTCGACCCGGCGACCAAGAGCCTGCGTTGGAGCCGCTTTAGAACTCTGGCCCGATTGGAAACCAAGAGCGATGACGCGCTCACAGACTACCTCAAGGCGTTCATGGCCATGTGTAAGCGGCAGTGCGGCCTCTCTGTGGGTGAAGCGGAACTGCCCACGAGAGCGGATTTGAAGGCTGAACCAATCGGAGAGGAAAGGGCTATTGCTACTCTCGAAAGGTAACCAAATCGCTCCTAATGTTAATCATTTAAATGTATAAGATCTTTGCAAAATTTTTACCTTGTTTACATATTTTTCACAGCTTTTTAAAATTCACAGACTAGTTATAAACAAATTGTATAGAATTCAAACAGGATGTCTGTCATTCAGTTAAATAATTATAAATAGCCTTTATTTCTTATGATATTTTTTATTTTTATATTTTTTTAACATATTTACAGTTGTCAAGGCAGGTTGTTTCCTTAGCATAGGCCTCCTCTAGAGTATGCCATTTAGTATGATCTCGTTCTAATGTCCAATCTTTTGGAAGACTGTATTCCCATATTCTCTGTCATCTTCCCTTCTCCTTTTTCTGTCCCGTCAGTACCAATCATTGAAGTCGGGTCACTTAGTTATAACTATATTTACATTTTTTTCATTATTATTAGCTTTCTTGGCAATATCATTATTAGGGCAACTTTATTTATATCCCGTGCGATTTAACATGGCACCTGGCTCAAATTACGTTTAAATTACTTAGTGCAAAAAAAAAGAATTTTATTTTAGTTGGTGTCGCACGACGCGAGCGGGACAGTGGGAGGAGGAGGGTTGTTTTTGAGCCAGGTGCCATGTTAATGCGCACGTGTTGTAAATGATTTTCTTGGCTAATTTGGCATTGTAGATGATACACACAATGTCATAGAAGTAAAGAATTTTAAATATACCTACATAAATAATTGTAAATTAAATATGTTAACAAATGAAAATAGTTGTGAAATGCTATATTGAATAATAAGTAATAATGTTTCAGGATCGACCTTCTGCGCGTGCTGCGCGAAGAAGTGGCGCCCCACCCGCTGCTGGAGGCGCGGCTGGCGCAGGGCGAGCGCGACGCGCACGCGCCCGCCCCGCCCTGGTGGCAGCCCGCCCTCCACGACAGGCTGCTCGTGCTCGGCGTCTGCAAGTGAGACCACGCTTTTTGTTATTATATGCACAACAATTTATTTTTTAGTACCATACTACGGTATGGGAGAGTAAGTATTAAGGATGATATAGACATTAAAGTAAGTGTGTGTACTTTGTGCTTCGACGACATACGACGCTCCTTAAGTACATGAACTTTCGAAGCAAAGAAAGTCGACGAGTCATATGTACACATACTTACTCAATAGTCTGTCAACTGCTGTTGATAAATTTTGAGTTATTTATTTGCCTTTGTTACGGAATTGTTAAAAAGTATAAGTTACATTTATTTTGATATATTAAATCAATTTATTCATTTGTCTGTAGAAACGTAGGCCGCTTTCGACATTTTCCAGTCACAAAAAGTGACTTCTTATCCTACTCCATGTAAAGGAGTTAGTTACATGGAGTAGGACAGGAAGTCGGTGCAAAGTCAAACATAAAAATTACTATATTACACGCTTTTTATTAGCTTCACTTGTATGTCAGTCAGTATGTCAGTATGTCAGTAACCGACCCCTTTGAGCTCGATTTTGTCCTACTTTGAACGATCAGATTTAATTCATACTTTGCACACCTGTCAAAGGTCGATGACAATGCAATAATATAGTATCATGGAGCTGATCTGATGATGGAGTGGGAAGGTGGCCATAGGAACTCCTGTACTAAACAAGATAGACCCTTCGTGTTTGGGCCCGTATGTTTATATCGCGTGACAATGCAATAATATGGTACCATGGAGCTGATCTGATGATGGAGACGGAAGGTGGCCATAGGAACTCCTGTACTAAACAAGATAGACCCTTCGTGTTTGGGCCCGTATGTTTATATCGCGTGACAATGCAATAATATGGTACCATGGAGCTGATCTGATGATGGAGTCGGAAGGTGGCCATAGGAACTCCTGTACTAAACAAGATAGACCCTTCGTGTTTGGGCCCGTATGTTTATATCGCGTGACAATGCAATAATATGGTACCATGGAGCTGATCTGATGATGGAGACGGAAGGTGGCCATAGGAACTCCTGTACTAAACAAGATAGACCCTTCGTGTTTGGGCCCGTATGTTTATATCGCGTGACAATGCAATAATATGGTACCATGGAGCTGATCTGATGATGGAGTCGGAAGGTGGCCATAGGAACTCCTGTACTAAACAAGATAGACCCTTCGTGTTTGGGCCCGTATGTTTATATCGCGTGACAATGCAATAATATGGTACCATGGACCTGATCTGATGATGGAGTCGGAAGGTGGCCATAGGAACTCCTGTACTAAACAAGATAGACCCTTCGTGTTTGGGCCCGTATGTTTATATCGCGTGACAATGCAATAATATGGTACCATGGAGCTGATCTGATGATGGAGTCGGAAGGTGGCCATAGGAACTCCTGTACTAAACAAGATAGACCCTTCGTGTTTGGGCCCGTATGTTTATATCGCGTGACAATGCAATAATATGGTACCATGGACCTGATCTGATGATGGAGTCGGAAGGTGGCCATAGGAACTCCTGTACTAAACAAGATAGACCCGTCGTGTTTGGGCTCGTATGTTTATATCGCGTCAAAATGCAATAATATGGTACAATGGAGCTGATCTGATGATGGAGTCGGAAGGTGGCCATAGGAACTCCTGTACTAAACAAGATAGACCCGTCGTGTTTGGGCTCGTATGTTTATATCGCGTCAAAATGCAATAATATGGTACAATGGAGCTGATCTGATGATGGAGTCGGAAGGTGGCCATAGGAACTCCTGTACTAAACAAGATAGACCCTTCGTGTTTGGGCTCGTATGTTTATATCGCGTGACAATGCAATAATATGGTACCATGGAGCTGATCTGATGATGGAGTCGGAAGGTGGCCATAGGAACTCCTGTACTAAACAAGATAGACCCGTCGTGTTTGGGCTCGTTTTACTTGTCTTGGCTAGCACTCTGCTGCTACATGATATGCAGGATCTCAAAAGCTTGTATTTAAAAACATTTAAACAAAAATCAACTAAAAAATGAAAAATAAATAATAGTTTAAAAAAACTAAAAAAAACACGCTTTTATAAAAAATCCAACTAAAAAAACAAAAAATAAAATTTAATATAATATAAAAAAGCGTGGGGTGTATTCAAAGCGCTTTTTAAGATATTATATTATTAATTGAATACACCCCACGCTTTTTTATATTATATTAAATTTTATTTTTTGTTTTTTTAGTTGGATTTTTTATAAAAGCGTGTTTTTTTTAGTTTTTTTAAACTATTATTTTTTTGAAAATACTAAGCACCGACTTTAAGATGTTTAAAATAACATATATTAAAAATAAGATATTATAATTAGAAATAGCTTTAGAAATAAGTTATTGTATACTTTTTAATTTCTGAAGTCGGTTTTTTTAAATTAAGTTTTTTTTTAATATTGTGAAGTTAAGTGTAATTTTTCTTTATTTACAGACATGGCTTGGGCGATACATATAATAAGTTATTCTGTGATCCTAAGCTACCTTTCGCTGACTGCGCAAGCAAATGGTATGCCAGTCACAAAAGTGGTCGTAAAACTGATGCACAAAAATTATCATCTGATGAAGATGATTCACAAAGTACGAAGGAACCAGTCATGAGCGATACGCGGACACTACGGCGCAGCAAACGCACGTCACATGTCTTAGAAAGAGATAACGAAGAGGACACAGACGCTCTCTCTGAATTGGAAACACTCGCAAAAATTGGAAGAATAGAAGAATCTCTGTCTCCAGAGCGCTGGTTTTCAGAACGAGCCCTCGAGACTAGGCTACATCATATAGCGCACGCAGTACAAAACCGCGAATGGCCGGCCGCCTCCCCAGCGCCCAAAGCGGACTCTGGGCGGAGTGGGCGCGTGGAGGCACAGGAAGAACGGAAACAGACTCAGAAAAGGCACATTGCCATCGACGTGGAGACGGACCGCGCCAAACTGCACGCGCTTCTGTCGTCGCCGGCGGCCGCGCACTCCGCCCTCGCGGCGCACGCGGGCGCGGAGGCGAGCGGCGAGGCGGGCCCGCCGCCCGCGCACCAGCGCGTGGCCGCGTCGCCGAAGCCGGCGGGCGCGGGCGCCGCCGCCGCCGCCGCGCCCGTCGACCTCTCCGCGCCGCTCGACCTCAGCGAGGCGCACGACTTCTCGACAGGCCGCCGCACGCCGCAACCCGCCGACCTTTCCGCCTCTGCGTCTGCGTCGTCCTCTCACGCTCCCCGCAGTAGGCTGGACGACACTTTAACGAGGTTGATGAAGAGGAAAAATGTGGTAAGCTTACAGTTAACAAATAATAATATACACGTTTATATAATAACTACCTTTTGCCCGCGACTTCGTCCGTGTGGTGCGGTTTTTTAACTATCCCACGGGAACTCTTTAATTTTTCGGGATTAAAAGTATCCTATATGTTGACCAGGGTTATAAGCTACCACCTTACAAAATTTCATTTAAATTGGTCCAGTCGTTTCAGAGATTAGCCAGTACAAACAGACAAACCGACAAACAGAGAAACAAAATTTAAAAAAAAATCTAAATTAGATCTATTTCACTTCTTACATCCCCCTGATTCGGTTTTTAGCATTTTTCATTATACAGAAATTCAACCTCTACAGTTTTATTATATGTATAGATAGTAGTAATAATAACAGTGCCAAACAGTCGGAGGGCCTTCTTAATAAGCGCACTGGTGCTAAATGGGGTACCACTTTCGAGGTGGCAGCACATTGTGCTGGTGCTCCTAGCCCTAGGCAGCTGGACTACTGTAATGTCCCGAGAAGGTTAACGCCAAATCTAAATTCGTCTTATACAAATGAAATAAGAAGGCGACGTAAGAAGTTAATTCAGGAAAAGAAGTGGCGAATGTGTATTTGAAATTTGGGAAGTATGATAGGAAGAGGGGCTGAACTATTTTAAAAAGAAGAACGAATGTGGCCTGTGTGTGTGCAAAAAACTATAATAATCACAAAATATAGGCCCAATTTGACAGTTCTCATTACAACATATTTAGGAATTGTTATCTCCGAATTATTAAGCAAGTTAATAATCCAAGATCCCAGTCACCCCAGACTTACGTGATTTTAGGAAAGATGAAATTTTTAGGATCGGTAGTTAACATAAACTTAAAAAGGAATGGATACTTGCTACACTGAAGACGGGGCTGTTTTACAGGTAGCAGGTATCTAATGAGTCAGACTAATCTGACAGGCCAAACATCTTCCCAGACTCATTAAGAGTTCTTCTGCGCGAGGAAGTGTGAGATCATTATTTAAGTCAATTCAATATAATTTATAATTAAATTTTATATATATTTATGAGTCGGAGTACATCTGACTTGTACTTATCCGATTCAATAATGCTAGTATTTATTTGCAAATAGAAACAAGTCTTTTTTAGGGGTTTGTTTACATAGAGATGAAAAGGTGCCTTAATCATTGCACTTGGGTGATTTGTCTTCCAAAAAATGTATTAATTTTCCAAATAATTACTTACTTAGCGGGCAACAGCAGTGAAATGGAAGGCCGATCAAGTTCGCGTATACATAGAAATTCACAGAATAGCAGCGTATTTGCGAAGTGTCGATGGTTCCATCTACACAAGCGCTTTTAATTTTTGTGAAATCACATAAATGATGCCCCCATTTAGCCAGTTTTATTGTATTTCTAAACATAAAACAGTCCAACTTAACTATTTTTTTCCAAGTTTTTGGATGGATGAATATCTCTATTTATGAAATTTCAATAAAAAATATAAATGTAGGGATAGTTGCTTACATGGGTTGAGGTCCTAACCTGAATATCATGTGACAGCAGAATGGTGTGCCAATCTGTAATTCAAATTTACATTGAATAACACTGCATTATCAAAAGCTACAGAGAAGCCTTGTTTACCTCTGACTTGCAAACACTATAATTTGTGGTATTCTCTGAGTGCTTTTTATGTTTAAGAATAGTTTTAGATTTGAAATAAATTGTCCTTATTGGTGAAAATGTTTTTGCAGCCGGCGCCAGAGCAGATAGTTGGAAAAGAAAAGAAGAGGAAAAAGTTGGATGAAATAGTTCTTGGTTTATCGGCGGCGAAGAGTGGAGGTTCCAATACGAGCGTTTCGGCAGAGCCCACTCGCGAGCGCGGCTGTTCGATGTTGGCCGACGTGACCGTCACTCCGGCGGGGCAGTCCGCTCCCTCAACATCGGCACCCTCGCAGAAACCTTTTTCGGTGACTGTAACTAATGTACCCTCGCCTCAGTCTAGCTCTAAGGAGCTATCATCTTTTCTTCAGCAATCTTTGGAACAGAATAAACAAAAGTGTGCAAATATTGTTCCAATGAAATCATATTCACACGAAGCCAAGGTCAACAAGTGGTTAGCGGAACAGGCGAACGTGGATTCACGCCGGCGGGGGTTACCTCCTCGGCTGGCGCCCGAGGAGCACGTGCCGGTTGTGCACCGCGTGACGGGCAAGCGGCTCGCCGGCCACAAGGCGCCGCAGCTCAAAAACCTGGCGCACTGGATAGCCGAAAACCCCATGTACGACATAGACGCCAAATGGACTGAAGGTATCAAGGAACACGTCAAATTGCCCCAAGATGTACGAAGTCAGAGGCATTCGCCTATGCCGTCTAACACACCTTTAACTGAACGCAAAAAAGGCCGACCACCTACCCTAGACAACCCATCGACAAATTCACATTTAAACCAAAGTTTAGCTGGATTAAATCCAGCGTTATTGGCGAGCCTCTCCAGTTTAAATGCATTTGATCCAAAAACTTTGGCTGCTACCTTATCAAATTTAACTGGTTTTGATCCTAAGCTATTGAACACGTTTGATCCTAAGTTGCTATCTAGCTTGACTAGTTTTGATCCTAAAAATAACCCCTTATTGAATTTTAATAGTATGCCCAATTTGTTGGGTAATATAGCTGGAGGAAATATTTTTGCAAATCTAGCTGGACTCGGTCTATCTGGATTTTCTTCCCTCGACATGAACAATCTTGGTGGCACTAACCTAGCCACCGATAGTAAGTCTAAATCCAGAAAACCTGCTGAAAGTGGAAATAGTTCAAATGCCAAGACTACAAATTCACAGTTTCCATTTGTGTTTCCAAATCCAAATATGCTCTATCCACAACTTGGCTTGAGTAGTTTGAATCCTTTTGGCATGCATTCTGGGATGACATCGGCATACGACGCGCTGGGCCTCCTAAGCAACAACATAGTGACTAGTTCAGGAGCGACATCTTTACAAGGCCCCACTCACAGTTCTGCCCGCTCCAGTACTAAGACAACGACACCGCGTTCATCCACCACCGTCACAAGTTCAAATACTTCACGCCAACAAAAAAGTATAGATCGTCAACAAGCGAGCCAATTACCACAAATTCACTTGCCACCAGATCCTTATCTATTGGAAACTCTATCTAAACAAAATTTAAATTACGACGCAATGTTAAGGCCCGAGAAACGATCTAGGGATGAGGACGCTACAGCGACGGATTTATCAAAGACTGATAAAAGGAAATTACCATATGACTCTCTTCGATCTCAAGTACCTCCGGAATTTGTTGCTGTCCAAGAAAAGCTGTTAAAAGGTGATAAAAAAGATATTGATATCAGTAAAATGCTTTTAGAACAAATGGCTTCAGGTGCTTTAAGCGCCAGTCTAGTTAGTTCTGTCGAGGCCAAAAAGATGAAAGAAAATGAAAAGGATGCTTATGAGAAACTAAACAAAAGCTCTTCAGAATACATAGCTAGAACATTAACATCTGAAGATGGCATTAGTGGATCTTCACTATCAAGTAAAAGAATACACAGTGAAAGTATGAATGAACCAGAAAACTTAGCAATAAAGTCGTCAGAAATTAATGCTAGTAAAAAAATAAAAGAAACCACTAGTGATGTCTCAGCAATTGATAAACAAACTCCTGATCAGGGTTCTAATAGTGGTGAGATGGATCTGGAGGATTTGATTGCACCATCTACTGTCATAAAAACTGGGATGAAAGCAAGTGATTTTGACAAAATTTCTATAGATACATCTTCTGGTGACCGCGAAGATAAATTGCATTCAAAAAGTATTTATAATGATGAATCAAATATGTTAAGCAGTCTTGACAATGTTAATGTTGATTGTTCAAGCAAGGTAAGTTGTGAAAGTAAGGATAATGCAGGAAACAGTGATGATGGTATTGCAGATATGTCTTCCAATGATATAACTCGGAAGGGGAAAAAGAAAAGTCGTAAATCATCTGAAGACACTGCGCCATCATGTCCTCGAAGAGAATTAAGATCTAGTTCAGGACGTCAATCGATTGATGCCATAACAGGCCCTCACCATTAATATTGCTTTGCTTTTGTAGACAATGACAACGTGCAACATAATTTCTATGAAACGAAATTCATAGGTTATGGATTATATTATGTAACTTATAAAATTGTTTAGTTAGTAGCTATTCCATAGTTCTCTTAGGTTATAAGTAAAATGCATTCTTGTATAATATAATCAGAAGACTGGATGGTTAACATTTACAAAAACTGTTAGCATTTCCCTTACATCATTTTTCATAGTAGTTTATGAACTTTACAATAGTTAGTGTTTAGTTTCAGTATTGTTTATTGATTTTTTAATGAAAAATTAATATTGAATGGCCTAGTTTTAGTAAACATTAGGTTAATAAATTTATGTATTTTAATCACATTTTGAAAAGATCTCCTGATATTGCGATGTTAGTATCTCAGTTCATGATATGATTGATGAAATAATGTCAGAATAAATCCATATGAAGATGGGTAACATCATTGCCTAGCATAACAATCAGTGGTGTAATTGGCCCTGATAAGTAAAGAAAATGTTGGGGAATTTTATTTAGCAAAGACTTTTCAGAATTATTTTACTGGTGTTATTATAAGATAAAAGTCAAACACTGGATGTGATAAAACTATTTATTACATGTATTTTATTTGCATTGTATTTCTCTACAAATGAATTGTATTATATTTGTGACAAATCATGAATAAATAAATATAGAACTGATGTCTTATAATGTTTATTAATTCTTTATTCACTCGTGCTAGTTTGTCCAAGAAAAAAATAATCCGGAGCTATGGTTACGCCCCCGCTAGCTCATCCATGAAGTCGAAGTAATCGACGCCGCTCTACTTCACTGGTACACATACCTAGCGACCGTTCAGGGCCCCTCTCTGGCTGCCATTAGAAGCTATTGGAGAAAAAAAAAACTATTATCTGATGATTCCCTAAGAGAATTTTAAATACCCACTCTAGGAGTGCGCCATTGGCCAAAAATCAATGTAATAACTAAAACGTTAAGGCTGACAAAATAAAGTAGAAAATAATAGGGGCGCCACTCTCGCGTCAATAGAACAATTACAGATATCGGTTTTCAGAAATTTTATCTGGAAACCCAGAGTTATGGACTGGCAGGACTGGACTGACTGACACGTATGTAATATCATAGATTATTCTATACTCTATAGAATAGATTCTATTCTATACCTAGCTTAAAAGTTAAAAGTACACTACACACATATAATTATTGTGATTTGTGTTAGTTGGATTCTATGAAAATGTGTGAAGAATGAGTGATTAAAAGTTGCTTTTGCAAACATTATCATTTATTAAGAATGGATACCAGAGCAGCTAAATTAGCACTTGCTCGTAAAAAGGTAAGCTCTTGACCTGTGGAAAGGTGTAATTGTTAGGCATTAGAACCTCTTTTGTATTATTTATATTTACTTCTAATGTTGACACTGACTTGACATTGCTGTATTAAAGAAACCATGAAAAGAGCACGCTTTGTTTAAATCGCTTATCCCAATAATTTATCAAGTTTTCATAGGTTATGGGCCCAGACGCCCTATAGGTTGTAGGGAAATGAATAAGTAAAATGTAGAGAGCAATATTATTAGAAAAGTATAGTAATATATATAAAAATTCTGAAATACGAAAAAAAAAAAACAAAAGAAAATGTCGGAAGGAAAATTTCCCCTACTAAAAGAAAACTGTAATTTTGCCCATTGGAAATATCGAATAGACCTATTATTAGAGGAAAAAGGTATTAATTTAAAAGAGGATATTAAGGATGATAAACAAAAACGCATATTAGATACAAAAGCTCGTGCTATTATTGTTCAATGTTTAGAAGATAAATATCTCGATATCATATCAAAATGTCAGACATCGGAAGAAATGATAAACGTATTACAAGAAAATTTTCAAAGAAGTAGCATACAAAATAAAATGCATCTAAAGAAGAAATTACTAACTATAAAATGTCAGCCGAACGAAAAATTACAAGAATTTTTTATGAGATTCGAACAAATTATAAATGAATTAGAGGCAGTAGGATGTAAATTTACAGAAATGGACAAAGTTTGTAATCTTTTAACCGCATTACCCAAACAATACGAGAATGTGATAACGGCAATAGAAACTATGAATGATTTAAATATTTCAATGAACTTCGTGAAGGCGAGACTATTAGATACGGAATTAAAAATAAAGAACAATGATGAATATCATGAACCTGAAACAGCATTTATTACGTGCTTTAAATGTCACAAGAAGGGACATATTGCGAGAAATTGTAACCGAGGAAGTGGCTCATCAGGACGAGGTCGAGCATTTCGAGGACGAGGTAGGACTTACCCAAGAAGAGGTAGAGGAGCAGGACGACAGTATTTCAATGGTAGATATGAATACCAAAATCAGTATAACAATACTGTAAATTATGCAGAAGATCCTAGTAGTTTTTTATTTTTAAGTACAGGCTATTGTAATAATGTAAACTATAAAATAAGCCAGAAAATTGAATGGGTCATAGATTCAGGATGTACGGAACATTTAATTAATTCAAATTTTGAACAATATATGACTAACGTAAATATTTTATCTGAACCAATAAAAATTTATATTGCTAATGGGGATTCTCTTATAGCTAAAAAGAAGGGTACCATAGATGTAATTTGTCAAGGGAGGAATATAAAATTAGAAGCGCTATTAATAGATAATATCAATTTTAATCTTTTGTCGGTAAAGAAAATTGTTCAAAACAATTTTGAGGTCAATTTTAATAAAGATTATGTTAGAATATTCTGCTGTCGTACAAATAGATCAATAAAAGGCACTTGTGTAGGAAAGTTATATATTTTAAATACTAATGTCAATGCAAACGTGTGTAATGCAGCAAGCTGTGATGATCTATGGCATAGGCGACTGGGACATCTTAACAGAAGAAGCCTCCGCTTGATGAATTTGCCTACGAGTGAGAAACCATGTGGTCCATGTATGATGGGTAAGGCAACCAGACTTCCTTTTAATTCTGTTCCCAGGCCAAGATCTCGAAACATCGGCGAGATTATTTATTCTGACATAGCAGGTCCGATGAGAACTGCTGGAATAAATGGAGAAATTTATTACCAGGTAATAATTGATGATTTTTCACATTTTTGTAACACATATCTTTTAAAACATAAAAGTGAAGCTGCTACAAATTTGATTAATTATATTAAAAGATTAGAGAATAACAAACAGACCAGAGTAAATAAAGTTAGATGCGACAATGGTGGAGAATTTAAAAACAGATTTTTCCAAAATTTTTGTTATGAGAAAGGAATTGAAATTCAATATACACGACCGTATTCTCCTCAGCAAAATGGTGTGTCAGAGAGAATGAATAGAACCTTATACAATCGAGCGAGAACTTTGTTGATAGAAACTGGACTACCAAAGAACTTATGGACTGAAGCGATTACGTGTGCAACTTACCAGCTGAATAGGTGCCCATCTTCAGCAATCCAATTCAAAACACCAGCAGAGATTATGTTTGGAGATAGAGATTTATCAAAACTAAAAGCTTTCGGAAGTAAAGTGTGGGTATTAACAATGCCAAAAAGGGATAAGTTAGACGAAAGAGCTAAAGAAATGAGAATGACAGGATATGCTCCAAACGGCTACCGCTTGTGGGATCCGAGTAATAATAAAATTGTAATTTCAAGAGATTTAAAGTTTGATGAAACTGATATAAAATACATAGAAAACAAACAAGAAGAAACTCCACGGAGATACTTTGAAGAGGAAAAGAAAGAAGAATATCAAAATAGAGAGACAGAACAACAGTTTGAAGAAAGGGAAGAAGTAACGAGAGAACAGAGAGAAACACATATGTATGAAAGACCAGTAAGAGAGAGAAGGTTACCTAATTATTTAAAAGATTATCAAATGGAGAATGAAGGTCAAGATAATTCTTATGATGCTAACATAGCGTTTTGTCTATTTAACAATAGTGAAGATCCCGAAACATTTGAAGAAGCAATTAGCAAAGGTGAAGAGTGGAAAACAGCGATTGATAGCGAAATAAGCTCATTAGAAGAGATGAACACGTGGGAAGAAGCAAAATTACCAGATGACAAGAAGGCGATTGATACTAAATGGATATTCAGAACAAAGCAAAACGGTAAGAAGAAGGCTAGGTTGGTAGCGAAAGGTTTTCAGACAGATTCTAAATATAATGTTTACTCACCTGTTGCTAGAGTGTCAACTATCAGAATGATGCTAAGTCAAGCTGTACAAGAAAATTTACCTATTAGGCAACTAGATGTACCAACGGCATTTTTAAATGGTTATTTAAGCGAAGCAGTATATATAAAACCTCCTGAGGGTATAAGAGTTAAAGAAGGCCATGTATTGAAACTAAGGAGATCTTTATATGGTCTGCGTGAAGCTCCAAAGTGTTGGAACGAAAGATTTAATGATTTTATTGTCAAGCAAGGTTTTGAACAGTCGTATTACGATTACTGTTTATATGTTAATAAAGATGTATGGATTTTGATATGGGTAGATGATATTCTATTAATGGGAAATAGCAAAGTAATAATGGAAGAACTAAGAAAAGAATTTAAAGTTCGAGATTTAGGCGAGATAAAAGAGTATTTAGGTATGGAAATAATAAGAGAAAGAGAAGAGTTAAAAATATGTCAAACAAAGTTAATAAACAAAGTATTGGAGAAATTTCAGATGAGCGAATGTAAAGGAATACAGACACCAATGGAACAAAGATTTTTAAATGAAACTGAAGAAGTGATTAATAATGTACCATATAGAGAATTGATCGGATGTTTAACATATATTTCCACTATATCACGACCTGACATAACATACACAACATCTTTTTTGAGCAGATATTTAGATAAGCCTACAAAAGAATTATGGATTTCGGCTAAAAGAGTTCTTAGATACTTAAAACAAACAATGAATATGTGTCTTACATATACTAAATCTAAATCAGGACAACAGTTGATAGCATACACAGATGCTGACTGGGGAAGCGCTAAAGATGATAGGAAAAGTGTGAGTGGATGCGCTATTTTTCACAATAATAATTTAGTGTCATGGTTCTCTAAGAAGCAATCCACAGTTGCGTTGTCCACAGCCGAGGCGGAGTATGTTGCTGCGGCAATGGCAACTGCAGAATTAATTTATTTAAGAGGCATTTTGTTGCATTTCAACTGCAATACTGAGAACAAATATCTTCTATTAACGGATAACCTTAGTGCTATAAAAATGGTGGAGAACAATGAAAATAGTAAGCGCACTAAACACATAGATATAAAGTATCACTACATTAAAGACTGCGTCAGAAAGAAATTAATACAAATAAGTTATGTTTCGACAAACGAGAATATTGCAGATATTCTAACAAAGTCTTTACCAACTGTAAAACATAGTTACTTTGTTAAAAGTTTGGGACTCGTGTAAATATTAATATATACTTTAATAATTAATTATAGAATAAATAATTACTGTAAATATGTTAAAAGAAAGTACAGAGAGTTATATTTTAAATATTACGTGTTACAAGGGAAAGCTATTATGTTATGTTTATAAGTGCAATATTAAAAGGAATTTAATATTGAAGGGGGGTGTTAGGCATTAGAACCTCTTTTGTATTATTTATATTTACTTCTAATGTTGACACTGACTTGACATTGCTGTATTAAAGAAACCATGAAAAGAGCACGCTTTGTTTAAATCGCTTATCCCAATAATTTATCAAGTTTTCATAGTAATCTATTATTATTGTAAGTATAGAATGATTTCAATTTCTTTATCGTGATTTGTCTGCCTATAACATTCACACGTATACCGTGGGGATGATTCTGTACACACTTTGACCATGTTTATTGTATTTGATACAATATTTACGTGAACTTTAGTTATTTCTAGATAACACTTAATTATCATGATTATATATTTATTTTAATATAGAATTACACAATATCTTCTATATATCATAAAAGGTATCAATATTCTGTAAGTCTCACATATTTTTATTGCACAATTACCAAACTTGTTATAATGATAATTATTTACTTTTACTGGTTTAGAATTCAGAACCTTTGTCTATGTAATTATTAGTTTCCTCAAAACAAATTACTGGTAATGCTAACAGGCACTCAGAGTTTATCTTGGTAAACTCTGGCACCCAAATGGCTTCATAATAATGTTGCTTAATTTTTTCAAGCCCTAACCATATTTTTTATTTTTACTCAGTAAATACAATATTTTTATAATTATCCAACATAATACACTAGTTGCTAACTTAGACCATTAATATATAGATGGATCTTATGTAAAGAAAGCATTAAGTAATCTACAGATATCTGGAACTGAATTTTAAGTTAGTGAGGGGCAGAATGTAGAGGGGGGAAGGATTCTTACTCCTGCAACTGCTTGGTCTAGGAATTCTTGTTTTTGAGATATTGTTTTTTGTAAACATTATGAAAACTTGATAAATTATTGGGATAAGCGATTTAAACAAAGCGTGCTCTTTTCATGGTTTCTTTATTACAGTAATGTCAAGTCAGTGTCAACATTAGAAGTAAATATAAATAATACAAAGAGGTTCTAATGCCTAACACCCCCCTTCAATATTAAATTCCTTTTAAGATTGCACTTATAAACATAACATAATAGCTTTCCCTTGTAACAAGAAATATTTAAAACATAACACTCTATACTTTCTTTTAACATATTTAAAGTAATTATTTATTCTATAATTAATTATTAAAGTATATATTAATATTTACACGAGTCCCAAACTTTTAACAAAATAACTGTGTTTTACAGTTGGTAAAGACTTTGTTAGAATATCTGCAATATTCTCGTTTGTCGAAACATAACTTATTTGTATTAATTTCTTTCTGACGCAGTCTTTAATGTAGTGATACTTTATATCTATGTGTTTAGTGCGCTTACTATTTTCATTGTTCTCCACCATTTTTATAGCACTAAGGTTATCCGTTAATAGAAGATATTTGTTCTCAGTAATGCAGTTGAAATGCAACAAAATGCCTCTTAAATAAATTAATTCTGCAGTTGCCATTGCCGCAGCAACATACTCCGCCTCGGCTGTGGACAACGCAACTGTGGATTGCTTCTTAGAGAACCATGACACTAAATTATTATTGTGAAAAATAGCGCATCCACTCACACTTTTCCTATCATCTTTAGCGCTTCCCCAGTCAGCATCTGTGTATGCTATCAGCTGTTGTCCTGATTTAGATTTAGTATATGTAAGACACATATTCATTGTTTGTTTTAAGTATCTGAGAACTCTTTTAGCCGAAATCCATAATTCTTTTGTAGGCTTATCTAAATATCTGCTCAAAAAAGATGTTGTGTATGTTATGTCAGGTCGTGATATAGTGGAAATATATGTTAAACATCCGATCAATTCTCTATATGGTACATTATTAATCACTTCTTCAGTTTCATTTAAAAATCTTTGTCCCATTGGTGTCTGTATTCCTTTACATTCGCTCATCTGAAATTTCTCCAATACTTTGTTTATTAACTTTGTTTGACATATTTTTAACTCTTCTTTTTCTCTTATTATTTCCATACCTAAATACTCTTTTATCTCGCCTAAATCTCGAACTTTAAATTCTTTTCTTAGTTCTTCCATTATTACTTTGCTATTTCCCATTAATAGAATATCATCTACCCATATCAAAATCCATACATCTTTATTGACATATAAACAGTAATCGTAATACGACTGTTCAAAACCTTGCTTGACAATAAAATCATTAAATCTTTCGTTCCAACACTTTGGAGCTTCACGCAGACCATATAAAGATCTCCTTAGTTTCAGTACATAACCTTCTTTAACTCTTATACCCTCAGGGGGTTTTATATATACTGCTTCGCTTAAATAACCATTTAAAAATGCCGTTGGTACATCTAGTTGCCTAATAGGTAGATCTTCTTGTACAGCTTGACTTAGCATCATTCTGATAGTTGACACTCTAGCAACAGGTGAGTAAACATTATATTTAGAATCTGTCTGAAAACCTTTCGCTACCAACCTAGCCTTCTTCTTACCATTTTGCTTTGTTCTGAATATCCATTTAGTATCAATCGCCTTCTTCTCATCTGGTAATTTTGCTTCTTCCCACGTGTTCATCTCTTCTAATGAGCTTATTTCGCTATCAATCGCTGTTTTCCACTCTTCACCTTTGCTAATTGCTTCTTCAAATGTTTCGGGATCTTCACTATTGTTAAATAGACAAAACGCTATGTTAGCATCATAAGAATTATCTTGACCTTCATTCTCCATTTGATAATCTTTTAAATGAGTAGGTAATTTTCTCTCTCTTACTGGTCTCTCATACATATGTGTTTCTCTCTCGTCTCTCGTTACTTCTTCCCTTTCTTCAAACTGTTGTTCTGTCTCTCTATTTTGATATTCTTCTTTTTCTTCCTCTTCAAAGTATCTCCGTTGAGTTTCTTCTTGTTTGTTTTCTATGTATTTTATATCATTTTCGTCAAATTTTAAATCTCTTGAAATTACTATTTTATTATTACTCGAATCCCACAAGCGGTACCCGTTTGGAGCATATCCTGTCATTCTCATTTCTTTAGCTCTTTCGTCTAACTTATCCCTTTTTGGCATTGTTAATACCCACACTTTACTTCCGAAAGCTTTTAGTTTTGATAAATCTCTATCTCCAAACATAATCTCTGCTGGTGTTTTGAATTGGATTGCTGAAGATGGGCATCTATTCAGCTGGTAAGTTGCACACGTAATCGCTTCAGTCCATAAGTTCTTTGGTAGTCCAGTTTCTATCAACAAAGTTCTCGCTCGATTGTATAAGGTTCTATTCATTCTCTCTGACACACCATTTTGCTGAGGAGAATACGGTCGTGTATATTGAATTTCAATTCCTTTCTCATAACAAAAATTTTGGAAAAATCGGTTCTTAAATTCTCCACCATTGTCGCATCTAATTTTATTTACTCTGGTCTGTTTGTTATTTTCTAATCTTTTTATATAATTAATCAAATTTGTAGCAGCTTCATTTTTATGTTTTAAAAGATATGTGTTGCAAAAATGTGAAAAATCATCAATTATTACCTGGTAATAAATTTCTCCATTTATTCCAGCAGTTCTCATCGGACCTGCTATGTCAGAATAAATAATCTCGCCGATGTTTCGAGATCTTGGCCTGGGAACAGAATTAAAAGGAAGTCTGGTTGCCTTACCCATCATACATGGACCACATGGTTTCTCACTCGTAGGCAAATTCATCAAGCGGAGGCTTCTTCTGTTAAGATGTCCCAATCGTCTATGCCACAGATCATCAGAGCTTGCTGCATTACACACGTTTGCATTGACATTAGTATTTAAAATATATAACTTTCCTACACAAGTGCCTTTTATTGATCTATTTGTACGACAGCAGAATATTCTAACATAATCTTTATTAAAATTGACCTCAAAGTTGTTTTGAACAATTTTCTTTACTGACAATAGATTAAAATTGATATTATCTATTAATAGCGCTTCTAATTTTATATTCCTAACTTGGCAAATAACATCTATGGTACCCTTCTTTTTAGCTATAAGACAATCCCCATTAGCAATATAAATTTTTATTGGTTCAGATAAAATATTTACGTTAGTCATATATTGTTCAAAATTTGAATTAATTAAATGTTCCGTACATCCTGAATCTATGACCCATTCAATTTTCTGGCTTATTTTATAGTTTACATTATTACAATAGCCCGTACTTAAAAATAAAAAGCTACTAGGATCTTCTGCATAATTTACAGTATTTTTATACTGATTTTGGTATTCATATCTACCATTGAAATACTGTCGTCCTGCTCCTCTACCTCTTCTTGGGTAAGTCCTACCTCTTCCTCGAAATGCTCGACCTCGTCCTGATGAACCACTTCCTCGGTTACAATTTCTCGCAATATGTCCCTTCTTGTGACATTTAAAACACGTAATAAATGCTGTTTCAGGTTCATTATATTCATCATTGTTCTTTATTTTTAATTCAGTATCTAATAGTCTCGCCTTCACGAAGTTCATTGAAATATTTAAATCATTCATAGTTTCTATTGCCGTTATCACATTCTCGTATTGTTTGGGTAATGCGGTTAAAAGATTACAAACTTTGTCCATTTCCGTAAATTTACATCCTACTGCCTCTAATTCATTTATAATTTGTTCGAATCTCATAAAAAATTCTTGTAATTTTTCGTTCGGCTGACATTTTATAGTTAGTAATTTCTTCTTTAGATGCATTTTATTTTGTATGCTACTTCTCTGAAAAGTTTCTTGTAGTACGTTTATCATTTCTTCCGATGTCTGACATTTTGATATGATATCGAGATATTTATCTTCTAAACATTGAACAATAATAGCACGAGCTTTTGTATCTAATATGCGTTTTTGTTTATCATCCTTAATCTCCTCTTTTAAATTAATACCTTTTCCCTCTAATAATAGGTCTATTCGATATTTCCAATGGGCAAAATTACAGTTTTCTTTTAGTAGGGGAAATTTTCCTTCCGACATTTTCTTTTGTTTTTTTTTTCGTATTTCAGAATTTTTATATATATTACTATAGTTTTCTAATAATATTGCTCTCTACATTTTACTTATTCATTTCCCTACAACCTATAGGGCGTCTGGGCCCATTACCTATGAAAACTTGATAAATTATTGGGATAAGCGATTTAAACAAAGCGTGCTCTTTTCATGGTTTCTTTATTACAGTAATGTCAAGTCAGTGTCAACATTAGAAGTAAATATAAATAATACAAAGAGGTTCTAATGCCTAACCTCACTTATTTCTGCTACTAATATTGCAGTTATATCATGGGTCCAAAGTTGAGTAATCCAATCACTGTACAAAAGAAAACCAGTTTTCAAAGAAAAAAAGAATCATAACAGTCCAAAAAGTATAATGTTAAGTCATTGATGAATCCAAAAAACATTATAGATTCACATAAGAGAAACGGAATGACAAATGTCAAAATGGAGACCAATAGAGTTGAATATGATAAATCAATAGTTTTCATCCATTTATTTTTAACCCATACAAAAAACTCAAATTTGTTGTAATATTTATTTATGATACTTGAAAATGAATTTTGGGGTGTTTAAAAAATATAATAAAGGATATATTATATATAGAATATTAATTAAAACAATAGATTTTTGCTTTAGATTGCTTAAAATCCATGGTAATGAATCCATCTTAGGAATTCTGGGAGATTTTTTGAATGGTGTAGTGCAGTGCTTTTTAATCTTTTTAAATATGCGACCCCTTTAAAGGTTGAAATATTTTGGCGACCCCCTTGGGATATAGACAAACGAAATGTCAGTAATGTTTATGTAACATAGACTACTTTTATGTTTTTCTCTATATTGTCACCTATATTCATTATTAGAACCTACACTCTACAAAAAGCTACTGAGCGTAAAAACTACCTAGGTACGAGGTATAAATTTAAATTTCCTTTTCCCTTTTGCCGGCGACCCCTAGAAAAGGCTCTGCGAGCCCCCTAGGGGTCGCGACCCACAGGTTGAAAAACACTGGTGTAGTGTATAAGATGCAAAATTTGTTGATTTTAATACTTTTTTCAATGATTGATAGTAAATTTTCTGACTTAAAAGCTATGGTACTTCACTGTTCCTGGTAATCCAGTGGGATATTTTCAGGAACATTTTAAAGTTGTTAAGGCGCATAAATAGTGCATGTTTCACACTTTTTTCTAAGATCATATGTATCAAAAAAGGCATGAGAATTGAATCATTACTTTTTCATACCTGACTATACCGGGAGCTTCTGTAATCTTCAGGATTACAGAAGCTAACATTGAAACCACTAGACCAATTTTTATTCAGTTTGTAAAAACTTTTTACTGATTTTATGACTTGCTTTCAGTGTATAAATATTAGAAATCATTAGGAAAACACTTGTACACACTGTAGTTGTTTATGTCTTTAGTAACATTACCTATTTCTTTGGGATAAACCTGGGGTTTTAATGGATTTTGCAAGATATTTTTTTTTATACTATAATAAATAACCCATTGCCTTACCCTGTAAGTTTAAATATTGGCAAAACAACATTTGCTACCTATTTGAAGTGGATGAAATTGCGAATGAACAATAGACTTATTTATACAAATATATAGAGCTGAAGAGTTTGTTTGTTTGATTGAATGCGCTAATCTCAAGAACTACTGGTTTGATTTGAAAAATTCTTTCTTTCATACAAACACCTCTCGGGTAAATTTCCGGGATATCACATATTTTATTACATAAAATTTGCTATTGAACAATGAAAAAATCACATTAGTATTCGATTTTTGAAGTGATAACATCTTATAGGAGGGTAAACCGCTTCGTGAGCTAACGCGTTACGGCGCCAGTCTGTCTGGCTCCCCTTTCTCTCACATTAGATTAGTTTACGTTATCACGAGGAGTGAGATGTATACAGTTGTGGTCATATAATTAAGAACGATTTGAAGCTCTAGAAGTTTTTTTATTTAAATCTTGTCATACACAGAGATGAGTACCTTCTGAGAAGCAACTAGTTATGTTATAAAATAGCCACATTAATAGAGCAAAGTGGCTTAGGAATAAAGAATAAAATCGCTAACTATATTTTTCACATTTCATTTATTTTACCAAAGTAACACATTCAAATAGTACTGAAGCTGGACAAATAATTAAGAACGATTTATTAAACTGCTCGGGAATCGTTTGGTATGACACTCACATTTAAAAAATCACAATAATATGTAGCGCGAGAAATTTAAAAAGCAATTTAATATATTTTTAACTAAAATTAATAGTTAATAGCATATCCACGGCTTTTAATTACTGCTTTACACCGGCGAGGCATTGACTCTATTAATTTTTGATTTTTCGCAAGAGAAATAGTTCCATTCTTCTAAAAAAACGTCGTACAGCTCTCTTCAATTCCCACACTGTGTATTTGAAACCTTTTTCTTTACTTCGAACCACAGATTCTCTATTGGGTTTAGATCTGGGCTGTTAGCCACAGCCCAGATCAGGCTACTGGAACTGTTCTTTCACTAGAACAGGAACAGGTGAAACAGGTCTCTTATTTTACCTGTTACAGACCACCCCTAGTTATCACTTCTGTCTGGCGTCCCGAAACGTACAACGTCTTTTTAATCTGGCCAATTTAAATAGAAAATTTCCCGCAGGATTCCCAGGATAAAAAGTAGCGCAGATTTTAAGTCCAAGCATTAGCTGTCGATCAGCCAAAACCCGCATCAAAATCGGCCCAGTAGCTTTTACGTGAATCCCGATCAAACAGACCAACCGATAAACAGACAAGAATTACATCGTGTTCTCCATCGTTTATATTGTGTATTCCAGTTGCTTTAATATACAGACACGGCATTTTTAGAATTTTATTATAGATATCTTTTAGAATATATACACTTCCCCAATCCAAGGTATTGGGGAAGTGTATATGTTGCAATGCATACCAAATGTTTTCAAATGATATGAAGTGAAATGCCTTAGCGTAATCTATAAATGCCAGGTATACTAGTTGTTTTCTTTTTAGGATTTGTTCTGAATTATGTATGTGGTCTATAGTGCAAAAACTTGTACGAAAACCTGCTTCTATTCTATTTTCTATGCATAATGCGAACATTTTGTACATGACTGGCAGTAGACTAATCGGTCTATATTAGTCTATAACCATGGTGACTCATAGTGCTTTGTTCAGAGTCTCGTCCCGGGGTCCGCCCGTTCTTTATTCCGACATCCGAGTGACCTCTCTGGCGCTCCCAATACGCGCCCGTCTGCCATCCACACTCCCACACTCAGTGCCCCCTCCAACGACCCTGCCGCAGCTTTAGCACACTCACTCGCTCACACACGTACTCGCTTCCGATTCGTGTCAGGGTCCTCTTCATCTGCGTGTTGAACCGCCGCCTCTGCAGCCTCAGCGCGTAAACTGGTACTTGTTTTCGAGGCTCCCCTTCTACTTAACTAGTCTGTCCTCTTCCTCCAGTGAAGTCCAGTGCGTCAAACTTTGCTCCTTCGCTCCGCTGATCTAGTCTTCTCGTTGTTTTCGCTTCACTAGCCCGTGCGAGTCTTGCTCGCATGTACGAGATTGATTTCTTGCGCAACTTGTCGCGTGTATATATATATATATATATATATATATATATATATATATACACACACACACACACACACACCTTTCAACTGTATGTATATCCTTGTACAAGTATTCCCCACACTTGTCACCATTTCCAGAAAACCCCTTTTCTGGTCCTATATCTTCATCCTGCTCGTCGTGATTCTTTATTTCTAAAACATCTATACAACATTTTACGATGATATTGTTAGGGCGCAGCATACGCTCCGCACTCTTAAGGGGGATAAACTCCGCCTCATGTATCCGCCACAATACCTTTACGAAAAATGTGTATTTTTGTGCCACATTCGTGTAGAGGGCACCACCGACGCGCTGCCACCGCAATTCTATTCTGTGAACATTGTAAACATTGCCCGCTTTCCCATCCATACTGTAAGCCCACCGCTGAGCTGAGCTTGCTTGACAGTAAAGTGCGGTAGCATCGTGGTGGCGGTGCAACGGCGGCGCGATCGCATCTAGTCTACAGGTTTGCGACGTGATGGCGGAGTCGTATACGCGGCTGTTTACAGTTGATATTAAAAGTTTAAATATGTTTCAGTTGAAGGATCATCAAGACAGAAAGTTGAACTCATCTCCTAAGAGTAGCTTATTTATAAGCTCTGATCTAGATTTAAATCATGGATATACTACCGAATCCTTATCTACACTGACAAACCCGCTTTCTTTAAACGAGGAAATTTTGAATCAAGACCCAGATAAAAATCCTCCACAACTGCAGCAAAGTTTAAATGTATCAGAATATATGCAGCCTGAGACATGTGTAACTGAAATATTAATTTCAAGCAAAAGGAATATGGAATCGCAAATACATGATCTACAGACCCAATTATCTACATTAGAAGATAATCACAACATCACAATCAATAATTATATATCTGCCACCCAGAAGATACAATATTTGGAGAGTGATCTAGAAAATCTGAACATTAAATACTCAGATGCAATAAGAGAGCTAATGACAAGAGATGAAGTTATTAAAGAACTAAATGCTATGAAGACAAAATTATCTGATGAAAATATCAACTACCAGGAACAGCTAGAATTCACTAAGACGATTTTAACTGCTAAAGAAACTGAAAACAATTCTCTTCACAGTCAATTATATACCCTGCAAAATCAGTTTGACGCAACTGTGCTACAATTACAGCAACTTAATAATGGATCTACCGGACAATTACCTAATAGTAATGGTAGTATGCAACAAATCGAATTTCTGAAACAAAAAAATTTCGACTTGGAACAGAAACTCAAGGTCTTACAAAAAGAGAGAGATCAGATAAATTCACATTATGAACACTATACAAATGAATTAAATGAACAACTAAGGTCTGTTGTGAAAAGAAATGAGAATCTTACAAAAGAAATTCACGATTTGTCTAACAGAGAAAATAATCTTATAGATCAAATAAGTGACATGGAAATAAGACTGCAAAGTTACATAAATCATAAAAATGAAAACAATAATGTGAATGTAAACAATATAACTGATCATAATCAAATATTAGCTGATCTTAGCAAAGTCCAGGTAATGTTTATTATTTACCATGTATTTATTGTGGAATTACTTAAAAATGTAGGAATTGCTTTACACCTCCCAAGTATAAAAGATAAAACCCTACATTATACCTCTGTAAGGAAGTTATTTAGAATTTCAAAACATAAAGGTAAAAAGAAACCTTAAAGGTTTCATTCCAATTTCTGTACATCACAAGTGATTGAACAGCAGTGCATTAAGTATGATACAGAATACTATGTTTTGGAAACACTTTAGGACATACAAATACAAAGAAACTATATATCCACAGTGTAACACAACTAGCTTAAGCCTATTGACACAGTGCCACTTATTTTATTTTACATTAAGTGCACCTATAGTATCATGAAGAATTTTGGTTTGAAATGAATAGTTTCTGTTAGAACAATAGATAACTTGCAATGAATATCAAAATAATGAAGTCTCATTTGAACTACCGCAGCCTTGTAAAGAGCGCACGAATTAGCCATACGCCTGTCTGGCTCAGACAGTCTGACGCTATATATATTTAAATTGTAGAGTTTTATGCCAAATAATTTTATAATAAACGTAATACCACAAATAAATTTCTTAAAAATAAGAGTCCACTTGTTTGCCGAAATCCTGCTACAGTTTAAGAAATCCCAACTTATCTAGAACACATTATATGATATGAAAGTAAGATTACATTAAACAGAATAGTGAACTAAAAGCCTAGGAGAAAATGTCACCCATGTTCCCTATAAAAGTAGCAAAATTTCATAGCAAACAAATTCAAGTGGAAACTAATTTCGTTAGAAAGACTTAACACTTAATTATAACACGTTTACTGTGTTATAATTATTATTGTCGGTTTCAAATGCCCTCGATGTTTATTTTTTCATCCAGGAAAATTATCAAGATTTAAGCCTCAAACATGATGAATTGCAAAAGTCATATTCTGAATGTATTACGAAGCTTAAAGACATGGAAGAAGTGAAACAGTCAGATCATGAACTTAATATTAGTTTAACAAAACTCAATGCTGATATAGCCAGTGATAAAGTAGCAGCACAAATAGCTACAGAGCAGAATAAAAAATTAAAAGAAGATATGCAAAGATTAGAAGAGGCGTTTGTTAAGATGGTAAGTTCTTAAAATTTAAGATGGTAAGATATTTTTTTGATAGCAATATGTAGGAGTTGACAAACGTGACGTAACTTAATATGCAAGTTAAAAATTAAACCTACTTTCCACTCCATCTACAACATTTTAAAGAAAAAAAGCAACAAGAAACTAGAAGAAACAAGAATACAACACCTCACTTAACTGTGATTACTGATTAAATATTGTAGTAGTCTGTTGAAGTTTATTTTCTATGTACTTAAATATTACACCGAATGGAACATAAAGAAATATTGTCTAAGGATAAACTTATATATTCTCTTTTTCATAAATTTGTGTGTCAAAATTCACAATTTTGAGTACATCTTATGCTCAACTCTTGTGTCTCTATAAATTCCTTACAATGTTTTTAATTAATTTATCTACACACGCTTCATCATCATTAAATTTTCATTGGATGTAATTAGTTTACATAAATGATTCACCCAGAATAATACTAAAATTACAAGAGAATGTTTTGTCCACATTTTTATTTATTTTTTTCAGAGTAAAGACAAATTGGAATTGACTGAAAAATTAACTGCTGAAAAATATTTAACCCGAGAATTGACATTAAAACTGGCTGACATAGAGGAGAAGGCAAAAGAAAGTGAAAATAAACTAAAGGCAAAGGATGGAGAAATGATTCGATTACAAGCGAATTGCCGCAGTATAGAAGAGAAATATGAAATATTATTAAAACAATCTCAAAATAAAGACACCTCTGATGTGAATTCAAATAAAATCACAACTCTTGATTCACCAACAGATACAGAAGTTTCAAATTCTCACTCAGTTGAGAATTCTGAAAGTAAAGTTGTCTGCGACTTTGAAAATGAAGTAAAATTTGAGAAAGAAGATGCAATGAAGAAACTTCAAGACCGTTTTCTAAAAATAATGGACGAAGTTGCCAATTTGTCAGATGAAAAACATCGCTTAGAACACATCATTCTTCAGCTACAAAATGAAACTGATACTATTTGTGAGTATGTAGCATTATATCAACAGCAACGGAGTTTGTTGAAAAGAAGAGATGAAGAAAGAAGTGCTCAGTTAAAAATATTCCAATCTGAATGTGAAAGACTGCGGAATCAATTAGAGGAGCTTACAAGTATTCTTCTTAGATTTGTTGAAGATAAAGATTTGTCTTTGTATTTCCAAGCAGAGTCCAAGCGAGTTGATAAGGAAAAAGTTATGAGTCTTTTATCTACTTTAAAAACAAACTCAATAATAGATCCAACACAGAATACTTTGGATTTCAAAGCTTTCTATCCTTGTAATTGTTGTTCTGGTAAATTAATTGAAATTTAATTAACATAGAAAGGGCTATAATTGATAGTGCTCGACTATTGCTTAATTTTTGTTACATGTAAACAATCTCTATAATAAATGATATGGCTGTTATTAATATTGTTTTAATAAAAATATCCGGGTTAGGGGTTTTCCTATATTAGTTCAATTCAAGGCTACGATTCGAACTGTTTGTTCAGTTTATGCGTCAAATACATACATACAAGGATATCAAAATAATTTTCGAGGAAAGTATTTTCAAGCGCTACAAGCATTATTTTTTTTCAGAATTTTCCACCTCATAGTTCTTAAGTCGGGAGTGGACACAATTTCACGAGTTTGGGAGTTAATACCTCCGCATCTATTTAAATAAAAGAGTTTGTGTTTTCAAAATAAGTAACAATACCCCACGACTAAGAACACTAAAAATTCTGCCCCTAGTTAACGGAACCCTAAAATAAAGTAAAATTTGTATTTTTAAGGTAGGTACTGCAATAATTTTGTTAAAGAAATCCTCGTGTCCATATGCATAGGTATACATAGGCAACCAGCTTGCGCCCCATGGCTCTCTACGCCCGGATGCCATACACACCTTGTATTTTGTAAAAAAAAAGGCAGTCAACCGCACCTGCAGCAGTCTTCATGCTATGTGCTCCTTTAGGGCTACTGATGAAACAATTTTCATAGTTTTCATAACAATCGTGAATTTCAACAAGTCGTATATCGTTAAATATCTATGCGTTTATTTTCATCAAAACACTACAATATTGTGATTAAAAATAATGGAATTGAGGTATATACATGTTTGCAACAATCTTCCATTTATGGTGGTTGAGATCAAAGTAATTGAAACTATATTTCTGATTATACACAATACCTAGATAAGTTATAAATTTTTTTACGCAAAGTATATGCATGATGCGTGCCAAAGCAAATGGCAATATAGTCCATTGAACGGGTTGAAACAGGGAACGGAAACACAAAAATAGAAACTAGCAAGACATAAATATAAATTTTGACTAAATTACATCGGCGTCAATTACAATTATAGGTACCTAGAGTTTACCCCGCGGCTGAGTTCAACCTTGATGCGTACCTCTCGTTTAAAGAGCAGGTGTTAATACAGGTTACATTTTATTACATTTTTATCTTAGTACTATTTGCCCCCGGATTATTAACTTCATATCGCAAACTATCCCATCTCCCGGGATAAAAAGTATCTACGTTCCAATTTCGGTAAGAAAACTAATTATATAAAAATTAAAGCAAAACCGATCCAGTACTCCTAGTAGTTTTTCCGTGAAAGGTTAATAGATAGACAGACCAAGTTACTATAGCATTTTTTTATAGATTATGAATTTTTATATCTATAAACTTGAGAAATGATTGGTCGTCTATAGAAACTTTCATCCCCTGTTTCAGCCCCTTCTAGTTTTATTTTTGCGATAACAAGTATTGTGTAAACTGTATCTAGCCGAGATGACAAAACAAAAACTACAACTACAAAAAATCCTGACCACTTTTTGGGTTAACCTTTACATAAATCTATCCCTTTTTCGGGATGAAAAGTATCCTATACCTATTCATTTTAGATATTGAATTGAACTTACATATTATATATCGAATATCAGCCATATCGGTCCAATAGATTTCGTGAAAGCATACCAGTCAAACAGATAAATATATTTTTATCCCGGAAACTATCACATTATTCATTCTCGGCATCGAATATATATATATATATATATATATATATATATATATATATATATATATATACACTGAGTTTCAGCCAAATCGGTCCTGTAGTTTTTTCGTGAAAACGGAACAGACAGACAGACAGAGTTACTTTCGTATTTATTATATGAATAGGGATAATTATTACCATACTTACCTACCATTATACCAAATGATAGGTATTACAATATTGACCTTCGTTGTTTATGTACCCAAGTAAGAATAAATGTTAATAGAAAAGGTCTGTTAGGGGGAGGCATTCAAAAATTACGTTACGTGTTATGACCTCCTAAGGGAGGGGGAGGAGGAGGGCGAAGTGTAACAAGGGGTGGGAGAAGTCCTAAATATCGTGAAATCACATTTCAAAATCTAATATATTTTGTCTTTAAACCACGAAACTTCCACTATTAAAGAAAAAGTTCTAAATATTTCCAACTCGATCTGTATGAGCTTAGTGTTTACATTATTTGAAAATAATTTAAATGGAAATAGAACTAATTACGGGACTGTTTTAATTTAATAATTTCTTATTGTAAAATTACAAAATACGTATGTTAAGTACGTGTCACGAGTGTGACCAGCTGTGACAAGGACGGGGGATGGATAACAAAATCATAAAATTTGTGTAACGTAATTTTTCTATGACCCCTTAACCCTAATCGACTGACGGAAAGGTCAATGCAATGAACTTTATTGTCAATTATTTCGGCAAAAGTATATAGGAAACACTATAGTATAATTGAATATATAATATTGTTGTTACAACTTACAAATATACATATATATTTTTACATTCATGATTACTTTGTTTTTATGATTTACAATATGTAATGACATTAAAATTTGTTACAAAACCTACCGGTTTTTTTGCAAGCTACAATATTTATGGTAATTTGTGAATACCAATCGAAATATCTGTACATTGCGTAGGTAATCTCTTGTGAGACCTTTTTCTGAATATAAGCTAGTTCGAGACCGGACACACTGAATAATAAGGTATTCGTTTCTAAAATTAAATCACGATTTGACGATAAATAGATAAATTTAATTTCGTTCTCTTAAGTTTGCCGAAAAAATCATGAGCGGAGTTGTTCAAAGCTATAGTGTTTCCCGTATACATTGAAAAGCATGTTTGTAAAACAAGTACAATAGTATATAAATATTACTATATCGGACAGCAGCATGTTGACAGGTTCAATACGTTTTCAATAGATTCAGAATACGATGTAAATCAAAAGGAAATATAAGACCATAAAGCACAGTAAAATTATAAATCGAGATATTGCCATAGCTATCTCTGCGAGGCTGAGTGGGAAGTATGGTTGAATTTTAAGACTATTTGATTTCAGATTTTTTTGAGCCATATCAACATAATGCTCCCCATTTCGTTTAACAATCAAAACATAATTCAGTTGAATAAATAATAATAAGTACTAAGATATAAACGCTTTGGGGTATTTTAAACGTAGATAATTCAAATTACAGGATTGTTATACAGGAGTAGCAAGTATTGTAGTACCCGTTCAACTATAATCATTGTAATAACCTCAGTTTATTACAATGATTATATTATATTTAGAGCGCACGATTTTGCTGTTCCTAACACTCTAATAGCGAAGAGCTTCGAACGACATCTAGACAGGCTCTGGCTTGATAAGTGGGTAAACGGCGAGATACAGGAGGTGATACTCCTGAGCACGGCACGTATTATGAGGCGGTTTCTGTCTGTTTCCTAGCAACCAGCAGCCTGGACCATCGGCCCCGCTGCCGGCGGACGTCACTTTTTTATATTTTTAATAATAAGTAACAATAAAAACTATATTAATATTTTAAGAGAAACAACACCGAATAAAAAGTATGAGAAACCGTAACAGGTACGTTCCTACCAAGACATGTACATACAAAGTTTTATGCAGATACATAAATTGTCACTCTATTGCGGCTTCTTCATCTGGGATAATGTTACAGATATAGACAGTTTCACGCAGATATGGCGATGAGTTCAATGCTTTATTTAAGATGTGACATTGTTAATGACGTTAAATACTGACAGATAACGTACGTATCTCTCCGTCAATTTGTAAATACCGTTAGATTATAATCTATCTCGCGCGATTGCTAACTGTCTGAGTAACGCATTAATTCTTAAACCAGTTTCGTTTTCTTTCAAATCGTCCAAGTAACTGTCCAAAAATAGGTTAAACCAATGATCTTATAATAACTATATTCGCAGTTTACGGCACCGACGTTTTGCCACTTCGAAGATGCCTGCAGGCATATCTGGCCCCAGTTGTGAGTTAGACATTAAGCGAGTGTAACGTATCCGCGACGAGCGTAAAAACGTATTCAAAATGGTGAAATGTACTGGTAAATGTTGTGTATCACGTCCGAAAATGATAATAAAGCAAGTGACGTTAGCTTTCACAAGAAAGTTTGCTTAATTTTGATCGCATTATTTAAAATAACATTAGAAAACAAAATAATATATCCTGCATTGTTTTTGTCATCGGTGTTACCAGTAAAACGAATTAAAATTTTAACGATTTTATTTTTAACATATTTTTTTGGAGTTTATAGTTCATGAAAAAGTGAATGATGGAAGCGTGCGCCAATAAATTTTGTGTGCTTTAATAATAAAATTTCGGCAACGACTCTAATATGCTTATTTTTTTTTATGATACTACATAAAAAACAACTAAAAAGTAAAAAATAAATTTTTCTACAAAATTATTATAGACATTATTCCAACAAAATGTTGCATTTTTATTGTAATTTGTAATTTTTATGTTTCACTTGACGCCGAATTCAAGAAGTTGTAGGAAATTTTATTCTTAGCATTTTAGTTACTCTTGAAGTCGTTTTCCTTTTTTAGTTTTTTTTTCTTAGCGATTTTTTTATTTTTCTTACCGTTATGTCAGAATTCTCGACTACCTAATACATAATAAATACATACTTGATGTTACCATTTTTAACGTTAAATTGTAAGCAGAATGTTCGATTCACATTATTTCGACAGTTTACAATGTTGCGAGATAGATTATAAGCTACTAGTATTTGCAATTTGACGGTGACATATATAAATTAATGTGGCTATGCATTAACGGTGTTATTATTTAACGCTTTAAAAAACGCATTGGGCCACAGTATAAATCTTTAACACTAACGCAGATGAAGCGGACTGAAACAATTTTTGCATTTTTAAGCAAGCTTAAAATATAATAATTTCGAATGAAAAAGAGAAGATCTTTGACAAGATCGGTGGCACTCGCATAGAATCAGCCCATTTCTTATATAGCCTGAATAAAATATCTCGCCTTTCCATCATTTAAATCTGTACAAGGTTAATTTGTTATCATCATTATTTCAACTAATTACTCATCAATTGTTAGCTAATTTCTATTAAGCATAAATTGAATAATAAACTTTTGATGTTCTATAAGTTGGTAGACGTTTAAAGCTTTCTTTTGACTTGATTACTACAATACTCGTTACTGAATTTATAATGTTGAGTAGTTAGTCTGTACTTTGCACTAGACGATCTTGATAAAAGTTAACATCTTGTTTAAAAAACAATATTTTGCTAAAGATAAAATTTATATTTGTAGGTATATTAACTACCTAAACGTCTGAAGGCAGACAATAAAAAATTAACGGCGTGTGCAAGGAGGGTTAGTCTATAAAATATGTCAATATTACTATGAGTCTATGAAACATTTTTCAATGCAATATTGTGAATAAATACTTAGGAAATTTTAAGTTTTAACGATAACATTGTTGACATGACACACTGCGCCGGCGCACAGAATTTTTTTTGATGACTCTAGGGAATGTCTTTTCTTGGGACACCATCCTCGGGCCGGGGGAAGGCTCGCCGAGGGGTGAGGCCGGCACACAGCTTATGCTATGCCATGCTTACCGTCCGTTTTTAATGTTATAATAATTTTTGTCTGCATTCTATTAAACAAAATATTTATTAAAAAAACTTGTAAAAATCTGAAATAATAATATATAATATTGGTTTATAGAAATTTAATGAATTTCGAATTATGTTAATGAAATATACTAAGTTTTCTCCCAAATTAGAGAATATTTAAGAGATTAGAAATATTTGGAAAATAATTTTATTTTTCATTCAAAATATAACCAACTACAGCTTTAGTTGTTTTTTTACATAACTCAAAAAAATAATTTATCGAACTCAATGACGTTATATTGCACAAATTTTAAATTTAAACCTTATCAGGTTCTTTGTTCCATGTCAATAAAAATATGTTCACAACCCAATATTTCTAATTCTAAACTATGTCCAAATGTGACACACAGACAGACACCGGAATGAGACCATAACGGTTCCTTTATACCTATAAATAACGGAACCCTAATACTTAACTAAATACAATTCGAAACTTTCCATTGACTAGTAAAACAATTATGTCTACTTAAGTATAGTCACATTTAAAGTTCTTTTTGGCTCGAGTGTTACACAACCAATACAATTTGTTTTAACAAAATTTGACACTAGACCACTGACCTCTAGTTTTAACACTGGTCTGGCTGCTGTATATAATAAATAACAAGCATACTTTTGTGTCAATTTAAATGTGTCACTTGCGACAGTATCTGAGACTTATATGGGCGTGTCTCACGATGAAAGTCCCGCGGCAAAAAATGGAACACATTAGCACAACCACGTTGTAATATTGTTTTTTATCAAGTGTTTTAATGCAAATGCTACATTTATATTATTATTCTATTTATTAATATTATTAAAACAGAATCTTTCTAAAATTATTTTATCTTTCTAACATTAATTCATTGTAAGACTGTACGTAGCTCCCTGTCTGTGGGACTTCTTACGTGAGATGGATTCTAGTACTAACATAGTATTTTTTTAGTTCTCTGGGACTGTTACATTCAGCGACAGCGCCTTGAGCATCAGCGCCAAAATGACATCAATCAATAAAGCACACAAATAATGTAACAGCAACCTGTTCAGTGGTTAAAATAGAGGTCATAAGTAGTTTTGTTTAATCTTAGCATTTACCGGAACATTAACAAGCAATAGATTATGGAGAGTAGAGGTTTTTTTTGAGAAAACAGCTTAATTGATAGTGAATTTGACTTTGACTTCGAATACTTTCACAGATGTGACTTATCAAAAAATAACTTCACGTTTTTTGTAGCACGTTTAATTATCAATAAAAATATTTCATGACCTTTACAGTACAGTGTATCGTGCATTAGATATAAAAATCAGACGAAAAAAAAACACAATTTGTCCTGTTTTATTCTTATGGGAAATCGAAAAATGTGATGCGGACATCCTTAATATTAGTACGAAGGGCTCATATTTTAAGAGGCCTATTTTGGCACCTAACAGAAACTTTGTTCTTGTCTTGTTTGGTTCTGAAAACAAAGAAACAATTTTTGTTTCTGAATTACCCTAATATATATAAATATTGTTACATACTAAACGTAATTCTAACGGCATTTTAATTCGAGTCCTGCCTAATTCGTAACAATATGTAAAACAGGTCGTAAGTGGTCATAGACGTAGTGAACTCGTACAGTGGCATCCTGGTCAATTTTTAAACTTATATATATTTATGCTTATCACCTAAAACTTTTTCAGTTTTATCTTTATAAAGTTTGTAACGCTTACCTCTACCCTCCATACTGTGTATATAAGCGCAGAAGGTTTGCCGATGACTACTTACTATTATTGTATATACTTATGTAAAATATATACATTGATAAATTTATGGCAACAACTATTTTACCTTTTTTGTCAACCCTACTGACTTCAACGAGTGACATCATGAGGCTATCGGCAAACCTTCTGCGCACGGGTAGTAAGTACTTTTTTTTTAGTATTGGAAAATTGTTACATAGCTAAACGTCAAGGTCCTTTCTCATACTTGATATGCCAATATTTCTGCAGAATGCTTCTTTCATGTATAACTCTTGCAATTCGGGCTTTATTTGTGATAAATACGTGTTAATGTATGCAAGACCAAAAATGGATATGATTGGACGGCACGTTCGCAACTAATCCTTCCGTCAACACGCACAGTATCGCAAAGTGTATAACGTGTTGTGAATAGCGTAACCGACAGCAGGGCTGTCTTAAGCGTATTGGGCGCCAGGGTGCGAAAATCAATTTACCCCCAACAATAAAAATAATACTTATAATTTTAATATGTTTCATTTTTAAGGATTCCTAACCGTTTGGCAAAAACAGAATTCTCATTCATTTGTCATGTCCGTCTCTGTCTGTCACGGTCATTTTTACCAAAACTATTGGATTTCTATAGATAAAATTGGACAGGAAGATGTAGTGTGTATATGGCGCTACACATTGTTGGAGATAATTTGAGTGTCCTTAGGCGGATCTTTAAAAAAATCATGATGTTCTTTAATTACTTTTTTTATTGAAGTTATTCGGTTTGCGCCCCTTGGTCCCTGCGCCCGGTTGCCACGCACCCTTTGCATCCCTGGATAAGGACGGAGCTCACTGACAGTCGAATCAACTTAAATACTTTTTTATCATCTTATAAAACACAAAAGCTCTTCCTAGATGTTGTATATGCTTAGTAAGCTATGACGTCAAATCAATGAGGATATCAATTATTGTTAAAACATTAATAAAAATTACTTTATCTTAAAAGTGGGTATTATGATAAAAAAAAGTATTATAACGCCCGCTCTTTTATATGAAAAGTGTTTTAGAATTTATTGTGAAATGTGACAGCTACCCAATTGCAAGAACTATATATACTTCAACTAACTATACTATACAGCCAGGGTATTTAATTAAATGTAACATTTACTTCTACATTAAATAACGATTTATGCTATTAAAAGTATATTTTAAATGTAGAAATCACACAAAATGAATTGAATTTCTTTAAATAAACGCGTTCTAAATATAATAGTACATTATATTTGGATAGCGTTGAAGTTTAAAAAAAACACTGCTTGCAGAAGTAAATAAATAATATTAGTTACTTCTTGATTTTAAATTTGATATACGAAAATCAGGGCTTTGAAATCGAAAAATGTAGAACCGGTTATAGCCTATAATTATATAGGAGCTTTTCTTTTCCATTTTGCTTTAGCTTTAACCTCAATTAAACGATTTTAGCAACAAAAGCTCGTTAAATAGGTTTTGTTGAATAACTCCGTTTCGGACGATTTTTGCCGCACACCATTAAAGTGCAGCCATGTGGTACACCAAGTTTTCAGTCGCCTATAAATAATATACTAGAAACCGTTGTCATGTAGAGAAAGTCATTCTCGCGGAATAAATCGTTTAATGGAGGATTACATAGCACCCTTTTTAACTTTTACACTACCAGAGGATTAGTTGGCTAAAACCGAATAAAAAACCGATTAATTTTAAACCGGTTCTAAGCGTTGATGAAATTTAGAATATCATGAAAAATGGTTTTGAAAATCAATAATATTACACAAACAAGTGAATTGTTCAACTCACTTTATTGCAGGCAATTGTTCTAATTCCAATCATAATTCACAGCATCAAACCGTTAGCGGTATGGAAGAGGAATATTAGGAGGTATGAGAAAGTGTACAGTTGCAGCGCTTTGCGTCGGCGTCCGGCGACGGCCTCACGCCCTGGAGGTATCTCGCGATAAAAATTTAGCCATGTTATTAAGTTCAGCTATTCGTAAATATTTCCCTACGCGCAAGTACTATTTTTCTAGAATAGTAATAAAGTAGATCTACTCGAGAAACACGATAAGCCAAGAGAGACTATCTGCAATATCAATTCCGTCAAGTGAAGCAGAAATAGCAGCTGGTGTCAACTATGACTGAGTAATCTTGAAGTTATTGAAGCTGAAAGTAAAAAATTTGTTAATTTTAATTTGTGATTGTTTATGTTATTCTTGTCAACATTTGATTAGCGATAAAACTCATATAAGCACTCATACATCAGTTACATTCTATTTATCGTTTTCTTTCTGACTGGGAAATGAAAGATGCCTCTCAAACATGATGTCGCAGACTTTATTTACACTTGGTCTAGCACCGCTACTGTGTTTTTTAATGTGTCGCCTTAATAGTAAGTTTCATTTTGTTTGCTTGTATATATCACTATTATCGATTCACCATAATTTCGTGTACGCAAGCCCGGCTTTCACCTGTAAGTTTAGGTCGCGTCAGCTTCTAAGGTTAAATAGGCATTACGATTTAAAATATTAATACCGGTCTCAGCTGTAAGAATGATTCCCATATTCATAAATCGTAGTGCACGCTTATCCCCAGAGCATTACGCGTGCAAAACTTACTTATTTTTTTTAGACTTCTTGTGTTTGTTCGGGATTCACGTAAAAACTACTATAGTAGAATTATTTTGTCCGTGCAGTTTGGGTCATAAATAATCGGAGCGGTGAAGCGAGTATTTCGCTCTCTCTTCCACTCACGGGCCTTATAGGCGGGCATAGTGATGCGCATTATTGTTGTCGATAAGCTTTAGCGATAATGTATTTAGTTTTGTCATTTTGTGGGTTAGTGATAAAAATGAAAGAAAAAAATAGATAAAACAACGTATTTATTAAAATAAGATTAATAATGATTTAAAATAAATTATTAATTAGGTATCTATGTATTAAAAAACTATATATACAAAAGTTTAGAATGTAACAAGTTATATTAAAAATAAATATAAATACTTATATCTCAAGTTTAAAATTATCAGCAAAAAAGACAATAATAATTTTTATAAGAATGATAATCTTTCTTTGATAAGAATGAGTTTTTATTGATAATGGCGTTGCGCCCGCGCAACATGCTCACCGCCTTAGCCGGGCTGAGGCCGAGCTATGATTTATGACCCAAACTGCACGGACAAAATAATTCAACTATAGTGTGATTTCGATGTCGCTAATCGACAAAAACTTCTAAGATTAAAATCTGCGCTACTTTTTATCCTGATAATCCCGCGGGGAATTTTTCTGGGAATGATTTAAAATGGCCAGATCAAAAAAAATACAATGTGATTTTTCGTTGATCGACAGCAAATTTACGTAATAAAATGTGTGATAAAATTTATCCCGGGATTTTCCCAGGAGCTGTTTGGAGATGTTCGGATGCATATAATATTAACTTATTCCGACACAGTTTTCACTAAAACGATAGCTTACATTCTTTTTTAAAATGCTGCGATAATTTGTGTCCCAGGAATTTTCCACGTCAAACGTGGACAAATTCGCGCGCATATCTAGTAATATAATAAAACACTGATTGTTTTAGTGTTTTTTTTATAATAAAAGGCAAGTGTAGAATGACTTGGACGCTGTCTGGACAACAGAAATGTAGGATTTTCATCTTTTTAGACTTACATTTTTGTTGGGTGATTGTCTTACCTAGCATTCTACTTCTGTGAGATAAAAGGGTACGCACACATCTTCTAATTTGATTATTTAAGTTTTACACACGTCGCGGCGCGAATGGATTAATTTTGAGATTTTATTTAAATATTTTGAGTTGAAACTTTTAGTTGATGTGCGTGCGTAGCGAGCGAGTTTTGCAGCGTCTCTTTTTCCAGGACGGGGAAGCCGGTAGAGGGGGAAGATTTTGAGTACGGAATAGGAAGGAGCGAACGAATGGAATGAATGGCGCGTACAACTTCCATTACCATCTTACAATTAAAAACGTAATATTATTGAGCTTCCTTCGTTTACACGGCCTTACATAAACAATGGTTTTGTTCTCCATAGAAGGAACTTTGCATTTCACAATTGTCAAATTGTTTAGGTATTAGATACCGTCAAAAACCAATCTCCTTTTATTCATTATTGTATTGTATGAGCGTTTATTACTAAAACATTTCTTAAATATTTATTAGGAATATTTAAATACATCAATATATTAAAAACTATCTAAATGTCTTTTCCAGGTTCCAATATTAAGCCTGAAAAGGAAAGAGAAGTATGTTGAGATTTACTAATAATTACAAGAAAATTGGTATTTCACACCATAGAACAAATATATTAGTTAGTTCGACTTTGTTCCAATGAATCGCAACAAAATTTTAACTTGAAGTGTTACGGGCAGATTGTTAATGTACTTGTCCAATTTGAAAACCTGCCTACCAATTGTAAAACTTCAAGTTAAAATTTTGTTACGATTCATTTTGTCACTTGTCAGTTGAAGATTTTTCCACTTGTCCGTTGCGATTCGTTTTTCCGCTTATCCGTTATCATTCGTTTTTCCACTTGTCCGTTGCGATTCGTTTTTCCACTCATCCGTTGAAGTTTCTCTTTTAATATGTGTCCCAGCACACATTTCGATTTTTCGCAGGTTTACTGCAAATTATGATTTGGTTAGGTTAGCTACATTTTAATGGTGTAATACGCTACACACGCACTGACCATTTTTTACGTCAACACTTTTGTCGTTCGTTGTCGTTCACTTTTGTTGTGATTTTCGAGAAACTGAACCGTTGGCAAAGTTTTCTTGTTGTTAATTTGTTTCCTTAACAAACTTTCTTTTTATTTATTTATTAATATTTTTTTACACAGACCACAAATAGAGGCAGTGACACCCAGCCACATGGAGAGCAGAGGCATAGTTCGATGCAAACTTAAGTTTGCCTCCATTAATGGCGGCTCGGAACATCGCACTTCCCGATGCGCAGAACGCGATTTTAGGTATTAGAGGGACGAGATCGTTAGAGGACGGGGTATATCCTCGCTGGCTTTCTCGTTTGCGAGACTTCCCCGGCGCTCGGCTCACATGGCCTGCCACTTTAGCGCGTTCGAAGCTAGATATAGCGCTTTTTAGGACAACCCAGCTCCCAATTTTATTAAACTTCCAGCGCAAAATGTTACGCTTCTTATAATATGCAAATATGTAATTAATTTTATAATAAACGTATATGAATAATGAATATTATAGCACGCATGAGGCCCGAGCGCGCGAGCAGGGGCCGTCCCCCCGCTCGTTACTGTTAGGACGCGGGTGAGTGCCGTCCCGCCTCCCCCGCGACTCGAGTCGCGAACGGCCTACGGCTGCAAAATTAGTCCTTGACAAGCTCTCGTGCGCATTGCGCGAGCCCAGGAGAGCCGTCCCTCGCGTCGCGAGAGTAAAAATGTAAACTTTTACAATGTCAGTGTACCATTATATCGTACAATAAACGTTACTTCTTAAACAAGCCATGTTTCAGTTCCCCCTGACCATAATATCTATTATATACTAATATTATAAAGAGGAAAAATATTTTTTTGTTTGCATGAAGAGGCTCCGAAACTACTGAACAGATTTGAAAAATTCTTTCACTGTTGGCAAGCTACACTATCCCCGGGTGACATAGGCTATATTATAATTACAAAAAAAAATAGGGATCCTTACTAAAACTCCAATAATGTAACCCAAGGTGTAAAAAAATACCTAAAATCGCGTGCGCTGCGCAAACTATTGATGATAGAATTAAATAATGTACTACGACTTTGCAGAACACATCATTATTTATAAAAAGTGTCGCGACAGCAACTATTATAGTTATGCCACAATAAGTGATTATTTATTTTAAAAATTTAATTAAAATGCCGCTGCAAGAATAGGCTCTTTATTTGTATCTTGGTATTCATCCTTATCAAAATAAATTACTTCATATTCAAGACTGCTTCAATACCTTTATATAACTTTTTGAATAATTCAATTCCGACATTCCATTCGAAAGATATCACGAGTTTAAAATTCTAAGCATTTGACCACGTGACCGTGACGCTTTTTCGTGAGCGAAAAATTCGTAAGACCCCGTCTATATAGAAGTTTCACTTCAAACATATCAGTATGGCAACTCTTAAACTACTGAGTATTATTTTATAAAATCCCAGTCTAGGTTGGCTAGAGAAGGGTTGTCTATTGTTTGCCCGAAAAATATAAGCAATAATACTCATATGCCATAATGTTACTTGCCCGAATTTCATTTGCCCGATTTGTTTACCATAACAGTTATGTGACATACTCTTGTTTGCGTACATTAGATTCCATAATGACACGAGTGCCATACGTATTGTTATCCATGTATTTATTTGTTTTCAAAAGTTTTACATTTTTTTTTATTAAAAAAAAATAACATTATTCTTTTATAAAAATACATCAAAAATAAAATATATTCAATAAAAAAATATAAAATCTTGCAGATCACCGCCAGCGGGGCCTGGGGTCCAAAATACCGGTGGTTAGGGCTCCAGAGACAGGAACCTCCGCACAATTCGTGCCGTGTCCAAGAGTGCTGCCTTCGGTATCTGGCCCTTCACCCAGCCTCCCAGCGAAAGCCTCCCTAGATGACGGTCGAGGCTTTTCGCTATAAGACTATTGACGGTGACAACTATCTGCACAATGCTCGTTGACTCCAGATGCCACATAGCGGTAACAACCTCGTGAGCAAGATCTAAGTATTTACTTAGTTTTTCTTTTTCTTTCTTCACGGGGTTATCGTCATGCGGGATACTGATGTCAATGAGTTTTGCTCGTCGCGCAGATCGATTTATTATCACGATATCAGGCTTTATTAATTGCAATTAATCCATATTATTAATTACAATAATATTATTTAACAGAATATTTCAACGCCATACTAAATTAATTTCACCGTAGCAAATTAACCTAACGCCTTTGTCCTAAAAAGCGATTGGCTTTCTAGCACTTCGCCGGCCGCTGCCGCGGCACGCTCGTTTCGCTCGCTCGGCTCGTGCGTTGTTTTTCATGTGCTAACCTAACCAAACCTATACCTATTGATCGTTTAGTTTAAACCGATTTTATGATTTTTTCTAGAAGCAATTTCGATGGCAAATGATGTTATGGCATATGATAATTACGCCATATAATGATTATAACAAATGATGTTATAGAAATTGACTTTATGGGAAACAAAGTTTCTAGCACGTGACTAATATAGTAAACAATGAGTATGACATATAAAACTATGAAAAACAAAATTATATCTGTTGACCAGTATAGCAGATGAAATTATGGTAAATGATATTCTGGCAAGTGGGTGCTATCCGCTAGAGAAGATCGCTCTTTAACGACCATGCGGTGATGCATTGGCAGTTTTCTATGTGTTCTGGTTCATAAAAAATATTTTTTATTTAAGTCTAAATTATATATAGTTTGTATATGCTCATATCATATTAGCCAAAATCAAAATATAATTATTTGTCAAAATGCCAATTTCCTACAAGTTTAACAATAAATGATTTGCTTTTTGTATTAGTACTAGGACATCCTAATGGCAACATTTAAATAACAGAAAAGTAGCTACTTACTATTTAGTACTAATTTTCTTTCTTTGGAGTCTCGGGTCCCCCATCATTTGGCTGTAAATAATATAACAATAACCTTAGTAATCACAATGCAAACAATTGATCTGATTCATAAATGTGCTAATCCAATATAGAAGTTAATAAATGAAGTGATTGCTTCAAAGTTTGTGTGGGAGAACTATATTTAACCACATACCGTAAGTGTTCATTCACGTTGACTCGCTGGCACGGTGGCGGGCGCGGGCGCGGTAGATGTTACTTAGACCGCGCGTGCATTTCGTACGTGAACACTTGGATATTACGCCATGTGTTTGATATTTCGTGACCGCGCCCGCGAGTCAACGTGTTTGAACACTAAAAGTTGACGTATGTTTAATTTCAGCAAAAAGGATGATTATAAGGTATGTATATATCCGTAGTTTTACAAAATAGTCAGAACGGCGACGTTCTAAAATTACATAAAGAGCTACCCGAATTGCCCCCATGTATGTTTACTAAAACTTTTAGTTTTGTGATATGGTAATATTGTATATTTGAGTCATTGTATTCATGGCAAAAAGGGTAATGTGTGCAAGTCAATAAAGTGTAATAATTTTCAAGAACATATATTTAAAAAAAAACTAAGTTTTCTGAAAGATTATACCTATTTATATTGCATGTCGCCATTTCCTAATATTAATAAAGTTATGGTATGACAAAATAGTACAAATTCAATTATAAATAAAATTCTGAATTTGAGAGTTTCTATCACAGTACAGATTTCCTCATCCAGCGCCTATCGGCGACCTTGCACAGGTGGTCGAAAGGTATCAATCGAAAACTATATTGTAAGTAATGATATTGTTACGAGTTACGGGACTCGAATTAAAATGCCGTTGGAATTACTATAGAATTTATTAGAACTATACAAACACGTATAACAAAGATACAAATATAACTGGACACAACCAGTACAAACGTAATGCACGATTCAATTACACGCGCAAAGTCCATCACTATATAGCTTATCGAATGTACACACGTTTTGCCTTGTTCGTGGTTATCGCTTGACTGCCTCACCCCTCGGTTCGGGCATCGCTTTATACAAATACAATATGTCTCGGCACAATACTCGACCGCATGGACTGGATTTCCAAGAATCACAGCTGGCTTATGACTATCATAAAAATTACAATACACAATGGGCTGTTATTTATTATTACAAATTTTAAACACAAAGTAAACAAAAGAAACCCAAATGCGGGAAGGTAATAAACTGCAAGTCTTTGTCGGTCGTAACAATATAGGTAGTGAAATTGTAATGAATAAATAAATAAAAATTGGAAGTGGCACACATTAGGTATTGAGGAATAAAAAAATTGAGTGTACAGATGTGCGTATATTCAGTACATAAGGCGATTTTTTTTGGATATTTTTACACTTTACGAAATAGTAATGTTTCTGTGTGATGTCAGCAATAGTGTCTTTTGAATCGCCCAAACTTGAATGTAGTTTTTAATTTATATAAATCATATTTTTCGAGCTATTTAACAATTACAATAATTTTCGAAGCTAAAAGTAGAGATAATAACCTCATAACAAGAAATGAGATCTCTTTAATTAGGAATTCGAAAGCATATCAATCAAATGCATGTCAAACTACACATAATGAACACTTACACAGTGGGAGAGTATGTGTGTCATTCGATTTGTCAATGAAATTATCAGGATTCCGTTTTTGTCTATAAAATATTAAAAACAGTAAAGGTGTTAACCATACCTGTATATATTGATGATATATAACCACTCCATATACACAGCCTATTGATACTAAAATTTGTATAACCAACCAAACAATTACATTACACACTTGGGCCTGCCCAAATAATTCCTTCCCATTTTTAATACACAGCATGGATTCTGTGACCATAATGGCTCCATACACCCAGCACTGGGTGCCAACACGTTTACAATTTGGATCAGTAACATAAGTGTAGTATTGCCTGAAATTACACAATACGTTTTTATTTTTAAGGTGCTAATGCCTAAAAACAAAAAGGAACCCAATAGTGAGACTATTGGATTCCTTTTTGTTTCTGATTTTTGTCTGTCTATCTCAGATGATTATCACAGTAACTACTAAGGCTTTATATGAGTACTAGAATTTAACCCGCGGCGTAGCCGCGGGTCAATCTCTAGTATGTGCTTCTTGTTTAAAGAGCAGGCGTTAACAACAGGTTACATTGTACTAAATTTTCATGTTAGTGCTATTTGCACTCGGAAGATTAATTTCATTTTATATCGCAAACTATCCTAGCTCCCGTGAAAAGTGTTTATGTTCATTTTCCGTATTAAAACTACATTTAAACAAAATTACAGCAAAACCGATCCAGTATTCCTAGTAGTTTTCTGTGAAAGCTTAACGGAAAGACATATAGAGTTACTATCGCATTTTCTATACACGACGATTTATTATATCTATAAACTTGAGAAATGATTGGTCTCATCCAAACTTTCATTCTTTATTTCAAACCGTCCTAGTTATACTTATCTATCCCCGTCTATGTAAACTACATAATAGACAAACATGACAATAATGACTAAAAGGACGAAAAAAAGACGAAAAGGATAAAAAGGACAAAAAGGGCAAAAAGAGACAAAAAGAACACAAAGGGCAAAAAGGACAAAAAGGGCAAAAATGACAAAAAGGACAAGAGGGGTAAAGGGGCAATTAGGGTAAAAAGGACAAAGGGCAAAAAGGACGAAAATGTCAAAAATACTAAAAGGGCAAAAAGTAAAAGGACAAAAGGGCAAAAAGTACAAAAAGGGCAAAAGGGGCAAAAATACACAAAGGGGAAAAGGTAAAATAACAAAAAAGTCAAAAGGGGCAAAAATTACAAATAGGACAAAAAGGACAGAAAGGACGAAAAGGACAAAAAGTACAAACATGACAAAAAGGGAAAAAAGACAAAGGGCAAAAATGAAAAAAAGGGCAAAAAGGGCAAAAAGGACAAAAAGGGCAAAAAGGCCAAAAAAACAAAAAAGGCAAAAATGACAAATAGGACACAAAGGGCAAAAAGGACAAAAGGGGCAAAAAGGACAAACATGGCAAAAAGAAAATAAAGGGCAAAAAGGACAAAAATATAAAAAGGGCAAAGATGACCAAAATGATAAAAATGGAAAATCACAAAAAACCTATCCCACTTTTTGGGATAACCGTTACATTAATCTATCCCAAAATCTATTCCATTAACCGGGATAAAAGGTATCCCTTGTCCACCCTCGGTATTAAAATTACATGTATACCGAATTTGAACTAAATCGGTCTGATTGTTTTTCCGTAAAAGCATAACAAACAGAAAGACAAATATATTTTTATCCCGGAAAATATCCCGTTTTTCGGGATAAAAAGTATCCTATGTTCATTCTAGGCATCGAATATATATATATATATATATATATATATATATATATACTAAGTTTCAGCCAAATTGGTCCAGTAGTTTTTATGTGAAAACCGAACAGACAGACATACAGAGTTACTTTCACATTTATAATATTAATAGGGATTCATAGCCCAGAAAGACAAAATTTTGTGAAACATTTCTTAATACCCATATCTGAAACTAGAGCTTTATCATACGGAGTGATATGTTACGATTTGTGTGTACCCACTTAGAAGTAGAGTATATTAACTTAAAATAAAACTGAATTATTAATACCAGCCCATAATATGATGACTTATAAGTAGTTACAAGGATAATTGTTGTAAAGGAATGTCAGAACATATACTAAAGGAAAAGGCTCATTTTTAAATATTATATATTATTGTTTTTTACATCAGTTAAACATTAACTACAACAATATTTAAAAATGATGGCTTTTGACATGTCTAAATTATTGTCCTAATTTCAAGTGTATATAAGATTTTGTTCCACAAATTAACAAATGTGTAGTGAAAGGTTAATCTATTGATGTATGCTCTCTTGTTCCATCACAATTAAAATCTATATTTTGAATGAGAAGCAACCTTAGCTTACAACAATTTTATAACATGCGTTATGTAAAGATGAATGTTGAACTAACCTCACTGATGGAGCAACAATAACTCCTACGAGACAAAGACGTGCTATCACCAGAGGATGTGATGGAGGCATTTCAAATATATGTTTCAGGAAAAATGTGTTCAATTCAGAAATTTGCCAGAACACCACCAATTGACTCAGGGCACAAAACCTCATGTATGTACTAGTTGGATCTAACCACCTCACAGGAGTCCACTGTACTGGTGTAAACTGTAGTATAGCTCTTTTTATTTTGCCTGTTGTAGAAGAAATATCCCTGAAAACATTATATACAATAATTTCTTGTAAAAAAACTTTATTGTCAATTGTAAATTACAAACAATTTAGAATGTAAAATGAATATGTGACATCTCTTCACCAATAAAAGTGTGGAAACCTAACAATTGCATATAAATTAATTAAAAAATTACCTTATGCTAACCCATTTATATTCCCGCATTTCCAGGACTTTGCAAATTTTAAGCCCAACCCATATGCCCAAGCCATTACATATTAAAACATCTAGAAGTAGGGAATCCCACCAACATTCTAAAAAATTTGGTAACAAATGAGCAAAAGCAATTTCAGTTATTTCCCACATTATAGAGATTGCCCACAACAGTCCTGCATGTCTAAAGAGAACAGCTTTAAACATCCAACCGAAGAAGTGACCCCATGCAAAAACATCCACATGGGACCAAACCTTTGCAAATGATATATCAGAACAATTAACAGCATACTCCTGGAACATAACAAAAATTATTGAATATAGTAACTTTTGGCTTTAAAAATATCTTAATTTGAAATCATAATTCTTAATATGAAACAAATTTACAGATATAATATACCTTGTCCATATCAATGTGGAAGTTACGGAGATTGGGATCAATCCAATACATTATTTCATAGACAGTATTATAACTTTGAAATAGTAAGAATAACAGTGCAAGAAGGTATAGAACAGATGTTCCAAAGACTATTCTCCAAACAGCCGGATGAGGTCTTGTAAAAGGTCCATTAGGAAATGTAAGAACAGAAACTATAAGAAAAAAAAATACAACACAGCATATTCCAGACCAAATATTGTCCTGAGTACTAGATTCATCCCTGAAATCAAAATGAATATTTTTTTAATGAATAGGAAATATGGGCAATGATTAAATTACACTAAATTGAGTTAAAATGAGCAGATGTCATAGTGTAACTTTTTCATTCTAATTTTTAAAGGCTGCCTAATTTTAAAAAAATATAATTTTAATACAGGTTAGAAGGCTAAGGTTGAAACTTCTAAAAGTTTTTTTGACATGTTAACGTAAAATAGACACATATCTATATCTTACCCCATAAAATAATATAGCAGTACTGCTTGTTAACATTAATTACTTAGAGCCTGCTGCAATATATCACTACATATACAAGGCTGGCTACATATATATCATACTAAGTATTAAGACGGATTCCCAGTAGCAGCAACAGCCACTTACCACCAAGATAACAAGCTTGTCGGTGAACCGTATTGTCATAATGAAATGTTAAGGTTACATCATTAGGTAACCCTCCATTGAAAGATGATCATTAAAATGATTTTGTGTAAAAAAAATAATTATACCTTACAAATGCAGTATAAATAACTGAAGCTATGGAAACAGCTAACAAAGTAATCGTATGTGGTTTGTAAAAAAATTCAAGAGAAATATCGTCAACCGGTCGCTCGTTAATAGAGCTAAAGGCGTCCATGTACTCGTTCGAAAGTGGTGTAGAAGCCATCCTAATATCACTTTTTTGTGTACTCTTCATTTCCAAACTCTGTTTATGAGTATTAATATATTTTTTTTAATATCTTAAACGTTTTAGAGACTCCCTATAAATATAATAGACATTTTCAAAAACTTGTCAACATGAGTATGACAGCGAGGACAGACATAGATAATACAATGTCACAGAGTGACAGATGACGTTAACGAGTTCACACGTTTCGAAATTTTTTTCGCGATTTTTCTCTGTTTTCTACTAAATTAAGGATTTATACTGTTTATTTTGTGTTTTGGTGGTGGTACTTACATGATTCCTGGTGAGTTTTAATATTAATTTAACCAAAATGATGTCGTCTGTGGGAGAAAGGGTTCCCCCAGATCGCGGGAGGAAACCGTTGAATGTTCAAATGGACGTCTCAGCGGATTTGTGCCGAACCTCTAACAGAAGCGCGTCTAAACACTCCTTAGAAATGTCCAACGAATCTCAGGCCAAACGCAGTAACCCTTTTCCCCCAACAGCATCTGTTCAACACACGTATATACACGTTCCGGATACGAGTCAAACTCAGATCTTAAATTTACGATTAGTGATGCTGCACCTTACGTAGTCCACATTTCTCGCACAGAGATTGACACGTCTCCTCTTTCTAACGGGATGAAATCCTTAAAGATTGCGCAAATCATCTATAACAATAAAGTCCCTGGCATTGATGAAATACGAACTGTAGACAGAAATAAAATGGCGGTACTTTTCAAAAATTTCCAAGATGCTAACAACTTCTTGTCTTCCCCTCTTCTCCCTTCTCATAAACTTTCTGCTACCATTCCCCGATTCCAAATTACAAGAATGGGAGTTGTACGTAATATTCCTTTGGACTGGACTTTAGAGGAACTAAACACAACAGATTGTCTCAGCTGTAGTGCAAAAAAAAAGCGAAACGTCTTAACAGAAAGAAATTAATCGATGGCAGGGCCACTTGGGAACCAACTGGAACTGTGGTACTCACATTCCTGTCCCAGACTTTGCCTGAATATGTATATTGTTGCAATATGACCCTCCCAGTAGATATATATACTGATTACCCACAATACAGTGCCATAAGTGTTGCCGCTTTGGACATGTTCGTGAACAATGTCGTTCTAACCCACGCTACGCACGTTGTACCGCTTCTCACGACCTTCTCAATTGTGATTCCCCTGATAACAATATTTCTTGCATCCTGTGCTCAGGCAAGCACCTAGCAACTGATCCTAAATGCCCGGAACACCTTAGGCAAAGGAACATCAAAGCCATTATGTCGGCAGAAAATATAAGCTACGGTGAGGCAGCACATAGGTTTCCCCCAGTTACTAAGCCATATGCAGATATTGTGAATACATCAAAACCAAATAAATCAGTTTACTTGAATAGTCCATTTCCCAATTATACAACTTCTACATCACCTAAACCAAACCATCCCCAACCCTCCTCTTCCTCATATAAAAAAACCACATTTTTTGAACTACGCCCAAGACCAGAACCTAGTAAGCCCTATGATTTTCAAGCCCATCACAACATCACTTCCACTCCTTCCTCTTTCCTACCTAATGGTTGTGCTATCGATTCTTCTGACCAGGCCAATCCTTCTTTAAATATCGTTCATGCCCTATTAACAGCATCAATAAACATGTTCTCCAATCGTGGAAACAGTCTACCGTACAGCATTCTCGAATAAATTCAATCTATCATTACTACAATTATCAATTCCTATCTCAACAATGGCAGCGTTTCTTCAGTGGAACACCCGCAATATCAAAAATAAAAAAACATGAGATTAACTACTTAATAAATAACTATAAACCCATTGCCTTTGCTGTCTCTGAGACTTGGTTGAAACCTGTTACACCCTTTAGAGTGGCTGGGTATTCATGCCTCAGATTCGACAGAGACGATGGGTGGGCTGGTTCTGCCTTCTTAATTAGCAGACAGATTACCTTCTCTCAAATCCCTCTCCCACCTCACTCTCCCGAACTCAACATAGTTGCAGTACAAATCCATCATCTTAAAATTACTTTAGTTTCTTTATACATTCCCCATCCTAATCCCAATGTTATCCAAGAATTGTCAACCATTTTGTACTCTTTGCCTTCTCCTCTTATTATCCAGGGCGACTTTAATATTCGTCACACCTTATGGGGGTCTCCTGTCTGTGATTCCATCTCTCATACTTTTTTAAATCTTCTGGACCAGTTGAACTTATGTGTTATTAATGATGGAACCCCAACACGTAGAGTATCCCCTACCCAAAATGCTAGTGTCCCAGACTTAACACTATGCTCGCCCTCCTTATCGGGCTCCTTAACATGGACAGTTTTACCTTACACATACGGTAGCGATCACCTACCTATTCTAACTTCTTTAACTGACTCCTCCCTCCCTGTTTTGCCCTACCCCCCTCTTCTTAAATATAAATTAAATTTAGCTGATTGGGATAAACTCTCTACCCTAATTCAGAGTAAATTAAATTCTCTCCCCCCAATCTCTCATGAAAATATTCTTTACATATATACTGAATTTACTTCTATTCTTTCATGTGCTGCAGAAGAGTCATTCCTTTGAAAAACTCCCGTGATAAAATTCCTTCCCCTGCTTGGTGCGATTCTAAGTGCACAGATATTGTAAGAAAGCGTAAAAAGGCTGAGTCAAATTTTAGTAAATGCCTGTCTCTCCAAAACTTTTTGGAGTTCCAAAAAATTTCAGCTTATACAAAGAGATTCCTCCATAAGAAAAAACAGCTAGGCTGGCGTTGCTTTTGAGAAAGTTTGTCTCCTAGAACTCCTGCAACTTTAATCTGGAGAAATGATAATGTCAATCTCTCTATACTCAGGGAGAAAATGCTCCAATTGAGTATCCCAGAGAAGATTGTTAATATCATATATAACATGTTCATGGAGCGATCAATAGTGGTGCTATCTGGTGGAACATTTCTTCCCTCGAGATTGGTATGGAAGGGCCTCCCAGAAGGGTCTGTTCTTAGCCCTATACTGTACAATCTCTATACTGACAACCTAGACACATCAGTCAACTGCTTTTGTAAGATACTCCAATATGCGGACGACATAGCTATGTATGCTGTTTCACTTTTCACTTGTCGCTCATATTGTACTCTGATATTGGCAAAATCGATGCCAAGTGCGTGGAGTCATAAACCAAAAAAGTGAAGTGAGTGAAGGAATGTCACAGACTCACAGCTGAAACGTCATTTTGTTCATTTTTTGGGCTACAATTTATGGTGTCGTGATTCGTGAGGAAACCACGTACTTCTAGATTTTTGAAGTGAAACTTCTATATAGAGGGGGGCCTTACGATTTCTCGCTCACGAAAAAGCGTCACAGTCACGTGGTCTAATTCTTACATTTTTAAACTCGTGATATCTTTCGAATGGGATGTCCGAATTGAATAATTCAAAAAGTTATATAAAGGTATTGAAGCAGTCTTGAATATGAAGTTATATATTTTAAAAGGATTAATACCAAAATACAAATAAAGAGCTTTTCTTGCGGCGGCATTTTAATTAAAATTTTAAAATAAAAGAACACTTATTGTGGCATAACTATAATAGTTAGATATATAGTGTCGCGACACTTTTTGTAAATAATGATGTGTTCCACAAAGTCGTAGTACATTATTTTATTCTATCATCAATAGTTTTCGCAGCGCAAGCTATTTAAGGAAAAAAAATCACCTTGGGTATCATTATTGGAGTTTTAGTAAGGATCCCTAATTTTTTTGTATATATAATACAGCCTATGCCACCCGGGAATAGCGTAGCTTGCCAACAGTGAAATAATTTTTCAAATCGGTTCAGTAGTTTCGGAGCCTCTTGATCAAAACTGAGCAAACGAAATATTTTTGAATATTTTTTTTGGAAATATTTTTCTGTTAACATAATTTGAGGTTCGAATGATGATTGATGACGAAAGATGCGCATTTGTTAATGTTGATGTTTTTTTGATTCCGGATCAAATTCAGTTTTTTGTTTGATAAAATAAAATATGTTTACATAAAAAATGCATTAATTAAAATGTACACCTAACCTAACCAAATCATAATTTGCAGTAAACCTGCGAAAAATCGAAATGTGTGCTGGGACACATATTAGAAGTGAAACTTCAACGGACAAGTGGAAAAACGAATCGCAACGGACAAGTGGAAAAACGAATGGCAACGGACAAGTGGAAAAATTAATCGCAACGGACAAGTGGAAAAACGAATCGCAACGTACAAGTGGAAAAACTTCAACTGACAAAATGAATGGTAACAAAATGTTAACTTGAAGTTTTACGGGCAGGTTTTTAAATTGGACAAGTACATTAACAATCTGCCTGTAACAATTAAGCTTACTTAAGCTGACCCCCCCAGGACTCACGCCTTCAACACGAGCGCACGACATTCGTGCTCGGGTTCAACGTTCGTTTTCGCGCTTGCTCCTTGCCTAACAAAATCCTTCTGAACTGCATTATAAACAAGAGCGTGCGTGTGATTAAAAGTGTACGACGCATCTAGTCTTTCATTGACCCGTACACCGCTCAACGGCCGCAACCGTCCTCTCATCACCATCACACACACCCCTCAAAAGGTTTAATTTTAACACACTCTCTTAGCTGTCTTCAGGATTTATCTAAATTTCCCTTTCGCACAAAATAAGACTTTTCCCTGACATTAAAAATCAAAAGTTCTCTCAAAACTTGCCATGACCTAGAACTTGAAATAGTTTTGGCATGAATCCCAGGACATGCGGGTATCAGTGGAAATGAGACGGCTGATAATTGCTAAACAAGCTGTTCGTACAGGACGCGATAAATATATCAAATGTTTTAGTAGATATCTTCGTCTCACAGCCAAAAAAGACATGTTCAAATCATGGCATGACATATGGCAGTGTGGCGACATTAGTGCCAACATAAAAACAAGCATGCAAGTGCGGAACCAATATTTATCTGTGGCAAGTAAAACATCGCGCCGTTTATAACAAGCGTGCGCCCAATTTTTCGCGGCAATTCTCTGCCGCGAAACAGTCGAGAACCGAAGTTCATTTCGGGAGATCTCGACACAGTCCGACTCACGTCTTCAACGCGATCGCACGACATCAGTGCTCGTGTAAAACGTTAGTTTTCGCGCTTGCTTGCTGTTTGCCTTCATACAAAAAATCCTTCTGAACTGTATTGTAAACATGAGAGTGAGTGTGTGATTAAACGTGTACGACGCAACTTCTCTTTCATTTCTCCGTACACCGCTCAACGACCGCAACCATCATCATCTCTCATCACCATCACACATCATCAACCACCACCCTCAGCAGCAATCCCGTCAGACAACTGGCAGGTTTTATGGTTAATTGCAACTATACATTAGTCAAAAGTCCTGGTTCTTACGCTTCCGCAACTTGTCAAAAAATGTAACCACAGCTGTAAGTCGCCTGAGACTAGTCACGTCTGTTCAAATAAGAGTTCGCGACCACTCTCTATGCGTATGTGGTCTGGACAAGAGGTTATTAGAACACATCTTTCACTGCCTTAATATCTGTACTCATATTTATGATATCCTACCCTCAAATATACTCTGTCCCATCAATCTTAACTTCCTCCTGACTTAGTTCACAGTAAACATTTTATAAGTATATTTCTATCTGTAAATAATATCTACATAAAACATTAACTAGGCCCTTTTTACTTTTCTACTCTAGCCTCAAATTAAGTATAATCTACGTAAATTATTACCAATAAATACATTTCTCGTATAAGTAAGGTTTGTGGTTAGTTTTAACATAACTGTTTGTTTTGTCCTCAGGTTTTTAGAAATCGAGTACCATTCAAAATTATCCCTCCCTCTTTTGTTTTTAAAGCTTATATTACTTTTTAATAATCACCTGCCGTTTTTACTCTGGATATTGACAAAGTCAATGCCAAGTGCGTTGGAGCCAATAAATTTTTCAAAAGTGCAGTTTTATCCTATGTAAAAAGGATACATTATTTGACTTTCGGCACATAAACTGCGATGTTTTGAAAACATGTGTTTAAGATTATATTAATAAATACTTATCAAATTATATACTGATGCTGTAAGAAAAACAATTTTATACAGAGTTTTAACCGACTTCGAAAAAAGGAGGAGGTTCTCAATTCGTCGGGATCTTTTTTTTTTGTTGCTTTTTTTTATGTATGTTCGCCGATTACTCCGTCATTTATGATCCCGATTTACGTGATTCTTTGTTTGTTCGACGCGGAATAGCTTCCAATTGGTCCCCTAAAAATTTTACATAGTTTGGCCCAGTAGTTTTCATTTTATGAACATTTTTCATGAAAATAATTTTCACTCCGTTCCATATGTACACCGATTACTCTGAGATTTATGATTCGATTTACGTGATTCTTTTTTTGTTCGACGCGGAATAGCTGCCATGTGGTCCCCTAAAAATTTGACATAGTTTGGCCCAGTAGTTTTCATTTTACGATCATTTTTTTGTTCCCGGTTCTTGGGACCTATATTTTTTAAGAAGCGCGGCATAGCTAGACACTAAAAAGTAACAAATAAAAAATAAAAACTTCGTTTAAAAAAACCGACTTCAAAAACTAAAATGTATAAAATAAATTATTTCTAAAGCTATTAAATATTAATATATATATTATCTAAAACATCTTGAAGTCGGTGCAAAGCAAAACATAAAAATTACTATATTTTGAAAATTACTAAGCACCGACTTTAAGATGTTTTAGATAATAAATATTAATATTTAATAGCTTTAGAAATAAGTTATTTTATACATTTTAGTTTTTGAAGTCGGTTTTTTTAAACGAAGTTTTTATTTTTGTAACTTGTACTGTGCGCATTACATTTCTGAAGATTTATCTACTGCTACTGTGTCATACATAGAAAACCGTGGCTAAAAATTTTGCGGTCTTATTCATAGAGTAAGAGTAAGTTTGAACGCTTCTTTAAGACCCATAAAGAGGCGTTCAAACTTAGTCTAACCCTCTATGAATAACACCGATAAAAATTATCTCTATTCAAAAGTGAGTGTAGACATCTTTAGATCCCCATTTGAAAATTTTAAAGAAATAAAACCATGGATTTTTCCTTATGTTTAATGTTTTTATTAATAATATTATTGTATCAATAATAAAAATATTTAAAGCATTGCATATTTTTATATTTTCCCTTTAGGTTTTAAACAATCTAATTAATTTTATATTTATAAACGAAAAAATAACACTAATGTGTTGCTGGTATAAATGTTATCACCATCTTACAATTAGTACCATTGCGCGCTCGCACATACCAGACGAATGTTTAAAATAATGCCATGTCAGTTTCAGCAAATGTCTTAGGCTAATTTAAGATTGAAATAATGCATACCTTTACCTATAAGGCCTATAATAAATAAACAAGGCATGATTAATAATGAAAATCAACATTTATTTTAGGATACTTAAAGTAAGCTCATAACAGTATTTTAAGCTCAAAAGTAAAACCGGTATCGGCGGAGATTATTATTCACTGTCATTTAAAGTCACAATCCACAGCAATGAGAAAAAGACTTACGGCTGGTTCCTAAATCTTACCGACCGTTAATTTGCCCTATCAGTTAAAATTTGACATAAGGTCCATACAAGTAATGTCGAAATTCAACCGATGGTAGACGGAGTGAATGGATAGAAAAATATAAGAACCGGTCATTAATGGATATCCGGTAGTCGCTCTGAGTACCACACTATCTCAATGTCTGTACTTGAGCAGTGGTGTGTGCCCGTAGATCACTTCTAGGGAGTTGATATGCGAGTATCTAAAATCTCAACAAAAATGCTCTCAAAGCGCGCGTATACGGTACCGCCGTTAGCGCCGCCAGACTACAGAATAAGCGCAGCCTCGCCGCGCCACCTCACTTCTTTGTAAAACGGACGTTAGCCATAGGGTATGGGGAGTAGCAAAGTTCGTAATACTAGATTTGTGCGAACCTTGTCACTAAAAAGAAATGAGAAACATAATAGCTCTTTCGCTTAGAAAAACTGTAGGTATCACTCCTTTAACACATTTACCTCAGTAAAGACAAGATAGAAATTGCTACGACAGATTATCTTTCAATAGCTGAAAGAGCTAGAGCGAGCCATATTGCGATATGAACAGTAAAATTTTTGTTCGCAATTCACATTGCCACTTGCGTGAACAAAATGTGTAAACACACGTGCTCAAGTATTCTCAAATTTGATTTTAGAGGCACAAACATTTATTTACACTGTACTGACGAAATTGTGTTCTAGTAGGCAATTAAGCCGATTGAGCTATTAATTTACTAATGAGATATAAGTTTCAAAATGGGAACTAGCTCATTCTTGCCACTCACCCATTTCTAGTACATATATATAAAATTATAAATTTTTAAACATGCCATGTACAGACATTGAAGCTGTTAAAAGTCTGGGGTGATTTCCATGCGATTTTCGCTGACCGGTAACAAATTCTAAGACTTAAAATCTGCGCTACTTTTTATCCTGGGAATACCGCAGGACTTCTAAGAATTATTTAATATGGCCAGATTAGATAGATAAAATTTTGTGTAATAAAATGTGTGATATTTTATCTCGCGGGGATTTTTCCGGGAGCGGTTTGTTGTTGTTAGGCTGCATGAAAATGAGCGTATGCCGACAGTTTTCACTAAATTTTCATTCTTTTTTTAAATCCTGCGGTAGTTTGTGTCCCAGGATTATCGCGAGAATATCAAGTCAAGTGTGCACGAAGTCGCGGGCACGTCCTAGTATCCACAATTAATAAAGCAGCGCGACGGCGATAGCGGGCGGCGTGTCCGTTGTGCCGTCTACACGAACGCTTATGATTTTTGGTGTCAATCCAGTGTTTCAGCGTGGCACAGCTGAGTTATCTCGGGCATTAGTATGGTTCTATGTGAAATTCGGCTGTTATAACATAGACATATAATAGTAATTTAGTGGTTCATTTCAAATCATAGCTGGAGTGCATATACATATCTATAAGGCAGTTTTATTCTTGCCGATTATGCATATTATTGCGATTATAAGGCACTGATAAATGATGACGGAAAATACAGTAAGAGAAATTGCATCTTAGCCATGCATACCGAGTATACTCTAACGGAGAGGCTAGAGCAAAGTAGCGGAATGTTTATGGACAGGCATTACTATTAGTCTTTATATAGTTCGCGCCACGTAAAAAGAACGCTGGCTCTGAACCGGCGCAGTGAGCGTTTTATCGATCAAATTGGTGGTATGAGGGGGGCGAGACGGGGTGATACTTTAGGATACGACTGCATACCTGCGCAGACACATCCCCTCCACTACCGCTCAGCGTTCTTTTTACGTGGCGGGATCTATACGTATCTCCTATGCCTCCTGCCACTTTTCTGCTTACTGCGGTGGAAGTGACCTTAATGTATTGTAAACCAAGTTTTACGAGTGTGCAGCTATGCGCAATGTTAAGTTTACGAAAATATTTTATTATATTTAATACATTTTTATAATATAAGTAAAAATAAATAATGCTGTTTTTCAATGTCCACATAAATTCGCTTGGTCTGTACGCCGCATTACAATAAATATTTATCTTGTACCTAAATTACAAACATTATTATCACAATAAAGCTCCTTAAGTGCACGAAAACATACAATTATCCTGGAAATTTGTAAAATCATAATTTTAAATATTTTTTCTTTGATTTTAAGATTCACACGACCTGTCCATTTAATTATTGTCGATTCATACAATATTTTATGTTTCTTATTTTAACATAATAATAAGTACGGAAGACAGAGAGGAGCGATTAAAAAAAATCCATGCCAGTGCGCGAGTAAAGATCCATTCGACTGTTAGATGGCCAAATAAGCGCAGTCTCTAAAATTCACGATCGTCAATTTGAGTTACAGACTAGGGGACCAGGTGGAATGTGATCTCTGATAGTGCAATATTATAAACGTTTGACCATTTGTAAGTTCATTCGGTTCGGAAGTCTTAACCAACATACTACATTCAGTTTTAGGTACTATTGACCCAACAACTGTGTCATACAAACAAACAGGCGCCATGTTTAAGAATTGAACAGTTCCTCAAAACTTAGCTGTCAGAACCCGAAGACCACATTCTTGTATTTTCATAGAAATGAGAGTTTAGACTTATAATCAACAATATTAAATATAATAATTTATTGGTTTGAAAGTATCTTAGATTTTTTATCTTTTGTGAAAAATTTATTTGCTCGTAAGATTTTTTTTATAGGAATATTACTGTTTAGGAAAATATAAAAGAGCTCTTGATTTAAAGGCTTACCTTTTTGCATAAGTACTTAATATAAAGCAGTCACTGAAACAAGGTCTTTCAGTCGATATCTATACTATAATAAATCTGTAAGTGGTTAGATTTTGTACAATGTGTTTAAGTGTAAAAAAAATGAAATGAACTAATTCAGACCAGCAGATTCCCAAAATACAATTTTTGTCTGTCTGTTAGAGCATCACGTGAAAACTACTAAGAAGATTAAAAATGAAACTCGACGTAGAGGTAGTTTACATCCCGGGGCGTAGCTTAAGATACTATTTATCCCGATAAATGACATCGTTTTCGTGGGATAGACGAAAATAGCGAAGAAAATGGCGTTGCGATCGCATTTTTTTAAACTATAAATTTATATGTATGAAACTAAACAGTCCTGGCTTAGAACCCGAGTTAACACTTAGAATACATTTTATCCCAACAAATGAAGTAGTCTTCTTAGAATGGACGGATTAGCAAAATAGATAGCGTTTTACAATACACTAACAAATACCTAGGTACATTGTCTTTCATAAACTATATGTCATTCATTGTATTACTTCAAATCTGGTTGGCTTCGACTCAGCTCTGTTTTGTTGGGCAGTTGTCTAGACTATAGGGTTTATCTTCTTTGTTATTATATGTAAAAACCAAATTATTTTTTATGTAAGTAAAATAAAGCCGCTGCCCAGGGGCTGACACGCGACTTTGCCGCGGGGAATTGAAAAATTAATATCATAATTACAGTAGAAACACAAGAACTTCAGAATCGAGACGTTTTCCCTCTGTGTATCCTCCGTACTTAATACATTAACTATGTGGCACTCACAGCAGCTGCTGAATTCTCACAATATTATGAACTGAATTCGTGGCAGTCATGGGCATATGGCGGCTATCGTTCGATACGCCCTTGAACCATAGGAAAATAAATACATTTTTTTTGTGAACTAAAAATAATTATGAATCATTTTAGGTGGCAGCGCTCTTCTATAGCATGTTTATTTAACATAGGGTAAACTATACAATTGTTGGCACGTCCCTTCAGAACCGTCTTAAACACATTAGGCACCGGGTGCGAAAATCAGTCTGAGTACCCCACGCCAACTGTCAAAAACCAAATTTGATATTTATGTAATTTACAAAAAGTTAAAGTCTGTTTCAAATAGGACGGTGTGGGGGCAATTTCGTAAACAGAAAAATAATTCTTTGTATAAGATTATTATTTAGCAGATTAAATATATTTTTCATATCTTTATTAGAAATAAAAAAGAACGCTTGGAGTTGCTTGATCACAGGGATTAAAACAGCACTTTTCGTCCTTAGTAAAGGATTTTCCCTGCTGTTAAAAAAAATAAAAAATTATGCGAACCATAGATAATACATGCGACTCATGTCCCAGCTTTTTTACAGCCACTGTTAAATCGCGGCATAAATTGTAATAATAACAATTACATCATTTTATACCTAAAAATTACTTTTCACAAAATTATTATTTAATTTACATAAATTTGGGAATGTTTACTATCATCAATGACAAAAAAATACTTGTTGGTAGAAAGAAGATATTTGTAGATATAGATAGAAGATAAAGATATTTGTACTTGACGTTTCATATGTGACGTATTAAATAAGTTCATCAGGTTTAGATATAGATTTAACGCCTGTTTTCATTAGAGAAGTAGTTGTTTTATTAACTAATCAGTTTTTATTTTCATATTCAAAATAAAAAGCAGTGTTAACCTTTGGTGAAAGACCTATTTAGGCACTCCAACTATTACATTCGCTACGCTAGTGCGCCAAACCATCTCATACTCAAATATGTCACTTTCACCTCTCGTGTAACAATCTACTATTTATTGAGCACAATTAATATTTATTTCGTAGGAAAATTTACGGTAATGCTAAAATTGATGTTTTATGGATGTGCCAGCCATACCGTCCTATTTGAAACAGACTAGTTTGTTTCAACATCGAAATCTGTTTCTTGGTTTATAAGTCGAAAAACTTTTTATTGATATCGTCTGTTTAAAAATATGAGATTATGCATGGTATGTGTATGTAAGTGTATGGCTATCGGCTTACACCGCCTAGGTCTATGCACCCCTTGCACCCTTCGGTAAAGACGGCCTGCCTCCCTTCGATAATTAGCACTCTGTTAATTTATTCAAAACATTAAGAAATCTTCACATATTTATCATTTTGTAACAATACAATGATTATAATAATATTATTCTATGGCTACAAAATAAAAACTAGTAAAATTTCTTAATATCTTGAATAAATTATCAATCGCTGGTGCCGACAATAGTAGAGTTTCGCCTTTACTTATAATAATGTAAAATTAAACTGCGCTTACATGAAGCGTTTGCACGACTCCCCGCGTATATTTTTCGGTTTAGCTAAGTAATATTATAAAATTCTAAACATGTCGAGTCTGTACATTAAAGCTTTAAAAAAACTGGAATAGACTATATAACCTTATAAACGATGGAGTACAAGATGCATTTTTTTTTTTAGATTTTTTTCTGTTTGTTCGGGATTCACGTAAAAACTACTGGGCTGATTTCATGCGGTTTTCGCTGATCGACAGCTAATTCTAAGACTTAAACTCTGTGCTATTTTTTATCCTGGAATTCCCGCGGGATTTGTTCTGGGGTTGATTTAATAGCCAGATAAAAAAAAACGAACTCCAATGTGATATTTTTACTGATCGATAGAAAATTCAATGTAATAAAATGTGTGATATTTTTTATCTCGGGAACCCCGATGGAATTTTCCCGGGAGCGGTTTGAAGTTTTCCGGGTGCATAAAAATTGTGTTATTATGACACAGTTTCCACTAAAACTATAGCTTACATTCTTTTTTAAATGCTGTGATATTTTGTACCCCGGGAATCCCTTGGGAATTTCCACTCAAGCGTGGACGTAGTCGCGGGCATATCCTAGTAATAATAATATTTATTCAACATATACTGCTGCTGGAACTCTTCTTCAAAATATAAACTATATAAAATATTTATAGAATATCGTACCATAGTCCATGTTTTGCTGAACGTCTATGGCAAGTATTATAGGAGGAACATAAAACTGAATTTACGCGTTCATAGCTGCAAACAACGCATTATTCATTTAATTAATAAATAACATCTTGTAAAACGAAACCGATTGCGATTCGTATTTTTATAGTTGGTATTTCGAAAGCCGAGCGCAGCTATACAATGGGAATATGAACCTCGCTCCATAAATCACACTAACATCCACCACCACCTTGCATCAAATATGTATAAAAGCAATGTAGCAAATTGTCTAACCTACTCTTAGTAATTGATTTAGTAGATGTGGACGATCGTACAAAAACTGATCTTTGACTTGTATTAGTCGTGTTCTAGGAACGTTTTTGCGCCCATTTCATGTCATCTGCTCTTGGCTTGCATCCCGTTAAGGCTTCAATAATAGTTTCCAGCATGGACCAGAAGTGAAGCTTCTCCAAGGGCCAGTTGAGCCAGCCTGTGGTGATACAAAAGTAAGTCTCGTGCGGCGCTACGTGGTGGATGCGGTGATGCCGGCGTGGCAGCACAATGTGCCACTCTTGCAAACAAACCACCCACGTGGGTAGGCCGAAATACGTATGAGACCATTTATGAATCTGAAACAAAGACATGTTTAAAATTACAGATACCAATTGTCATTAGTCAGTCAATTGCATCATAACATAAATAATGCAGTAAGCGTATTTCGGGCCAGTTTATTTTTATGTCTCAATCATATTACGCTTACTTGTGACTACGCGAGGGAAGTGGACAGCGCGAGTATGTATGTCGAACATGGCATATTCGCATTGCCCACTCCTTTGCTACCTTCCTGTTTGCTGCCGGTGGAATAGGCATAATGTAAATGAGGGGTTACAAATATTTAAAATTCCCGAATCAACACACTTGAAAAACTAATACATATTGTCATAAATATTCAAACTTTATTTTGTCGTACCATCCTACGGTCACTTCATCGTTTGAAAGTGACCCTGAAATGTATACATATTAATTTCAATAGAGGTTAATTTCAATTTATTCAGTTCATAGAACATTGCTACCATATCTTTAAAAAAAATTTAAATAAATGTTAACAGTGAAAGCAAAATCATTTTGTTCTATAAATAAAAGATAAACATTAAGACTAAAAAGGCTGGTGTGCATAGACATTTAACCAATGGTTAAAATAAAATAATCGCTAAAAATATATGGCTAAACAGTGATTATTTTAACCGTCGGTTAAATGCCTATGCACACCAGCCTAAGTGTTAAGCATACCTGATTAGTCATGGCTACAAAAATGCAGCACAAATACCAGTAGGCAATCCAGTGAAACTGTTTATCGATACTGGATTCATCGTAAGTAGTTAGTTGCCACACAATTCGACCTAGAACAGGTATCGTTATGGCAAAATTGTCACCATTTGTTTCTATAAAGTCATGCCTAGTAATTGATGTAGGATCAATGTGGTGCTCCCGAAACGGGCGAATGAAATTCTGAAACAAGACGCATTTTATAAAATGAAAAAAACATATTTACAATTTTAATAACGGTAATAAGATATATATATATATATATATATATATATATATATATATATATATATATATATATATATATATATAACTATACTGAGATAATAATTAGACAAAGATAAACATATAGAATTCTAATATCATATGAGGTTCGAAATACTAAATAGAAGGTACACTTTTATTATATTTATTCCAAATATTCCTTGTACTTTGAATAAATACCAAATATACTGGCTATGAAATAAACAACATAAAATCAGAAGTACTAAAATAAGATATAGAAATTATGTATGAATTGTAATTGGTTATAAGTCTAATAGGTCGCATCTATGACGTTACTCTTGTTTGTAAACATTTAAGTTAAACTAAACTTAAATTTTAATAAGTAAGAACCTCCTCATTTTTGAAGTCGGCTACAAATACGCGCGATTGAGAATAGTGACGGCATGACTCACGTACAGGAGGCCCAAAACTGCTACTACTGTAACGTCAAAATCGTAGGTTTGCCTGATTTCATAAGATGTAAAAATAATACACATTTCTAATTATATAATAAAACTTCAATACATATTTATGATTATGCCTAAAAATATCTTTCTTTTACTTGTAACTACCGTAAAGCAGTCTAGTTTTTTGGTCCCCAAAGATGGACAGTACAGCTTCCCAGGAAGCAGTAGATTACCATTGGCGTTAGCATAAGTGAAAATGGAAGGCGTTAAGGCTTTCTATGGAGATGGACAAGCGTAGTCGTAGACTGTGGCATATTCGAAGTACTATATTAATTAAACTAAGAATAATACTTATTGAAGTTTAATCTCAAACTGAATTTTACGCCTAAATTCAGCATTGTGGTAAATAAAAGTTATTTTGTAATCATTGTATCGAAATAAAATGCGCTTCATTAAATATTACTCAAAATAAACGAAACGATGGATACATTAACATTTGATATGGACATTACAATTTTTTGAACTTGACAATTAATTTATAAACGCCCTGTCAATCCTATACACATGTATGATCTTACGATACCAAAATACCTATAATATTATAACATTCTAAACATGTTGTGTCTGCACATTAAAGCTATTAAAAAAAACAACTGGAATCCCTATTAATATTATAAATGCGAAAGTAACTCTGTCTGTCTGTTCCGTTTTCACGGAAAAACTACTGGACCGATTTGGCTGAAACTCAGTATATATATATATATATTTTCGATACCGAGGATGAACATAGGATACTTTTTATCCCGAAAAATGGGATAGTTTCCAGGATAAAAATATATTTATCGGTTTGTTTGTTATGCTTTTACGGAAAAACTACTGGACCGATTTGTCTGAAAATCGGTATATATTAATTTTCATACCAAGGGTGGACAAGGGATATTTTTTATCCCGGATAATGGGATAGATTTTGGGATAGATTTATGTAAAGGTTATCCCAAAAGTGGGATAGGTTTTGATTGGTTTTGTGATTTGCCATTTTCATCATTTTGGTTATTTTATCCTTTTTGTACGTTTTGCTCTTTTTGTCCTTTTGTTGTTTTTGCTTTTTTGACCTTTTTGCACTGTCTGACCTTTTTGCTCTTTCTGTCCTTTTTGCTCTTTTTGACCATTTTGTTGTTTTTCTCTTTTTTGCTTTTTTTTGTCCTTATTGTCCTTTTTGTTAATTTTGCTCTTTTTGCTATTTTGCTCTTTTTACTTATGCTCCTTTTTTGTCCTTTTTGTCCATTTTTCTCTTTTGCTCTTTTTGCTATTTTTTTTGTTCTATTTGTCCATTTTGCTCTTATTGCTCTTTTTGTCTATTTTGCTCTTTATGCTCTTTTTGTCCTTTTTGCTTTTTGCTCTTTTTGTCCTTTTTGATATTTTTGACCTTTTTTATCAATTTGGCCCTTTTTCTCTTTTTGTTTATTTTGCTCTTTTTGCTATTTTCCTCATTTTGCTCTTTTTTGTCCATTTTGCTCTCTTTGCTATTTTTTTGTTCTTTTTGTCCATTTTGATCTTTTGAACATTTTGCTCTTTATGCTCTTTTGCTCTTTTTGCTCTTTTTGTCCATTTTGATCTTTTTGCTGTTTTCCGTTTTTGCTCTTTTGTCCTTTTTTTTCCATTTTGCTCTTTTTGCTCCTTTTTGTCCATTTTGCTGTTTTTGCTCTTTTTGTTCATTTTGCTCTTTTGTCTTTTTTGTCCATTTTTCTCTTTTGCTCTTTTTGTCTATTTTACTCTTTAAGCTCTTTTTTCCTTTTTTGACCTTTTTGCTCTTTTTGTCCTTTTTGATCTTTTTGTCCTTATTAACCTTTTTGTTCATTTTGCTATTTTGCTCTTTATTGTCCATTTTGCTATTTTTTTGTTCTTTTTGTCCATTTTGATCTTTTGGCCATTTTGCTCTTTATGCTCTTTTTGTCCATTTTGCTCTTTTTGCTCATTTTGCTCTTTTTGTCCATTTTGCTCTTTTTGCTATTTTTTTGTTCTTTTTGTCCATTTAGATCTTTTGCCATTTTTCTCTTTATGCTCTTTTTACTCTTTTTGCTCTTTTTGTCCATTTTGATATTTTTGCTCTTTTTCTGTTTTTGCTCTTTTGTCCTTTTTTTTCATTTTGCTCTTTTTGCTCATTTTTGTCCATTTTGCTGTTTTTGCTCTTTACATTTTGCTCTTTATCTCTTATTGATTTTTTTGTCCATTTTGATATTTTTGTCCTTTTTTGACAATTTCGTTTTTTGCCCTTTTTGTCCATTTCGATCTTTTTTCTCCTTTGCTCCTTTTACTCTTTTTCCCCTTTTTGTCCTGTTAGCTCTTTTTGTCATTTTTGTTTTTTGTCCTTTTGCTGTTTTTGTCCTTTTTGTAGTTTTCATAGATAAATAAAACTAGGACGGCATGAAATAGAGGTTGAGAGTATAAATGAGACCAATCATTTCTCAAGTTCATAGATATAAAAATTCATCGTCTATAAAAATGCGATTGCGATAGTAACTCGATATGTCTTTCTGATAAGTTTTCGAAAAAACACTGGGAACACTGGATCGTTTTTATTGTAATTTTGTTTAATTGTAGTTTTAATGCCGAAAATGGACATATATGTACTCATGATATTTTGCGATATAAAACGACTTTTGGGGTGCAAATGGCACTAACATAAAAATGTTGTACAATGTAACCTGTATTTAATGCCTGCTCTTTAAACAAGAAGCAGGAAATAGAGGTTAACCCGCGGCGCAGCCGCGGGGTAAACTCTAGTAGAACATATAAACGATGGAAAACATGATGCAATTTTTTTAGATTTCTTGTCTGTTTCTCGGTTTGTTCGGGATTTACATAAAAACTGTTGGGTCGATTTAGATGCGGTTTTAGCTGATCGATAACAAATTTTTAGACTTAAAATCTACGCTACTTTTTAATCCTGCGGGATTTTTTTCTGGGAATGATTTAAAATGGTCAGTTTAAAAAAATCGAATCCCAATGTGATGTTTTTACTGATCGATAGCAAAAATGTAATAAGTTCTGTGATATCTTTACAGAGGTTTGAAGTTATTCAGGTGCATAAAAATTAGTTTATTCCGACACAGTTTTTACACAGTACGACGGCCACTGAGGTTGAGAGGTAAGCCTTTGCCGGCCTTCCTCACTTCAACGCAAAGAGGCTCCGGGTTCGATTCCTGGTATAGTAAATTTCGGAAACGTATTTTATCCGTTATTTACTATGGTCTGGGTGTCTGGGAGAGGGCCCAGAGTAGTTCGTTGTATATTACCAAAAACACAAGCGTAACTTGCTTAATTTGGGGATATACAATATGTGTTTGTCTGCCGATTATTATTATAGTTTTCACTGAAACGATAGCTTATATTCTTTTTGAAATGCTGAAACTTTTTGTGCAGAGGATCCCGCGGAAATTTCTAGTCAAGCGTGGACGAAGTCGCGGACATTTTCTAATTAATACACAAAACTTTGTTTTTGGCGGACGTAACCGCTCGAGTGTTTATTACCGGAAAGGAACTCGACTGCATAATCTTATAATGTATCACATGTGAAATTGTGAACTGCACCTGATTGGTCATTATAAAGATGCATAGTTAAGTGGTGTCATAAATCAAATTGAATAGGCAGGTCATGATTTGTATTTTCAATTAGAGATATATTTATATAATTTATGTTACATTGTTAACTTTATAATCTTTTCACTATTTACCAATGGTTTAAAATCAAACCTGTTAAATTATAAACCAACAGTTCATATGATATTTCAGTGACAAAAACAAGTGAAGCAATGGTTTGTTTTACTAATTTAATGTTACAACCTAGGCGCCGACAAAGACAAATTCCACGTACAGATCTGTAGAAGCACATTTTATTACCCGTCGGCATTTGAACTAATTGTAATAATTTTATGTCTGTCTTCATTTGTTCACTTATTTATTGGCATACGTTTCTAATTATTGTAGAGAATGACCTATTGTCCCATTGTACTCGCTCATTAGCATCATTAGCCAGGTGTTGCGGATTCTTCTGCATTTGTGAATATACAACGACGGCCTGATGGAGAGGGGGATAGTTAAGCGACGATTACGATACGGGCGTGACGTGTGTATATTCGGGAATTTAGTAGTGAGGGAATTTGCGCGTTTTATTGAATTATGACCCTCTGCATTACGTTTGTATTTGTTGTGTTCGGTTATATTTGTACCTGTATTATATACGTGTTTGTATAGTTCTAACAAACTTTGTAATAATTTTAACAGCATTTTAATTCGAGTCCTGCTAACTCGTAACATTAATATGTTAAATATTAGATAACAGTATACTTTGGCGCTATTATTTCATTATTGATTTTGTATAAAAACCTACCCATTTCGGCTTAAGAAAATAAAATGAATGTATTGTACTGTATATCTAGTTGCTGTGAAAAAATTCTGTAAGTCTGACAATAGCATATGAAGCTATTGTCAAACTTATTTTTTTTTTGTTGCATGGATGGATTTATTGCGACATGTACAGTTATGACCTTATATCAATATTTTGTTAGATTATATAAATTTAATCTAAATGAGTGTAGGCTTTTTATAAATGTTGTATAGCAGCAATGGATTTTATAGTTTGATAAGCAGTGCATTTTATGAAACATGAACATACAATAAGCATAATATTTTTAAAGCTCTGTTAAGTATTAAAAGGTGATTTAATTAATTTAAAGTGCCTCTGAATAATAATGAATAAGGAATCTGGTAAAAGCCAAGATAAATATATGAGTATGTTTCAGTGTGAACACAACAAAAGATGTCTCTTATATCAACAATTGCACTGTATTTACTTTGCCTATGATAGGTAGGTCAACAGCACCCCAAGTATCTGCAGCCCAGTGCACTACTCCTGAAGCAAAATCTGCTGTTAGAACCCCTGCTACCGCTGCTAGCAATAGTGAGGCGTCGGCACGAATGTTTCTGACCATTAAAACACCCGCATAGAAACATAGTGTACAACATACCACCACGCAAACCCATTCTTGTATTCTTTTGCCTGTTAAAACAAAATATACATATTGACATTTATATAATAAAAATACTCAGTTGCTATATTTCAACACATTAAATTCAATATTTATTCATAGTTATATTTCCACATTCTATAACATATACAACTTAGTATGAGACAAAGTTTATTTCTCGTTTCCGGTTTCACAACAGTAGGTTTTTTCCGTGAGTGGGTGTTAACCCTCTGCACAACCCCCAGAATGCTGGAGGACCACACCCATCGTTGGTCAGCGAGTCCATCGGACTTAGCCGGAAGTGTAGCTAGGCTAGGCCGGTTGGTCGGTGTCCGGTCGGCCGTCCTAAATATCGCTGGAAGGACAGAGTAGAGGCTGACCTGTCGGAGATAGGAGCCAGTAATTGGTAAGAAACCGCACAGGATCGAGGAAAGTGGCATGCTCTCGTTTCGGAGGCCAAGACCCACTTTGGGTCGCTGAGCAAACGGAGTAAGTAAGTAAGTATGAGACAAAGTGTAAACAAAGAAAACAGTATTTCTCAAACCATATTTTTATTCAATTAAATGTTGGGGCCTACATGTTTCATTTATTTGTTATATCTATAACAAATAAAAAACAATACATTAAAATGTTTAATGTTTGCACTAATTCTACTTATAATTCGGTAGTACTGAATACTTTGAGAATACATCTTTTTTAGGATTTTAGGATGCAATATTTATAATTTATTAAAAAGAAAAAAATAGATAAAAATTATATTTGTTCAAATTCAAAATGATTAAATAAGCATGGCATATACAGTACTAAGTAATTATTTAAAATTTTACTAGTAGTACTTGTAATATTTAAAAAAGTGACCAATGAAAAATCTTATTTATGGTTTGTTTACAACTTGTCTCACTTTTGCCTTAACACAGTATAACCTATTACTAGACTTAGGAAATCTAATATAAAATAACTCATTAATAGAACTACACATAGTAAGGCAACACACATACCCTATATAAAAAGAGCAGCCAATGGAAGTTTTGTAGATATTCATTTTTTACTAAAAAAAATGTTCTCTATAATACATTCCGTCGTTAGCTTAGTAGTCACTGAATTTTAAGTGGTGAGGGGGCAGAGAGTATTTTTTTTCCCATCATTCATTAAAAACTTGTTGGTGGACCCTAAAATCTTGTTTCCTACTTCAAATAACTGGTCTAGTGGCTATATAAAAGGCTTTTGTATACCCCTAAACTCAAATTACCCTTAAACTCATGACACTTGGTCAAAGGGCAGCCCAGCCCTTCTCTAAAATATAATATTGTTAATTAAATAATGATTAAAAAGAATATTTACCTGGGCTATACAGTTCAGCTAACTCTTGAGCCCCACGGTGACGTGGACCCCATCGAGGTTGGGAACCAACTTCGCTCGGCAACTGTGTGTTAGCATTGGGATCATCTTCATACATGGAATGTTCAAGGATTTCTCGCTCCGTTTTGACCGGAGCAAGTAACGTTGTAGCCATAGTACTCGCATACTCAAATCTTTCACAACTTAAACTACTAAGACCATCACGCTTAGCACACGGAGGTATAGGTAAAGGCAAAGCCATTCTGATAAAGCAAAACAAACTAGAAATATATCATAAAGAATTTGGCTTTAAACTAATTGACTTTAATCAAAGTGACTTTAATAATTAATTATTTTAAGAAAAATAATTTAACACGACTTTAGCTTCCATAAACAAAATTTTCTTTAGTGATAAGATAAGAAATTCATCAAAAAATGTCAAAAAAAATCTAATCAACACTGACAAATAAATGAATAATCTGAAATATCTGCAGTGTTGCCACATGCCAAACCAGAAAATCTGGGTTGCAGAGTCTAAAAATCTGTATAAAATCTGTAAAAGTTACATGTTTAATTTTACTAATTTTACTGAGGTACTTTAATGAAAAATAAACTCTAATAAAAAGAAAACAATAGCTCATAGATGAAATTAAATATATTTATTAGTTTTTATATATGTTTTTATTTATTTTACCAATCAATTCCTTTCCTTCAACAATTGTTTTGTTAATAGAAGACCCTCTGTTGTCTCAGTATTTAAATGGTTACGTGAACTTCCGTGTTTTAGTTTTGAACTTTTGATTAAGTTTATTGAATAAAATATCCTTTCTACTGGAGCGCTGGAGTGGGCGAGGCATAATAAAGTGGTAACTAGCTGCTTTAGAGTCAGATATATAAAATTTCCGTCACTGTTTTGTGCACAAGAAACATGTTGCCAGAAAACTTCAGGATCTTCATTGGAACCCAAAAGATTATTATGCATTCTCAAATGTCGCCATTCATTATCTAATGTTTGTTAATCTGCTTGTTGTATAATGTTTGGAAAAAAGTAACAGTAAAGCAGTAGGTATAATCACAGCATTTACAACTGACCAATAATCATAACTGAGTATTCAAGTATGAAATACCAAAAATTCCGATATGCCCGAATGAACAAAGCAAATGGTCAAAATGTAAAGAGTTTCTTTCGCAAAATTCACCTACCCTGGTCGGATATTAATCATTCTCAAGTAGATACGTCTCGGGGAATTCCCGTTGTACCTTACGTAAAGTTGACATGATAGAACATACTTGTACTTATCATTACTATCAAAAAGTGCGAATTGAATACAGCTATATATGTATAATTATTTTTTTAATTTTATCATCAAAAATCTGTATAAAAATAAGGTCAAATCTGTAATCTGTAATAGAAGCTAAAATTCTGTATAAATACAGATAAATCTGTATATCTGGCAACGCTGATTATATCTGTATGCTACCGAATCAGTCAGACTATCAAACGTAGACATAGGATTCTCTGTCTATGGTCTATGCTGTCTACGGACCACAGAGTACTTTATATATACTGGTATAGAGTCAACAGTCATAATATATATACTAACGCACTCTATCGGTATACGACACAATACAACGGCAAAAACCGTCCAGGGCGTGTAGTATTATTTTGATTTTTATATTAGACTTTTGAAATTTGCGGGAGTTAATAATTTAACTCTTGCAATTCCCAAGCCTTTCCAAAAAATGTTTATTTGTTAGTAAATAAAACAACAATTTAGCGGTAGCGTGATTTATTATGTTTCCTTTTATTAAAATATTCAAAGGTATACATTTTCATAACATCATTTGTATCCACATCTAATCTGGTGCCGTTAGGATGATTTACTTACAAATTTTACCGCATCTGGGCACACAATAACCTCTTTCAGAAGAAGCCATAATCCAAGTCATCAGAGAACAAATCGTTAGGCAAATCGATGTTCAGGGTACATGCGTAAGTGCAACGTGATCACAGAACACTAGTAAACGTGATAAGTGAAGTCTTCGGAGTCCAGGAATCAAACAAAGTTACCGAAAATTAATCAAAACACAAATAAACTACATACATTCACGAGTGTAACTCGTATCGATCGCAATGTCTTTTTGGTTTTGACATAATTGACATCTTTGAAATAAGTTTTTACTAAATCGAAAATTCATCAAAAATCTAGTAATTAACGTTAAAAAGAGCTTTATAATTTGTAAAAGGTGAGGAATAGAATTTACACACTTAAAAATATATTTATTAGCTGATATGGCTTGCAAAAACGTAAAACATATCAAATATTTCTTAAACAAGTAATAAAACAACTGCGTATAACGAAACCTATTATTGTCTTTCATTTGGTGTTCAATTTGAGAACAGTGACATCTACTGCAATACGTACCAACTAATAGAACGCAAAAATGCTCTAAGAAAAAATAATTGTACTGACTGTTATGACACTGCTACGGACATTTTCCTCTTTATGTCATTGTTGTCATAACAACATAAACAAACGTTTTATCCGACGTATTCTAGAATATTTCAAAGAGTACATTTACAATATTATTAAATAGGATTTACAATATAACCTTAGATCATATAAAAGACATGTTATAACTCAATGAATATTGTAGAGTATTATATTTAATAAACGTAGCATGTTTATTGACGCGGTGGTCGGTGGCGGGGAGTGCGGGGAGCAGTGTTGCCAGATGACCATGTCAATTAAGCCCCAAATTTTTGTTAAAAATGCCCAAATATAAGCTTTTTGAGAAAAAAATCCCCAAAACAGTTTTTACTTATTTTAAAGGAGAAATAAAACTACCGTCGTAGCGAAAACGTCACTAATGACGTCATCATTTTATCTCACGGGGGGGGGGGGGGAACAACGACCCGTGGCAATAGGTGGGTTAAATAACCGTTCCACTTGAGTTTACGATTGTGACGCCAGCAAATAGGTGGAACGGGAAAAACCGCAGTTGTGAACGTAGTCGTTGTGAGTCTAACGGAAAGTAGCCTATAAGATACGACGCATACGAGTAGAAACGGCATAATAAATAACATTAATGATGTAAATGAACGAACGAATGAATTGAATTATTAAAATGAACTATTGAATTGAAGTATGATTCACTATAGAGTATAATTCTAAGATAAAGTTATTACTTAATAATATATAATAATAATAATACCGTATTATAACATAGATTTAATAATTGTAGTGATGAGAATTGTGTTTGTAGATGAATTATTAATACTTAAAATATCGCCAAAAATTTCTCACAACAAAATATTTCCCCCGAATGTCCCCCCAAAGAATCTTTACCCCCAAATTTCTCCCCAACGTCAAAAAATTTCCCGAATTTGCAGGACATCCCCCCCATCTGGTAACACTGGCGGGGAGCGAGTCGCGAGCCGTCCACTCCGGGGCAGTCGTTGTGCAACCACCGAGTTTTTTTTTTTTTTGAGGCGTGAGAAAATGCTGACCGATTTACGCATTCTCTGGGCCGTCACTAGGAAACGGCACGCATCCATCGGGGGCGATAACGCTAGCAATAGTATGCTTTGTTTGCGTTCCGTCCGCGATGGCGTGACACAGAGGAGTGTGGAAGACTCAGAGCGATGCCGCACGGGCGAGCAACCTCAATACCCACTAAAAACCCCCTCCTCCCTGTCGACCCTGCGCTTTGTTTCTGATGGAAAGACTGAGATATAGAACATAGTTACGCAACAGTCGATCCAGCGCAATAAAGTGCCTGGAGTGTGCCCTGGGAGAACACACGCCACTTCGAAACGGGGGCAGATGAATCCCTTGCGTTGCCTAGTAGCAAGGGCCCCCCGTACCGGAACCTAGCTCAGGGAGGGAAGTAATGCGCGTACCTGCCTCTCCGGGTGCCAGCTGAAGGACGGTGACCTCGAGTAGAGACATTAGCACGCGCTGCAGGACTTCGCTCCCTCTCCCTTTCTGCGGCCTCTTTGAGAGACATTACTGCCTCACAGAAAGTAACCGCAGACTCCCAGCGGTCGTCGCTGTGCAAAATGGCCGTTACCAAGTCGCCAAGCGATCCGACGGCTCCTACGTGCGTCTCGAGCTCGAAACGCTGCGGCGTCCATGCAGCGCACTCGACAAGCGTGTGAAACGCCGTATCGGGTGCGCCGCACTGGCGGCAGTCCGGAGAAGGCAAGCAGCCCACAATGCGAAACAGATACTGGTCGAAACAACCGTGTCCGGTCAGTATCTGTGTCGTCCTGAAGGTCAGGGTTCCGCTGGTGCGGGTGACCCATCTCTCCAGCTGTGGCCTGATTGCATCCACCGTAAAGCCGCCGGCCGTAGGTCGTTCGAGGTCACGAGACCATTCGACGAGGCAGCAAGCGGTTTCCCGCTTCCTGACCGTCTCTAATTCGACTTGACAGAAGGTCAGTCCTCTAGCTAGGGCATCCTGCCAGGTACGCCGAACCCTGGACAGGACGTCTGCCTGGAGATGCCAGGGCAGCTCGCCTGCCAAGAGAGTCGCCGCCGTCCACGACACTGTGCGATACCCCCGTATGGTCCTCACGGCCAGAACCCGCTGCGCGCGGTGCAGCAGGGTTCAGTTGTGGCGGTGAAGCGAATCGGACCAGACGGGCGCACCGTACAGCGCCATACTCCTCAGGATGCCGGAATAAAGTTTCCGTGTCGCACCCCCCGGCCCCCCCACGTTAGAAAGAAGCCTGGAGAGTGCGCCCGCGGAATTCACGAGTTTGGGAACTAGCTGCTCAAAGTGCGCTTTGAACAGCCATTTCCCGTCTAGAACTAGCCCAAGATATTTCATCTTGGGCCCTACTCTGACTGCCACCCTCTGAACTGTAACGGACAGGTCCGGCAGGGGATTCCGGAATTTTCTATGGAACATGATGGCCTCCGTTTTCGCGGGGGAGACCTTCAAGCCCAGCCTAGCTATTCGATCTACGACGATCGCCAACCCGTCGTTGGCGACGTCCACGGATTCCGCAAAAGACGCAGCGCGTGCCGTGAGTAGGGTGTCGTCCGCAAAGCAGATCAGCCCTACTCCGGGCCGGACCGTTACCCGAAGGATCCAGTCATAGCCTACGTTCCAAAGAATCGGCCCGAGGGCCGACCCCTGTGGAACGCCGCACGCGACGCGTCGCCGACCTAACACGTGATTGGCGGACTCACCGCCCTCCCAAAGGATATGCTGATCTCGCAGGTACTCGCCCAGCAGCTTCGTGAGGTACGGGCGGACTCCGTGCGCGCGGAGCCCCTCCCTGATCGGCTCATGAGGGAGGCTGTTGAAGGCGTTCGCTATGTATAGCGACACTGCAAGAACGACGTCCTTCGCTTGGACGGCTTCGTCCGTCAACGTTCGCAGCGTCTCGAAGGCGTCCATCGTGGAGCGCCTCCGCCGAAACCCGAACTGCGTATCTGATAGCCCCGGCTCCACAGCGTCGAGATGCTTCACGAGCCGCTCCGCCAAGATCTTTTCGAAGACCTTGGCGACCTCGTTCAGCAGCACTATGGGCCTGAAGGCGGACGGATCGTTGGGAGGCCGACCTCCCTTAGGAATTAGGCACAAACGCCCCTCTTTCCATTGCGACGGGAACCTACCTGCGCGAATACAGGTTTCGATGAGATCCCGCAGCTGGCTGCGTAGATGTTTTGCAGCCAGGAAGAGGAGTCGACCTGGAACCCCGTCGGGTCCCGGTGCCGTCTTCCTGCCCCGGAGCCGGTCCAGGACGACGTCTAGTTCCCCCTCGGAGATGGAGTGAGGCTCCTCGTCCGTGGGGGTGTCGGGAATGGGTGGACCCATACTGGGGGGAGTGAAGTTCCCCGGATCCGGGAAGAGCCCATCGATAACCGACCGGAGCACCTCGGGTTCGAGCGTTTCCGTGACCGTGGATGTGCAAGCCCGCAACGTGTTGCGGGCCCCATGGTACGGACGCCCCCAAGGGTCCCGATCGAGTGTCTCGAGGAGCTCGGCCCGAGCCCGGGCTTTCGATCGCAATATTGCAATCGAAAGGGCCTTTCTGGCCTCCCTACGAGTCCATTTTCCGCGACGAAGTCCGGAGGACGGCGCGCCCTGCAGCGTTTGAGCCTGTGGCTGATGATGCGAACTGCCTTTCGCATCTCGCCCAGCTCCTCGGTTCACCAGTGGACCGATTGCTTGCACGGAGGCTGTCGCTTGGAGACGCGAGGCATCGTCGCGTCGCAAACCCTCGTCAGGGTTTTGCGCATGTGCTCTGCCTGTGTATCCAAATTCGCGAAATCGGCTGAGTAGGCCCAGCTTTCCGTGAGTGCCCACTCCTCGGCCTGCTCCGGATCGAGCTTGGTAAGGGCCCAACGCGGGAGGAGAGGGGGGCGATGAACAGGGCTCGGACCGGAGGAGGGGGTCGTGAGCTCAAATCTGATATACCGATGATCAGAGAGCGACTCCACCTCCTCCAGCACCATCCATCTGACAACTCTGCGGGCGGCCGCATGAGTGGCGAATGACAGGTCGATGATCGATCCACCCCGCGCGCGCACGCAGGTCTGGACCAACCCCTGGTTCAATATGGTTAGGCCGGCTTGAAGAGCCCAATCCTCGACCGCCCGACCCCTAGGGTTCGTGAAAACGTTTCCCCGGGAAAGGTGCTTTGCATTAAAGTCGCCCATCACGAAAATCGTTTTAGGCGACAATCTGCGTACGGCAGCCCCGATGACGTCCAAGTGAAGCTCGAACTCCGCCAGGGGGCGGTTGGGCGAGAAGTAAACGCCTATGACGACGATACTCCCGCTCTCCGCCACAGCATAGCCCTTTCCTCTTTCGAGACACGTAAGCGGTGTGCCGGACCCGGCTCTGGCCACCACCGCTACCATGTCGTCGAGATCGCCCACCCAATTACCGGAAGGAGGAACGTAATAAGGTTCGCTTATTACGGCCAAGTTCGCTTCCCACTCCACCATCGCCTGCAGGCACAATTCCTGAGCGGTGGGGGAGTGTTTTACGTTGGCTTGGAAAAACGTTGTTACGGGCGTACTAGGCATTGGAGGTGTCCATTACCTGTACTCCCGATTTGCCGTTGCGAGGTTTCGCCCGCGAGTGGACGAATTTGCCCTTTACGTAGGGAGGTTGGCAGAACCTCGCTAACGTGGGGTGGGCAGCGTTCAGTCCCCCCGCCGCGCACGCCGCGCAGTGGGGGTTCCGTGCCGTGCAGTCCGGCATCTTGTGTCCGCTCTTACCGCAGCGGAGACACAAGTTAGTCTGGTCCGGGCACGTATCCGGACAGGTCTGAGTGCCATGACCGACGTTGAAACATCTGTAACAACGTATCGGTCTGGCTTCCAGTGCCTCTACCCTCGCCGAGGTGAAGCCAACCAAGAGGTAGCCCAACCCGACGATGGTTTTGGCAGCAGCGACGGGGCACAACACGTATGATGCGCCTAATCCGCCTGGTCCTGCACCGATGTTCTTCGTGAGCACGTCATCGCACCGGCAGTTGCCTGCGCGCGCGATCGCGTCACGAAGCCCATCGACCGTGACTGATTCGTCCAGCCCAGTGACGTAAAGCTCCCCACGCTTTACGGGGCGGACGACCTCAGACATCCCTACTAGGGCTCCGCGCAGAGCTTCGGCGACGCGGTCCGCCTTGGCCGCGCTCTGGGGTCCCGGCTGGAACTCGAGGAGACGCGCGTCCCTGGCGGTCCGCACCACCTTCAGCCCCTCGCGGAGGCCCATGGCCGTGATGTCGACCACCGTCGAGGCCTTCGCGAAGACCTCGCGATAGCCGACACCCTTTGCGGCCGCTACCGGCAGCAGTTTAATAATAACTGCGGCCGACTTCGGCTCGCGGAAAACGACGGCAGGCTTCGCAGCCTGCTTCCGCGGTTGCTGCTTCCACCCCGTCGGTGGGGCAACAGCTTGCGCCTGGGGGGGGGGTAGGGGGCCCGTTGGCCCCCACCCCCTTACCCTTTTTCCGCCTGACGACCGTGGACCACGCCCCCCCCTCGGGTACGGGGGCGGGGGCGGGGGCCACGGGCGCCGGCGGTGGCGCGACGTTTGTGGCGATGCGGGTGCGGGCGACGGGCGCCACGACCACCGGTGTCGCGGCCGCGGGCGCCACCCGCTGCCTGGGAGCCGGCACCACAGGCGCGGGCGCCGAAGCGAAGGCCGCCGAAGCCGCGGCGGCGGCGCGCGCCGCCCTCCGCTGCTTCCTTAGCGTTCGCTTTACGCTCCCCCTGTGCTTCTTCTTTTGGGGGGCCGGTGGCAGAGGGCGTGCCACCCTGACGGCCGGGGCCGCCACCACCTCCATCGGGACCGGGGTAGTCGCTTTCCCCAGACCCCGCCGGACGGCGGCGACTGCCGTGGCCGGTTTTGGCCTTCCGGTGGCCTCCGCGACGGACGCGCGAGGAGTCGGTCTGGGCGCCGGCGCCTTGCCTCGGTCGGCCGCAAGCGGCGGATGGAGAGTCGGCGCGGGGTTCAGCCTATCCTCGATGGCGGCGATCCTCGCTTCTACGAATGGCGCGACGGCGTCGAGCACGACGCGCAGAAACGCGTCGTACCCCTCGCCGCTGAGCCCGAGCGGGATGGACGTCGGCGCCACCCCGTCTGCGGGCGCCGAGGCCGGTTCCGTCCCGTCGACGTGAACCGGTTTTGGCCCTGCTACCGCAGCAGGGGCCGGACGCGGTTTTTTAACCGCAGCGGGCGCGGCAGGCGGTTCCGGAACCGCCGCCACCTCTACCGCGGCCGCCCGAGCCCTCCGCTTGACGGGTGCGGGGGTCGGCGCTGCTACGACAGCTGGCGCCGGCTCCGCAACCGCAGCGGAAGCCTTGAGGGCCTTGCGCATCTCCTCAAATTCCTTACGATAGGAAAGATTTTCCTCCCGTACTGAACCCAATTCGATGCGCAAACGCGCATTTTCGTTGCCGAGCTTCCATGCCTCGGCCTCCGGATTCCGCGTGACCAGGGTGTCGACAATGTCCGACAGCCTCTTCGCGGCGTCCTTCAGCCGACGCACGTAGCCCCCCTTCAAATTGCCCGACGTCTGGGCAACTTGAAGAATTTCGGCCACCTGGGCGCTCGCCGCGAGGCGGAGCTGCCCAGGGCCGAGAGCCGCGACGTCCCCTATCAGGGGGGCGCATTGGGCGGCCGCAGCCAATTTGGCGGCGGTGGCCCTACGCGCCTTGGGCCCCTTCTCCCCCCCTCGGTGCGGAGGTAGGCCTCCGCACCCGCGAGAATGCTATCGGCCTCTGCGGGGGCGCCCCCCGTGGGGCGCAGAGGCGAACGCGCGCGCGCAGGCGTCGAGGCACCCGATGTGCCCGCCGAATCGACGCCACTGCTTTGGGACCGGTCCCAAAACCGCGACCTCGATCCGGCAACGAAAACCGGGGAACACGATATGGGGGGCATAGTTGCCCCCAAAGACGTCGATAGCGTCGCCGAACCCGTAGCCGAAGACGACGAGGCTGAAAACGCGGACGAAGTCGCCGCTGCTGCCGCCGAGGACGAAGACGTCGACGCCGCCGCCGTCGCCGTCGCCGCCGCAACCGCAGAACACGCAGGCGCCGACATCGCGACAGCGACTCCCGTCCCAGTAGGGAAGGAAGACGAAGGGGTCGCCGCTGCCGCGCCTACACAATCCCTATTCACGACCCCGGTCATTGACGCGAGTGAAGCCCGCGCGGCAACTGGGTTCGTGGAACGGCCGTCCCCGACGTTGCGCACCGATAAGTCGCAAGCCGATGCCGTTGGCACAGGTGAGGCCTGCGCGCTGTACGCCATCGTCGTCGTGGGGCGACCGCCCCCTGCCGTCGCTGTTCCGGCCGCTGTGTATACCATCTGGCTACAGGCAGGCGAATCAGGGCGGGAATAGTCAAACGCACGAATCACGCCATCGAGCGCGTGCTCCACAGAGTCTGGGACGCTACCAGACGGCGGAATATACGCTTGCTCTTCGTGCTCGCCGCCCCCTTGCGCGGGTGAAGCCCACGCAGAGGTCGACGGCGTCACGAACGCACACTCAACTATGGTGCTCGCGGCACTCACAGCCAGGCAAACAGCTGTGTTTGCCGCGAGCAGCGTTTCCCTATCTATGTCGGGGCGTGCCGCACTGTTACGTGCCGCACGGCCCGACGGTGGCCTACGCGCAACGGGGGCCGCCGGTGGCCCCATCGCGTTATTCCTAGTCTCGGGGGCGTCCATGGTGAGATCCACCACCGACGCCGCCCTTCCTTGCAAATCGGGTGCCTTGGTTGCCGCCGCGATAGGGGCAGCAGCCTGGCACCCCGGGCGAGGCCCGGCAGCAGACTAGCTGCGTCGAACTATTATTATAGGCGGGACTTTCTTCCGCCGCGTTTCGCCGATCTCGGCCATCTGCCAACCGTCCTTGGCCTCCACGTGACCCCTTTTGCAAGGGGCACCCGGAAGCCCAGGGGGCGACTTGGGATCTCGGGCATCCATTACTGGATGCCCTCTCTCCCGCCAAGACCAGTGAAGCGCACCGGTGTGTCTAACAACACGAAATAACCGTTACTATTGCGTCATGCGCCGAGGCGCGCGAAATGAATAAGCGAAAAGAGCTTAAGACTCACCCAAGTCGAAAAAACTACGATTCGCACCGGAATCAAACTAAATAACACTGTACACTTATCACTACACAAATTTATCGCAATCTATCGCTTTCCAGAGGTGAAAAAGCGCGAAAATTGCAACATTCGAGACGAGCATGGACATCTGCGACCACTCCACACCGATGTTCATCCGGAACTGTGCAACCACCGAGTGAATTAACGTGTTACAAGCCACGTAATTGGTGTTTCATTTACACATACACAAACCGAACCTTTACAAATATAAGACATGACTCTGGCTGAATGCACAAATCGTGCCAAGCCATTATTGAACAAAGAAGAAGAAGGATTTACAATAGGTATATATGAGAATAACTAATAATGCTCGTTAAAAAGTACTTTTTTTAATAAAAAATATTATGATTAAAAGTTATTGTTATATATTTAATCCTACCTAATAAAGTACAAATATAATTCCATATTTTACTGAATCAAAAATCTACTTAGAGTTTTAACACTCTTGTCAAGCGTAAGTACTTAATTCAGTATAGTTTGGAACGAAGACGCGAGCATCCACGATACAAACTATAGACGATGAGTAATGAGTACGCAAAATTCTTGTATGCATTGTAATAACAGATTTTTAAAACAACATTACAATATATACGCGAGCAGTTTCTTATGGCTGCGTTCTGGCGTTGTATAGAATGTAAAGACGCTGCAGTGCCTGTTTTTGCTGAATAGAAAATTTACAACAAATGAACAAGGAGTAAGTTTTCAATGCTATGCAAATACTATGTTTAACAAAGTAATTTGATTTAATAATTAATGAAAAAGCATGGTAGCGATCGCATTCATTATAAATATTAACGAAAATAAGTGTATAATAGTTATTTTTGTAGTTTCATTTTATGTTACCTAAAAACATGTTATGAATTTATGGAGATGTGGTGTACTGACATTTTTAGTAAATTGTTGTCATAATTAAGATACTAATTTTGTCTATATTATGTTAGCTGCATCTCCATTAATTCCTAATAAAGTAATAATATGTCAAAAACAAATTTTCCTTTATAAAATAATCAAACCGAACTAAACTTAAACTATTAAATAAAAACTTTTGGATATAAAGATTTTTATTATAATAATAGCCCTTTTCGAGTGGTTTACTTGCTCTTAGTTTAGTTTCACACTAAACTATTCCCCCCGTAGTTCCAAGTACTGATGTAAATTTGGATTACACATAATACACCCAATATGAACCCATCGAATCGTTCTAACTCCACTATTCTAAATTACTTCACTTCTATTATTTCAGCGCAGGATAATCTTTGGGGCATAACTAGTCATCTTAAAATCTTCGTGAACATGTTGTGTAATACAAAAATAATTTGCCATTATGAAAAGTTTTTGAAGTGAAACTTCTTTATCGGCGTTGGGAAAAAAACCGTCACATTTTTCGGTTACGCGTCACTTTTTTCCGTTACGCACCTTTTTTTTCTTGCCCCTACCACGGTCGATTCGACCGTAGTAGGGGCTTTATTCATTTAATCAATTTAAAGAAGTTTCACTTCTTACGTGTGTACACTAGTACATGCACACATTTTTTTAGAATTATTACATTAGTATTGGAATTAACAGACTTATAAATACGTAATAATATCTGTACAGACATTTTATTGCGAATTAAAATTACTTCATTTACTAAAATGTGTTATGAATTCATTTATGCATGTATTTTTTTTGGTTCGTTCCATAACCCACAACTTTTGTTACTAATACTTTAATTATTAAAAAAAAACTGATACCTCTGAGTAATATTAAAAGTTATAACATGTAAAGCGATTAAATCATAACGATTAAACTTTTCACCTACATAGAAATATAATAAAAAAATGGGGTAATATTTTTTAGCTGATATCCCGAAAACACGCACATTGATAGTTTTTGAGAGGGAATTTAACAACGCTTCGAGTTTCTGGACTTTTTGGCGGTATTGAGTGTTAGCAATGCTCTCTCTAGACATGTTATATCTCAATGCTACATAATTTATTTAAATTTGGATAAAGAAATTTTCATTTCAAAAATCATGGCGACGTTCGATAAGGTCTTTTTAAGTCAATACGTTGGGAGATTGTACTTGTCCAATTTGAAAACCTGCCCTTAAAACTTCAGTTCAGTTAAAATTTGGTTGCGATTCATTTCGTCACTTGTCAGTTGAAGATTTTCCGCTTGTACGTTGCGGTTCGTTTTGCAACTTGTCCGTTGCGATTCATTTTTCCACTTATCCGTTGCCATTCGTTTTTTCACTTATCCGTTGAAGTTTCACTTCTAATATATGTGTCCCTGTCCCAGCACACATGTCGATTTTTTTGAAGTGATAACTTCTTATGGGAGGGTAAACCGCTTCATCACGTAACGCGTTACGGCGCCAGTCTGTCTGGCTCTTCTTTCTCTCGCACATACGGCAGCGATAGGCAGGCTACTCCTCTCTGACTCTAACCCACGTACTATATACTTACATCAAATTTAAGTAATAACCTAAGCTTTCTCAATTGAAACAATTTCAATATTAAATAGTTCAACTTAGATTACTTTAAGTCACCACTTCTGTCGGGCGTCCCGAGACGCACACGTTTTTTTGGTTATTTTAGTTCTGATTCTTTTAGTTTTGGCTCTTTTTTTAAATGAAATGATTTTTGAACTTTGGACCTATGATATAAGTGCAATATTAGTGAATAACGTAAGTGAGGTTATGTTTACAAAAACATTAATATCTCAAAAACTACATTCTCCACATAGGAGTTGCAGAAGGGATAAATTTTCCTAGTTCCCGCCTCCTTCCCTCCTTCATTACTTATAATGATTCGGACTTATATCTATATCATACCTCAGATATTTACTAAATACTGGTATGAAGAGCTATTTATTTAACATAATTATATTCTAGTTGAAACTTTAGGTCCGTGAGCTCCATCGGCAAAGATAACACCCATGATCAGAAGGCTGGTTCGTATTTCACGCAGCGAATCAGCATTGCCATTAGGGTTCCCACCTCTCCCGGAATTCCGGGAGTCTCCAGGAATTCAGCAATGAAAATTTCAATCTCCCGGCTCCCGGAAGGAAAATAAAATAACCAAATTTCTCCCGGTGGTATGCGTGTGGTGCGGCGTGCGACTGCGTGCGGGCAGGCTCGCCTCGTGCCCTCGCGTTTACGTTTCCCACATCCCGCGCCGCTGTCCGCGTCGCGGAGACGCATTGAAGAAAATAGTTTCATTTTTTTTTGTCAATACCTGTATCAAACGCTGCTTGCAAGCGTGTTTTCAGTATTGTATTCGATATATGGACCAAAGAAAGAAACCGCTTGAATGAAGACCATGTCAAGGCTGAAATGCAAATTTTCTTGAATTTTGACATGGACTGCAAAGAGTTTTTAAATTTGTTACATCTAGGCCAGATATTTGGAAATGTGTGCGCTCAGATGACAAATGTAAATTCTAAAAAAAAGTAATGAAAAATTGCTGTTCCTTTTTTTCTCCCGGATTTTGTCTAATCAGAGGTGGCAACCCTAATTGACATACGCCGTACAGCGTGGCAATGCAGCCAGCCTTCTGGGTACGCTTCCCTCTGGCAGCGATTTGTTACATTCTTTATATTAATTTATTTATAATTTAGTTAATTTTTAAGTGTTTAGTTAACCTTCTAACCTATATTAAAAAAGTTCCGATTTGTTCATAATAAATAAATGTGCCGTGTATCTATACCCCACCCTCATTTTAGACGGACATCCATCGTCATCAAATTTAAAATTTGTTGACATTCATATTTTAAATAATTCTTTAAAACATGTCACTAAGTACAGACCAACAGACTCAAAATTTTATTTTCAACAATTTAAAAAAAGGACTGTCCCGCAAGATACGTGTACAGCCGACATCTGTATCAAGACGAACCACGAAGAACAAGGGAACGAGAAATAGGATACAAGCAGAGCCGACCCACCGCAAAAAAACATAGAGAAAGGAAACATGATCTAGCATTTAACATCTCGCATAATATTAAGGCGCCTTAGCCTTCGTGGTTATTTTTTTTTATAACCACCCAAAAATATTTTTCCGAAACATACACGATTAGTCCCTATGCGGACTGGCGCTGTACATTATGGAACAAGATCTACTTCTATGTTACTAAAAAGTATACGCGAGTATTTGCGTACTGCTCTTGTGTGGATTGGAAGAACTTCGTAAAAAACGTATTTCCAATCTATACGTGATTAGTTTCATACCCTTGCGTTCTGGCCTTGTACAGAATGGAAAGACGCGGCACTGCAACAATATTATATATAATTGGTTATTTCAAATTTACTTGCATGATACTTTAAATATCCCGTGTATTTTATCCAATGTTTTCTGTTTCAAAAAGTATAATTATTATGTTTATTTCCGTCATCGCAAGTACGTATATATAGCAGTATCAAAATAAGTCTGTAATGTCGAATTTCATGGTGAGATTCATTTCCAAAACCAATGAGAAGAAAATATTATTGAAATGTATGAATCATTATTACTATTAATCCTAGAATTGAATGAATACTGCTATTTCAATACACACCTTACTTGAGACAGCTCCTTTTTTAATTCTCCTAAAACCTTTTTCCGATACACAAATTTCTTTTTCTTCAAAATGGTTGGAACACACAATCGAGCTTTTGTTTGAATTCAATTGCTGGTAAACTTGCGATTCCCGGATTACTTTTATCTAACGGTTCACCACAATTGGATCCGTAGGAAATCTAAAACGTAATATAAACTGGTTTATGAAAACTAGACACACAAACATTACATGTCATGTACATTCTGTTTTCTATAGGTTTTTCATATTTCATTAAAAATCGAAACAAACAACCCAAATTTTGGACAATAAGTCCCTCTTCTCACCTGACAACATTAATGAATTCGATAACCTTTGAAATATCGAAATTAAATTGTCATGTTTTTACAAAAAAATCATGAGAAAAGTGTTAAGTTTTCCGATGAAATGACATCTTATCCTTATCCTTTCCTGTTTTAAAATAGTTCCAACACATTTTAATAGCGCAGGACGGCATAATGATTTTCTTTGCGAGAGCTCTAACCAGTAAAGTAGGCGAAACGACACTAACAGGCGTGGAGAGCGAGTGTACCAAATTTAGTGCACGTTTTTTGGGCCGTCTTTGTGCAATTGATACGTTATTTAGACGTTTATATGATCTAAGGTACCTAGCTACCTGACTATAGTAAGTTCGTATTTATACTAATTACTAGTATACCCACCTGAGATTTAGTTTTATATAAAAAAAATATGTGAAACAGTGTATAAACGTAGTAGGAGAATGGACGAAATTTACTCCTTGGTATAAGAGTAAGACTTAATATCTGTATTAAATTTTAAGTACCCTCTGGGTATAGTAAGTCCGACATACTTACTCTCTATTTCAGTAGAGACGAACCCTCATATTCGACTTTGTTTTAGTATCATGTATTTGTAGAAAAAATCTAAATATAATCATGCGCATGCGCAGAAGCCAGTCTCTGTTACGAACGTACTGTAGTATTAGCTACTTAGTATATTTTGCGAAAATTGTGATGCATAGGTAAATTTATTTATTTATATCAAACATTTTTTGAAAATACCATGTACAAAAAGTATATGGTGCGATAAAAGAAGGCATTTGGAGTAATACACGACAGGTGAGTATGATATTTACTTATATTAGTTTAAATTTAATTTAAAAAATGCTAATCCTTTTTATTAGTACATGTCTACTTTCAGCATCCGCACTCTGTCTATAAGTAGGTATTGACTTACATTTATATACATTACGCTAAGGTATTTGAATATTTCGTATGTCTAGATTAAACTCTATAGGTAAGTATAGTATTTATACTATGAACATTACAGAAAACACAAATTTAGAGAAAATTGTTATTCGGAAAAAGTAAGAGTTCTCGCGTATTGTAAAACGAGAGAAGTGACTAGGAACATTTGCATAATGTTTAGTTAAAAGTAGACGTGGCTTATTTGTTTACGATAATAAGTGGTAGCCAGCTAGCCTACAAACGGTAATATTATAATATCATAAATTGGAAGAGTAAAGTCAATCAATGAAAAATTATATGACAACATTAAAATTAGATTACACGTAGCCGTAGGTAATAAAATAAAGTGTAAGATTGATTATATAAATATATAGTATAGACAATACGAAGCTCTATATATCGGGCAGGGTCCATGTTTCCTAAAAATAACATTTTAGTGTCCGTGAATATCGTTTTACCGTCGATTTCACCATCGTATCAAGGATGGTCGTGGCCAAACCCAAAACTATAATATAAAAATATATCGATAAATAATTCTTCAAATCAAATCAAAAAAGTTTTATTCATTAGAAAATTATGAGGTTTCGAACAATAGTCTGAGGATATTTAAGGTATCCTTTTTCTCTTTAATGAAGATGAAGTGCTCTGCACAGTACAGGTGCAGATTAAACTGGATGAATAATTCCGCTTCCTCAGCACCCTACACACACGATCGACATGTCCCTGAAAGCGGAGCTGAGCCTGTCCCGCGCGGGACATTTAATTTTGATTTAGAAATCGGCACGTCTGGCAGCGCTGGTCTTAGCTTTGCTGAGTGATTTTGTGCCGTAGTTTCTCCTCAAACACGGAAATAATGAGAGGTGTATGGAGTTCCCCCAGTGACGGACTTCGCCACCTTGACTATAATAATTTAATTATTCCACTTGTTCTTTATTTCAGTAAAGCGTTTCATAATCACAATGCCACGACACAAGCAACCGCTTACTCTAGAAGCGTCATCTTTAATAGCACTTGGAAATTGGATTGCAGATCGGGCGGAACACCAAATGATTCCAATTACAAAACTTTCTCAAAAGGATATAACTAAAGCTCAAGACGCATTAACCGAGTATATTGACTGTATCAAAGCGTATCTTCAATATAACGTGCCATGGATGCTTCACGATCAGCTCACAAACGAGACTGTAAGATCTTTGTGGGAGCTTCTAGAAAAGACTAAACACTCGTTAGGATTTCGAGGATGCATGGGAAAATTTGTAAGCCAAATGAATGTTATAATAAGAATGGCTGAAGTAGTTTTTAACAAAAACTTAACTACATTGTCTATTGACGACATACCTAAAATGTTGAGATCTATTTTTTACAGCAAATTACCGATACTAACTGGTCTGGTCCATTTAAATTTAGGTTCCCTATCGGGCGGGTGGAAAACTACTGATATGGAAGAAGCAGTTATAAAATCATTAAGGAACTTGCATTCTTTAAAGTATTTGTTTATAAACTATGACTGCACGGATAACATATTGCGATGTCTTGTTGAAAACTGTCCGAATCTTGTAAAGTTAGATGTCTCGTCTTCTAAGAACATTACAAATAGCAGCATACATATTATAGCAAAATTCAAAGAGTTAAAATCTGTGCAGTTGTATCGAACGTTTGTAACTTTGGATGGGTTTGTGAATCTTTTACTAAAATGCAAAAACTTACAAGACATTGGCAGATGTGACGAAATAGGTAAGGTATTAGAATACATTAACTTGTATCACCCAAAATCTGGCCCTTTTGGTTTAGTGACTTATGTCAGTAGATATGCAACAAATGATCATTTGCAGTTAGCTGTACAATTATGTCCATATATAAGAAGTATGACTGTGTTTCATAATACTTTACAAAGTGATTTAATGGTATTGATTGGCTTGGGAGATTTGCAGGAACTAAAGCTACTGTCTTGTGATTTTTATGCAGATCAAATAAAGCAAGTTCTCCAAGTAAAAGGATGTAACATAACACATTTACACCTAGAACACGTGGATCAAATAGATCTTAACGCTTTAATGTACATCAGTCAGATGTGTCCTTTATTACAAAGTCTGACGCTTTATAATTGTACACTAATTCAACATACATCTCTTTACACCAAAAAGTTAGATATAGTACCGTTTAGGAATTTAAAAAAGATAACCCTCGTTTCGATGGCCACGGATGAACAATTGTTGTTTATTTTAACAAATTGCCTCAACGCCGAATTCATCCACATCGGGACAGCCGTGCAGCTTACTGACGATTTTTTATTCAAAATATTAGAGAAGAATCCCCTTATATATTTAAAAGAATTAAGAATTATGCAGTCAGATTTCTTAACGATTCGTTCTGTACAAAAGATTATTGAAAGTTGCATGAGTTTAGAAATTTTGGTAGAAATTGAAAGTTGGACTTTATTGACGGACCTTGATCGGGAGTACATTAGAAATTACATAAAAGTAAATAACTATAACATTGATGTAGCTCCCATAAGGAGATATGATTCATAAAAATAATTTAAGTATGCTACTACCCTTACTTTCATTCTAATCTATCTAAATTTTTTACTACAACGATTGTCTACATAGCAATCCTAGTTGTTTCACAAACTTTTTTTAAACCAGCCTTAAAAATTGTCTGGAAGAAATCGCTTTTCGCGATAAAACTGTTGTTTTCTTCACTTAATAAGTACTTCTTCAACTGTATCTTAATGTTATGCAATATTATATTACATTTTTGCAAACTGTGATATCCTGTTGCCTCGTTGCTCATGACATAGATTGGGTTTTTCAACTATGTTATTTGTAGTTTCGGTAGATATTACAGACGCAGGCGTCGGGAAGACCATGAAGTTGGCCCTCGACAGCTGATGTGATTTTTCGGCGGCTTTTCTAGATAGAGGTGTAAACTAAATTAAAAAAATAATTTGACATTTCTAAGAACTATAACATGTCCATTTCCTGACATACATATATTTTTTATATCGATGGGGAATGCATTTGTGCACTCTCTCCGGTACCGGGAGGAGGTTATTGGACATGTGAGACGCGAGCGAAGACCCGGATAAAAGCTAGTTATCTTATAAAAAGATAAACTGTGCGCTGCGCCGCCGAACCGCATCGCAATTAAGTTTGTAATAAACGCTTCATATGCAGATATGCCTTACAAGATCCTTCAATTGCTCTTATTATGCTGGAGCTGCACCTGCGATAATGTTAGAGCTATAGATAATTTCACGCAGATGTGATCGTCAGATATACAATGTGTCATTTATGAGTTACTGGCGTTACATTTTGTCAGATAACGTACATTAATACACACTAATTTTATTTGGTAACAGCGTTGTTTTTACGCTTTAAGTATGACGTATTTGGTTAGGCGATAACTCTAACATTGTCGCAGGTGTGGCCCCAGCATTAAAGAAATCAAAACGTGTGTTTTCAAATATAAGCATGATTCACTATGGCTGTCAAATTATTTTTGTAAGGTTTTGCCGTATATTTAAATTGTCACAAAATATTATACTTCACTTCAAACGACTGTCTTACAGTCTTACCTATGTTCTAAGTACTTTCTTATTAAAATAAGATTAAATACATAGATTTTTTTAGACATTTTTGCTTAGCTCAAAAATACAAAACGTGCATAAATTAATACAAATTGCACATTTATTTGTATGATTAACTTTTCTCTCTCTGGGATAATGTTAATGACTATCATGCAAATGTAGGCAAGGGTTTATTATGCTTTATTGTTAATAACTTTAAACATTAATAGATAGCTGATGTACTTAATGTAGCTAATAATAAACGGCGTTCTTTTTTAAGCTATGAGACAAGAGGCATTTGGCCAGTCACTAACACTACTGCACGTAGAGAAGAGGCCTTGTGCTGGTTGTTATACTCATAATGTGAATTGATATTATTATCATGATTGTTTTTTTGTAATGGTACGCCTTCATCTGAGATAGTGTTACGGATATAGGCCGCTTCACACAGATAAGTGGCGATGGGTTTAATGCGTTATTTTATATGCGACATTTTTAAGAACATTAAACATTGATAGATAACACTTTATATACACTAATGTAGCTAATCATTATAGGCGTCGTTTTTGACGCGACTAAACAAGAGGCCTTTGGTCATAGTCAAATCATTAACACTAACGCAGTGCTGAGTGCAACAGCATGATAATAGTGAAATGTTTATATCGTCTTAAATCTAAATTGCAAATATAGAAGATTTTTAAGATTTTGAAACAGGTTCTTTACAAATAAATGTAATACAGTAAAAAGTTTATATTTTATTATTTTAATTACTTTTATACAATATTATAATCAATAATCGATTCTTGTTTTATTTATATATAAGTTAAGAATAATTATAAATTATTTTTAAAGTTAAGTATCCACAATGTGTTTATAACTTCCTGATCTAAGGTTTTTGGAGTTATCTTTATCATTAGAATTTGGTATAAGAGCAAACATATAAACTGGGTATATTCCACTAGGGAAGTTAGTTTGTTTACATTGCTTAACCCTTTTCAAATCTGATTCTTTAAAAATTCGTAAATATTGTTTCAAAGATCTGGTGACTGATGAATCAACATCATCTGTTTCTGATATCCCTGAAGATGTGACATTTTCTTTAATGACAATTACACCATTAGTGTTCAGAGCATTTCTGAAAAAGAAAGAAGAAATATAGTCCAATGAGAAAAAGTTAAAAACTGAATCACAGGTTGGTTAAAAAAATAAAATTATTATAAAAAATTATTTGAGAATCTATAGTATTTTAGATTTCTAAACATGCCATGTCTGTACATTGAAGCTATTAAAAAAAAACAACTAGAATAGACTATTTAAACAATGGAGAATACAATATTATTATTTTTTAGATTTATTGTGTTTGTTTAGGATTCACATAAAACTACTGGGCTGATTTTGGTGCAGTTTTTAGCAGATTGAAAACAAATTCTTAGACTTAAAATCTACACACTTTTTATCCTAGAAATTGCACAGGAATTCTTCTGAGAAATATTTAAAATGTCTAATTTATAATATAATGAATTCTAATGTGATTTTTTTCACTGATTGATAGTAAAATGTATGTAATAAAATGTTTGATATTCTTTATCACGGGAACCCTTTGGGAATTTTCTTGAGAGTAGGGAAGTGTTCATCATCTCTCACCATTTCCGGCTGTCGCAGATGCATAGTTTTTTTTAACAGAAACTCCAGGTCGGAGAGGTGCGAGTTAATTTGGAACAAATTTCATATTAAATCTCCTTAATAGGGCAGAGTTAAGGGGGTGAACAGTACGTGCTGCCATTTGTGGCCTCTGGAAATGAGTATTTTATTTGAAAAAATGGTAGGCAAACCTGAAAAATTTAGATTTATTTTAAAATTGTAGTTCCCGTCTAAGTCTGCAGCATAAATAGTCAAAACACCTCAATTTTTATTAATTAAATAATCCATGTAGCTCCAGCACCCGGAAATGATGGAGGGTGATCCCAACCTAGGTTGGGATCACCCTTCACCCGGAATCATCTTTTCTATTCCTTAATCTTAACAAGGTGCGGTACTATTACATTCTTACCAAACATCCTCATGGATTCTTTGTTTATAAATAAAATAAAAGCCCTTTTCAGCAGCCCGAAATGGTGGGGAGTGACTCCCGTACACACCCTTTCCCTCTTCAACACCCCGCAACCCCAATGCAGATTGCGAAATTCTGAAGCTAGGCCCTTTCATTGTACATAGCAAATTATTAAACAGAACCATAATTTTGTTATATATTACCTGCAGCGTATTAAATACGAAACTAGGTCTTCATCTTTCAAATATCCTAAAACCCATTGATTCCAAATGACATCATATTTTTTAACAGGTGCGAATTCCTGTAAACTGAGATTGTAGAGGCTACCAATTTTGGTACTATTATCTCCAACAAAAGTTTTAATAGTATTAATAAACTTTTCGTCTGGTTCAACAGCATCCACTAAATCAAAATGTGGTATTAACAAATCTTTAGTAATTCTACCAATACCTGCTCCACAATCAATAGCTAATTGATTTCGTGGTGGCACTTTAGATGAGAGAATAGATTTCAAGAATAATTTTGAGCCATCGATATCGATCTGTGATATAAAACCGAAACCTCCTAAAACACCATCGAGAGTTGCAGGTATCTCAGCCCAATATTCAAGTGCCTTATTGTATGAAATCGAACTATTGTCACTACTCATTCTGAAGTATAATTTCAAAATCAAGTCTATAACATTTAAAGTTATTATAAAATATAGAATATTATTAATAAAACATATTTTAAAATAATTTACGTCTCTCTTCTTTTAAAATATACTCTCAATCACAAACTAATATAGATACTACTCTCAATTACTCTGTGATTTTATTTATACAAGATAGATTTTTTTATTATTATCTAGCTACAACGCACACGGCATTTTGCCAGACTAGTTAGGCACAAAACAAATTGCCTGATGCGTCCGTAAATCGCTGCTGACAAGGATAGAACGACTGCGGTCCCAACCAAGAAATAGGACGTCGTACTTTGTAGTTTTATTTTCTAAAAATGTGTAAAAGAACTCTAAAATGAACAATATTTGTAAGAAATTAATGGATTTTATGTAGTAATAATGTATCTTTGTGAGAAATGTTAATTATGTATCTGGCCTTTCGAGTTGTCAAAAGAACTCCGTTGATTGGCTTCAATCCAAGGCACCTACTATTCGGCTGGGTTATACGAAACCCTTATGATACGCGCACATTACTGGACGCGGTCGATAGCCACAGCTGGCGACACGTTAAAAACAGTGTGTACACTCAACGTCGGACGTATCGAACGTAGCTTTTGTGCTGCCAACTCTTCTTGGAGAAAATGCTGCAAATAAAATAAAATGAATAAAATAACCACTTTATTTTAAATGCTTGTCTTTAACAATAAAATTTAGATATATTTCGGCAGTTACAGAATTTAAAAAAGTGCTTAATGTCGTGCTAAGAGTGGAATAATAGTTTTGAGTGATGAAGTGATGATATGAAAGTATACATATCAAATAAATAAAAAATAATTGTTTAAATTATTAAAAACATGTCATAGTATTTTTAACTGATAGTAATGAATCCCCAGGTTACAGTAAATTTAAGAAACTACAATCATTGGTAGCTGATGAAACTATCGCTTACTCATCCACCAAAACCTGTTTAGACGATATTTATAAATCCAAATGGTGTACAGTAGACTAAACATTCTATTGAATACCGATGTTTATATTCTACACACATCAATACCCATTGTTTGAGGACTTTCTGGATAATAAAACTATTTTTTTAATATATTTTTAGTTTTTGTGCTGTGAACTCCAAACACCAAACTTACAGCTGAACGTCGTAAGTTAACCACTTATTTAATTAAATGTAATGAATTGTCTCATTAACCAAGCCCCTCAGCTGCATCCGTCAGTTACGACTTATAATGTGAAGGCAGCTTTATACATATATCAGACTAGCGGTATGGATCCTTTGCCTGCCATTGCGACGAATACTTGTCTCTGGACTTTAGCATCTAGTTGGATTAATGTCAATTGTCAGATGTCAATAATAATACAAATAACTCGTTTATTTTCTAGTTCTTTTCTTTTACGTCAAAGCGCTGTAACTACAAGCTTTAAATATGGTTTGTGAATGTATTTTATATCTTAAAAAATCAAATATATTATTACTTTGAGTTTAAATATGTAATGGCAAAATAGAATAGTTATGGTGCAGCATTTGAATATTCGCCTGATTTTCGTCTGGGAACTAGTGGTTTAATTAATCGACAATGCTTTAAATATTCCATTGGGCTCTGTTTATGGCAATAATAAAATAGAAATTTAACTAACGTTTACAACAAGAATTACTTACTAGTGGCACTATGACGATTATTTTGGAATTCATTATACCTATAGGTGTCACTTTTTTGTTTAGGGCAAAGTCAAGTGCTCGGAACTTCGCAACAAAGACAAAAAAGAGCTATTTAAGCAGTTGGAAGAACTTAAAACTGAACTCACTAACCTTCGAGTTGCAAAAGTTACTGGGGGAGTTGCTTCAAAGCTTTCAAAAATGTAAGTATACTGCTTTTACCAATTTAAACGTTAACCAACAACCAATGCATAAATAACGACAATTAAAAAGAAATCCACTGACTATCATCATATCACATGCTAAAAAAAGTAGAAAGTAGACCTTTTTAATTTCTTACCAACTGGTTTTGTCAAAATATTTAACTATGAAATATATCTTAACAAAAACATGTTTTCTTTATAGCAACTAGCTGCTTTTGTTATCATTTTAACTTCTTACAAGTCTCACAGTACGATATTGAGACCAGCTGAGCCTTGCCAACTTCATTGGGTTACTCGACATAAGCCTATATATAATTGTGCATGGGAAAACACCCCTTCCCATGCCAACTTTGGGGGCTTTGAAATAAGCTTTCATCCAACATATTACTATAACAATGTTTACTATAGCTACAATTGTATCATTGGTAATGGTGGGTTAAAAATTTATTTTACATAGGATTTTCTTAAAATCTAAGTTATTGACCAAAATGTGGGAAAATCATTCGAGAATAAGAAAGTAAGAGCGTTTTTGGAAGTTCTATTAATCTATAAAATTTTAAAAGAGCAGTCTTCAGTTTCTTAAATTTTGTGTCTGTTTGTTTGGTATTCACATAAAAACTACTGGGGCGATTTTGATAGGTATTTGCTGATAAATAGTAAATTTCTGGCCTTACATCTACAGTACTTTATATCTCTAAAATTTCCCTGGGTGAGGTTTAAAGTGGCCAGGTTGAATAAAAACATTGTTTCCAATGTAAAATCTTCACTGATTGATAAAATCTTTAGTAAAACAACAAAAATTGATAGATTTTATTTTATATCTTATCTCATTGCATTAAAGTTAGAATTTGTATAATAATATACAGCAGTCAGCATTTTTCCTTTCGGGTACACTTTTTTCCATAGACCCACGTTTAATATATAAACATTAAGTCTGTTCTGGATATCTATTTATTACAATTTAATGCAAACTGCCTTCTGGCTTTCTGTGTTTACTCAAGATTGATTGAATAAAATCTACTTGATACAATAATTTCTATAGATTTGTAAGTTAATTTTGCTTTCCCTATTTGCCTTGACCTGTGTTATATATGTTGGGTAAACAAAAGTAGACCTATTGACTAGTTTTTCTTAATTTTTTTTTAAAATTTATATAGTGGAGTATTTTGCACTTTTTGCTGTATTATAAATGTTAGTTTTTTTACTTTCTTTATGAAGATAAATCTTTGTATTTTTCAGCCGTGTTGTGAGAAAAGCCATTGCACGTGTTTACATTGTATATCATCAAAAGATGAAAGTCAATCTAAGGAACCATTACAAGAACAAGAAGTACAAACCCTTAGATCTAAGGATTAAAAAGACCAGAGCTATGCGCAAAGCTCTAAGCAAACATGAATCCAAGATAAAAACTAGGAAAGAGATCAGAAAGAAATCTCTATTCCCTCCAAGAGTCTATGCTGTGAAAGCATAAATAAAATTTTAATTTAAAATTGGTTTTTTAATATACTATAATTCATTTTTCTGACATTTTAAGGTATTTATATTGAAATGGTGCCAACAGATATCCCGACCTAAAAAAAAGTTTAGAACCCGAGTGCAGCGTCATCTACCAGGTCCAATTGTGAATCTAAATTTTCCATACAACCAACCAACTCGACAACACAAAAAACGCCAAAGTAGGTCCAGGGGCTTAAGAGTTCTGTGAGATACAGTCAGCTCAAGGTGACTAATAAGAAAATAATAATTATCTGAAATATTGTAATCGGAGTTTTACACTAGAATTATTACAATATTAAATACAGCACAATAATACACAGAAATATTAGGACAACTCGAAGAGTTCTCCATGCTTGTCAGGTGTCGAGCAGCAATTTGCCCTTAAAGAATACTGCGATTATCGACCACAATATGCGATCCCTGACCAAGAGTGTCGGACGTCGGTTTAAGACTGTTGTAGACTAGTCCCGACATTTTAGTATATGAAGTAATTTTAATTCGCAATAAAATGTCTGTACAGATCGTAGAACAGTGACGGATGTGACATTGGATCAACTTCACAGGGTAGCCATTTAAAATATTGTATGTAGTTTTTTGGTCATAACTTTTTTTTTTATTAATTCCTTCAAGATAAAAATTCACATACATACTACTGAAAAGGTTCATTTTAAATTGGAATTAAAATAATACATAATTACTTCACGGTTTCCTAGAAAATTCACATGCTTCATTTTACTTCGGAGCCAGCGCAATCGCATAGTACCATCCGACGTTATTCTACGAAAAAAAGATGTCGGTGAAGTGACCGATGTTGTTTTACGACCATGTTCTATGAACATAGAAATCAATATTTTTGACGGATGTGTTATGTTGTACCTTATTATCGTTAAAATAATACTCAAATGATTAAGTAATAGTCCTTTTTATTAATTTTTCATACTTTACTAGCAATGACACAAATCACAACATCACAAGACATAGAGCTAAAATAACCACATTAATTAAAATTAGTAATATCGAAACAAATTCTTAAACATAATCAACCGTAATCAAAATAGGGCAAATAAGGTATTTAAAAAATTAGAAATATTGAAGTAAATTATTTAAAAATTATTAAAATAGCCTTGGCAATGCAATTATTTATCAGGTACATATTTATTCAGATTCATTAGTATCGTCAGAAACAATGCGCCCATGAGGTAAACTTTTGAAAAAGTTATGGTATTTATTAGGTATTATTCCAGAATTGCAAAGGCTTTTATGAGATCTTTATATTTATCATTACTGATAGGTATTGCAGCTTCATAAGCTTTGGATAAGGTTGGAGTACTGTAATTCCTGGTTTTCTTTCGGAGGACAAGCGTCATGTAGTCATCAGATAAGGCATACTTATACTGGATTTTATTACTTTGATTTCCATCAACATAAATTTCTTTTATGCTTGTCCACGTAACTTTTTTGTTTTCTGTATTTTTAGACCAGTTCTTATTTTTTAGATGGTCTTTAAAATCAAAAATTAAAGACTGATTCACGTCTATGACTTCATAACTATTGCCTGTTACCCTAGCCCACCGAGTCACTAGTTTCCATTCCTCTGGAGTGTAAATTATTTTATGCTCAGCAGCCCTTTCAATAACACTGTGGACTGAATCCCCTTCATTTTGGGTATGTCCTTTTTCTAAAAATCTGTGTGTTATAGTCACATCAAAATCTTTGGCTGCATGAGCATACATATAAAATACTATACGATTTCGGTTCTGGCCAGCACAATTGTCCGACCAGAAACGAAATTCTTTTATACCCTTCGACACAAACTCCTTTATAAAGTCATAAATACAACTGGCTACTTCGTTTGCCCCACGTTTAGCTACACTTTCATCCCACATATAACAATAACCTTGTTTATCAGCCATGTTATATATAGTAAAATTATAGCACGAAAATTTTCTCTTATAATAATGAATGCTCATTTGTCCATGAGGACACTACAAAACCTTTTGAAAATCAAAAGTAGCACACACAATGCGTCCATTAGAACTTAGAGCGTCATTTTTATCATGATTTATTAAGGCCCTGGCTAATTTTTTGTTATTTAAATGATTTGCGTATTCTTTTTTCAGATTGTCAGACGGATTTTCTAATTGTTTAAAACTGTGACATTGGTCACATGTATTTTTTTTAGGTAGATGAAAACTCAAATTAAAGTACGTATTTACAATATCTCTGTACTGTCTTAAGCTTGAAGCTTTATTTGAGTAGTTGTCGAGTCCGGGCCATTCTTTGTATAAATTAAACATCCTAGCAATGCTCAAGTCACCGTCTAAATACAGTCTTTTGGATGCTGCTCTATTATAATGAGACTCTACAGGTGCAAATGAATTTACGTGGGCAGAAACCGATGATATCATTTCGTCGTCAACAACCCTTTTGTGACTGGTATGTTTACCTCTCAGATCTTTTTCTATAGAAGTGCTTCCGTCATATTTAATCCAAGCTGTCCGTATGTATCTCTCACTAATTGAATATGTATTTAAAAACATAGTTTTACAGACCTCTACTTTTGATAAGTTTTTTGGCAAAAAATACTTGTACGTAAACTGACGATTATGTTTTAATACCCTTTGAAGACCCCTTTTCTTTGTCTGTTTAGTAGTATAGTTTACAACATGAACCCATTGTTTCTCATGATCGCCGAGTTTCCAAAACTTTTCAAAAGAATCCTTTCTTTCTTCGGGAGTCAATAGTGTGTCACATATTTTGTTTCTACACGTGCAAGGGTTACGCATTGCTTTTGCTGGAACAGTAATGCCCTTTTTAGAAGTGTATTTTTTTCCTTCGTTTTTTAGGCGCTTTCTCTTCACTTCGTCCCAGTTGTTATAATTGCGGACACGTTTTCTACCCCTACAGCGAATAGGAGCTGGGGAAGATTGGCACGAAGACACAGCTGTGTTCACAGATAAACTGTTCCCATAATCATCACAATCACAACAAAAAATATCGGTACATATTTTACCATGGCTTGTTACTGGTGATGGCATAGGAGTTGGTTCGTTGTTGTCAATAGCCGAGGTAGTAGATAGATTCATATTTTCATTGTCTTCTCTTAATTCTACAATCTCCCTTGTTCCATCGTCTTCTGCGAAAACATCCTTGCAAATATCTTGCATTTTTTCTACAATTTTTCGAGCTCTTGAGGGTAATGGCGAATGGCATTCTGAAAAGTATTTAATTCCTTAAAATAACACTAAATGCACTCATTCATTCTATATATTTAAAAAAACTCGTTAAAAACGCAAGTCAGTAATATAACTTAAGTACGTAACAACAACGTAGGTAATAGCCTTACGTAGACGTAAAAATAATAAAATTATTATGAAATTTGATCTTTTAGTTTTACAATAATATTAAGTATTTCAGTTAGATTAATGTTTTATATAAAAAAGTTAAGATCATAAAAAACTAATTTATTTTTGAAAAGAAAAAATTTGGAAGTGGATTTACGTACTAAGGATAAAGTGGGATTGGAACATACAACACTTAAACGATATTTATTTTGCGTAGAATATGGTCGCTTGTGATCACTCGTCAGTATCGCATCCATAGAACAATGTAGTATAGTTACATGCGTCTTAATAATATAATATATAATTATAATTTAACGAAACATTAATTATAATTTTACTATTAGTTGGGTTACATTTTTTTGAAGGAAAATAATATTTTTTATTCATCTATAATAATCCGTAGAAAACGGACGGATAATCAGTACCGACATTTAACTATGTATCTAACTTAGTTTTGCAAAAAGTCATGAAATATTGAAAACTAATTTTTATAACCTCATTAAGTTATTTACCTGGAGTCCCTGGTATGCAATCTTCATCACTGTTCTCTTCCTGACTAAAGTCCGTAAATAGTTTAGCTCTGTTTGCCTCTTCCACAAGTTTCATCATAAGCTTTGATCTTCCCGACTTCATTGTGGCACAATTTTTAATAAAACAATTTAAACACTAGCCCCGTAACTAAAATGGTTTAGATTAATTTAACGAGCGTAGAGCGTAATTAAGTATCCAGGAAAACCTAAATCTGGTGCAATGCGCGCGGTGATAGTTCAGCGAACAATGACGCCTGCGCAGATCCGTCGGGAGCGGGAGCGGGTTGCGTGGGAACACCACGCATCATAAAGAGTGGGATACAAACAACCGTCGTTTTTCTATGAGCGCTTGTCAGATCCGTCAGTATTCTGACTCAGTAATTCAAAATCCACTATTTAAAAAACAGTTTTTTAATGCGGGTGTAAAATTTATATTATGTAGTACACAAATACAGAAAAAAAGCGATTTTCGTATTTTTTTCAAATCCGACTTTTTTCTACGATCATGACGAGATATTATTACATATTTATGTCTGTTAATTACCAATACTAATGTAATAATTCTAAAAAAAATATGTGCGTGTACACACATAAGAAGTGAAACTTTTTTAAATTGGTTAAATAAATAAAGCCCCTACCACGGTCGAGGTGGGGGCAAGAAAAAGATGGCGCGTAACCGAAAAATGTAATGGTAAATTATTTTCCAACGCCGATAAAGAAGTTTCACTTCAAAAATAAAACAAAATCGCCCAAAATTTTGAGATCTCATCCTTATCCTTTCCTCTTTTAAAATAGTTTCGACACATTTTAATAGCGCAGGACGGTATGAGTATGTTTTTTGTGTCAGCTCTACCCATTAAAGTAATCTAACCTTAAACCTAACCATTAAAGTAGTCGAAACGACACTACCATGCGTGAGGAGAGTGTACCAATTTGTGCACTTTACCATTATGGCCGTTTTTGTGCAGTTCATGCGTTATCTAGACGATTATATGATCTTAAGGGCTGAATTAAAACAAGATTTAGTAAAAAATATTTTCTATAATAATTGCTTCAACCAATTTCATTTAAAGCCGATATTAGACGGTCTATTTCTGTCTTTCCATTCTTATGAATCGACCTAAGCGATCCATATAGGTAAACTTGAATCATTCAATGATATTGAATATCGTTGTCAACCAAATTTATTCAATGGGATTATGCGATTGATCCGTCTAATATCAACATAAGATTAAAATACACTAGTCGTTCCAGGGTGATGCTCCCGCGCCCAACCGCGCTCGTCACTGGCCGCAACCAGGTTTCTTAATATTTATGATAGCTTTTAAAGGACCTTCCCGTTTGAAATGCATTGTTGATAACAATAATGACCGCTTATCAGTTAATCGTAGTCAAATATGAATGATCTACCACTAGTTAAAAAAAATCGTGGTTGCGCCCAATGATGCGCATTCGATAATCACCTGCCAACAACCCTCAACACAACCAAAACAAAGCCCTTCGACACTATGGCGTCATAATGAAAAAGGACTTACTTATCAACATTTTTATCGACAATTAGTTATGAACATATTCGGAATCAAAATGTCATAGAGACATACTCTCTCCGCCTTATCCCAATCATTTGGGATCGGCACAATATCTTTAACTTTCACTCTTCTATTTTGGTATACTTACGTAAAGTGCCGTTCCGTTACTGTTACACCACAAACGGCCATGCATCATCATATTGTTAGTTGTTTCGGGGCTCGAATTAAAATGCCGTTGAAATTACTATAGAATTTATTAGAACTATACAAACACGTATAACAGGCACAAAATATAACTGGACGCAACCAGTACAACCTTTATGCACGATTCAATAACATGCGCAAAGTCCGTTACTATATAGTTTATCGAATATACACACGTTTTGCTCGTATCGTAATCGTCGCTTGACTGCCTCGCCTGTTCGGGCATTGTTTTATACTAAAGTATACAATATGTCTCAACACAATACTCGACCGCATAACAATACTTTCTAAGAATCACATCTGATTAATGACTATCATAAACAATTACAATAGGATGTTTTTCTAATTACAAATTTTAAAAATAAAGTAAACAAAAAAAGTCCAAATGGCCGGCGTGCAACAATATAATCCATCCATCTCTTTTTTGTTCTATCTTTAAACATCAAACTTCGAGTTTAACATACTTTTTGTTGTTCAAAGTTGTTTGTTGTGAGTCACATGACTCATTTTTCCTTAATCCTCATCCTCTCTATTTGTCAGTCATAGGCACCTATGACTATCAAGGATCCCTTTATGTAGGTACTCATCAGAGTTTACCTCACGGCTGCGCCGCGGTCACACTGGTGCGTGTGCCACTTCTTTGACTAGCAGGCGTTGATACAGGTTACATAGTATTAAATGTTTTGTGTTAGTGCTATTTGCCCCCGGAAGATTGACTTCATTTAATATCGGAAACTATCCCATCCCCCGTCTATCTGTAAACCACAGAATGACAAAACTTAACAACATAAAAAAGACAAAATGAACAAAAATTACAAAATCACAAAACAGGATAGGTTTTGTGCATGGATTGGAGATTGTGGATGGAGGATTTTCGGGATTAACCTTTACATAAATCTATCCCTTTTTCCGGGACAAAAATATACAATGTCCATCCTAGATATTGAATTTACACACACACATACATATATATATATATATATATATATATATATATATATATAGATGTCGGAGGGAAGCTATAATTGGATGGATTGTTGTTTGGATGCATAACGCACAATATCATTTGTTTACATTTTAATTACTTCTAAAATTCTTAATTTGATTTGATTTGTTAAATGTTTCCATAACTTAAAGATCGTTCTAACCTAATAAAAGTTATGAATATTGTAATTTAATAAACGACCAATCTCAGAGCAGAGCATACGGCTCTACTCTTTCTAATAAATAAAAAACGAGGAGCTAGTGGTGCCAACTGTCGCAAGTGTTTTATAAGGTGTTTGTCATTTCCTGGCCCGTGGCCTATAACGGAAGTTAAAACCAGCGTTAATCGACGCTGGACGCTGCTACCGGCGTCGGATTGACTTTATATCGATAGTACATTGGAAATAAATGCGCATCATTTCCCTCATACACTATCTACGGTTGGACAGATTTTTTAACAGGTTAATTGGCGACAAAAATGCGAAGACTACGCTTGAATGCTCATGAATGCGGCTCGCGACTGCGATGTATGGACGCAGCGTGCACCGCTTCGGGTGGTAAAGAGAGACCACTCTAATAAATTTTCATAGCATTTGTCGGTCGCGTACAACGTCACGTCGTACACAGCTTATGACGTTTTTAATAGACCATCGCTTTAGTATGTTTCTTCCACCGTACTAATGTTATGTTAATTCCTATTGTGCAAAAAGGGTGTAACCCTCTTAATTTAACTATTCAATACATCTTGCGATATGATTAGTACATTTGTTCTGTTTGATATACTACTAAACAGAATAAATGTATAGAATGTACTAACTCGGTAATTGACTTCTTTTACTAATAGATTAAAACTGTTGGACTGGAAACACTATTCCATTCTTTTCACTAACCATAGTATGAGCTTTACTAGTTTTGACGATTGACTGTAATTCTGAGAGTCAAAGTTCTTCATGATTACTCTTCTTCCGATGAGGGAATGACCAAAATTCTGAAGGCAAACCTCTCGCGTCTCTTTCTCTTTTAACAAATGCTGAATATGAGGAAACACAATTTCCAATAAAGTAGTTAGCTTGACCTAAGACTGCTAAATCAAGATGAGGGTCCGGTATACCCAATTTTACAACTTTCACTTCTAAACGCTGCAAAGCATTGTTTAATGTTGTTATCATATGATTTGAATCTGATGCAACAAATAAATATTTTGTATCGTTGAGTTTACGAAGGGTTCTCTTGATTTGCCTGAAACATAATTACAATTATTTAAAAAAAAAAAAAATTTAAATGCTACTGGGATACTTTCCTTAGAGTATGTACGCGCCTAATTTGAGAACGACTTTACCAATTTTGATGAATTTTTTATGTGTGAGTGGGTCCCCTTTATATTCACAGTTAGAACCGGTAGGTGGCGCTGAGAGTGGGTTATAGGATCCTTGTAATCTCTTGACCCGATTTTGATGATTTTTTTGTTTTGAATGGGTCCACGGATGGTTAAGATTCGCAAATGGAACTGGTAGGTGTCGCTGGGACCTCTGGTTAATAATAATAAAAATGCAAAATATCTCAGAGTTACAGGACGTATTTTTACTAAATTATCATAATCGGCGCGGCGGTTTGCAAATGAGTATTGAAGAAGAAGAAGAAAGCTCAAATAGGCACGTTTTAAGGTAACAGAATAATTAATAAATAAAGGAATAAACCATCACAGACTATAAAGACATCTTACATAAATATAAGTCCTAAAAATTGAATCAAGCTCAGCATTATTCTTAGACAAAGCTGATTTTTCGCTTGAATCTAGACAATCTAGAGCAAAGTCACCGAAAAGATACATTTGCTGAAGATTAAAACAATTCTGAGATAATACTAGCATTTCAAACAAAATTGTATAGTGACTAAATAATTTTTTTAATATCTTACTTAATAATCTCAGATTCCTCTGGTAAACACATAGACATAGTTAAAGGCCCTCTTTCATTCTTGTACCCAACACATTGTGGGGCTGCAAATAATGTTGGACTATCTTTGACATGGCGGCAGGCTTTCATCCAATCCTGCCCATTCCGTAAATGAATCCCTACAAATCCACCCCCACTCATATTATTTTTAATAAAAGTTCTAGCTTTTCCCATGACTTCATCATTCCAATGTAAGTATTTGTGCAACATTAGGTTTTCTTTTTGTACAGGAAAACTAGCGGGTGCTCCTGAAAAATTAAGTCACTCTGACACTCGTATTCATAATAGTTGGATGAGATTTATCAGCTAATGAATATGATTCAAAATGAATAATAATTAATCTACAATATGTCGCTACATAATTTTGGAGCGAAATTGTGGAAAAATGAAGATACTGACAACTAGGTATTGAAAAATTGTTTTTAATGAATACAGAGGCTTTTTTATGGAAGATTAATCAAAAACTTATATACTTGACACTAGCTAAATGTACAATATAGTTGTGTGGGACTTTGATTGCAAGATATTCGCTTCCAAATTGATAACATAACATTTTAACTTTTAAACCATGAAGTGAAAAATATTCAGGTGAACTGGTTAAGCAGTTTTTGAGAAATCGGGTATTTTCGATTGAACCCTTTTTAGGATTTCCTAATTAACTAAAACAGTGGATATTAGTCGCCTCTATACCTCTATACTCTAGACCCCTTCAATGTGTAAGGCGCGATGTACGCGTGGCTAATTTATTATGAATCAGCTAATTGGTTACCTGTAAAAGCAAGGACAGGCCATTTATTGCATGGATACTTTTTCCTCCAATTTTCCATCATAATATTGTTATGAGCATCGTAGTTAAGCGGTCCATAAAATTCAGAACCCACAAAATCTATATTGAAGGTATCCCAAAATGGTCCAAATGGATTACCAGATTTTGCATTGCAATTATGTTCGATTTCGCCAATTCTTTGGGTGTAACAAAATGATATTCTTTTATGTCTTGGCCAAACATCAGGTGCTACATCTTTCATGAAAGTTTCCATTGTTACTACTCTATGATATTCAGAAAGTATATCTACTTTGAAATATGTGTCAAACGGTATTTGAATTGACTTTGGTTCTCCATATCTATACTCAACCCATGGCGGTAAAATTAATGTCCTATTAATTCCTTTACTGAATGCTAGAACTCCTAAAAAGTGATCTGCCTGATTACCAAATCGACCTGTAATAAAAAAAAACAACTTAAACATATGAAACATCTTCTTTACATTGTATAAAAGAAAGTCTCTTTCTCTTTCAGTGTCTGTATATTCATGTCAAAAAGGTATGTGTGCTGTGCTGCATGTGTCTCATATTAAACTGGCGGTTTATGTAATCATGACAGAAGAAAGCTTTATTTACTTCTCATTTAGTACAGAACTTTCCATGGTTTAATGTCGAAAGTGCACATTATACTTACACAAGAGTTAATAGTTATGGTGGGACTTCATCTGCGATGATGTTACAGATATGGCAATGGTTTTAATACATTACTTGAGAGTCAACATTGTTAATAATGTTAAATACCAACACATAACATATGTATATACACTAATGAGGCAATTCATTAATGGCATTATTTTTTGTGCTTACATAAGATGCATTCTGCCTGTCTAACAGTCTTATTCATATTATGTTAAGGGTATGTTTGTAGACTTATTTAATGTTCTTAAAGAAAACTACAAATTTACTCTAATGCAATATGAATAAGACCTTAAATCTTTAACATTAACGCAGATGAAGGGTGCAGTATAGATAAAGGGTAGCTTTATTTTAAGTAATGGGACATGTGTTGAGGAGTGGAGCGGGAGGATAGGGTGGCATACTTAACCCTACCTGAAACCCCTATTTCAAGAAAATATATAGTTATTACTTGAGCTATTAATATTTGTATGTAGCGGATAGCGAGTGTTACAACTGATTTGAATAAATGGTGACAGTCTATTCTGGCACTCGCCGAACACTACCATAGCACGCTTGCTTGGCTCGCTCCGCTCCTACGCTTTGGTCTCATGTCTAACCTAACCTAACTGAACTATGGTTCTAGTCACTTGTCGCGACTTGTGCCTTTGATTTAATCGCTTTATGTGTTATAATTAAATATTACTCAAAGGTTTTTTAATAATTAAAGTATTTGCAACAAAAGTTGTGTGTCTTGGAACAAACCATAAAAAAAATACATGCACAAATGAATTCATAACACATTTTAGTATATGTAGTAATTTTAATTCACAATAAAATGTCTGTACTAATATTAGTAACATTTTTATAAATCTGTTAACTACCAATACTAATGTAATAATTCTAGGCTGCGACTTAACAATCCGGTACACAAATTTTAAGTAGTGTGTGGGCGAAGTGGGTAGGGGGAGATATAGTTACCCCCACTACAACCCCTAAGGTCCGGAGGTTTTAATTTTTTTTTAATTTATAAACATAACCTCACTTATTTTTGTTGTAAAATTGTGTCACTTTTGATAATAACAAAGCGTGATTTGAGTTTATGAATGTACTCACGAATTACATATTACATTACATTATATTACAACCACCAGAACTTTTTGTAAAACTAAAAGTGTTTTTAATGTAGAAATAATTCGCCAGCGGCCGGCGAATGCCAGAACCGACTGGTTACCATTTACTATTTTATACACACAAACAGTACGAAGCCTTAAAAGTCTCATAGAACATTTGTTTTATTTATCAATTTAGTGGACGACTAGCAAGTTGCTTTTTTAATATCACAATAAATCAATATATTAATGATATCAATTTTTAAGTACATTGCAGAACATTTTTTTCTTTAATGTTGGTTAAATATAAATAAATGCGATTACTTAAAAATCATCTTTATTGGTCGCCATTTTGAATGGTTACTCTTGTGATGTATGTGCTGTGTGATGCAGCTTTGGTCTGCAAATAACCTAACCTAACCGACTGTTGGTGTGTATAAAATAAATAGTAAATGGTTACAAGTCGGTCCTAGCAATCTGTCCTAGCTGTGCCGCGCCAGCGGCCGGCGAATTATTTATACACTAAAAACAGTTTGTTTTACAAAAAGTTCTGGTGGTTATATGTAATTCGTGAGTACATTCATAAACAATTCGTGAGTACATTCATAAACTCAAATTACGCTTTGTTATTATCAAAAGTGACACAATTTTATAACAAAAATAAGTGAGGTTATGTTTATAAATTAAAAAAAATTAAAAACTCCAGACCTTAGGAGTTGTAGTGGGGGTAAGTATACCTCCCTCCTACCCACTTTGCCCACCCACTACTTAAAATTTGTGTACCGGATTGTTAAGTCGCAGCCAAGTATGCCTCTCCCCCTCCCCATTTCACCACACCGCTACTTAAAATTCGTGTACCGGAAAGCTATAAATTTACCGTAAGTAAAGTAATGCTATGTGTAGTATTATATATACTGGACACACAAACAATACATTATAATTACGTTTTCTATAGATATTTTTCAATTATTCATATTTCATAAAAATATTGTAACGAAATATCCCAAATTTAGGAATAACTCCCACTTCTCACCTGAGAACATTACTAAATCCGATAACCTTTGAAATATGGAAATTAAATTTCAGGTTTGAAAAATAAATAATGAGAAAAGTGTTGGGTTGGGTTTACATATATGTCCCCGGATGATTTCCTGGATGATTTTAATGGTTAATGTGTTTAGGAATATATTTAAGACTTATTTATAACAACTGAAATTGGTTTTGAGTGGAAAAAATACATATTCAATTAATTATCGAAGTTTGAAATTCACGACAATGATCTGGTAATTTTGTCGCCGAGACGTTTTTTTACGTTTTTTGACGGGATTTATCGAAATAGGAGGCTGTATGTATCCGAAAATTTAAATATGTGGAGTTTTAAACAGTCGGTTAGGTTAGGTTTTGTGTAGACCAAAGCGCACGAGCCGAACGAGCGTGCCGCGGGAGCGGCCGGCGATTGCCAGAACCGACTGGTAACCATTCACTATTTATCTTACATATTAGTGAAAAACAGAAGTGAGGTTAGATTGACAAAAACATTAATAACTCAGTAAGTAAATATTACCGCGCCATAGGAGTTGCAGAAGGAGTAAGGTTTCCTCTCTCTCTCTCCCCCCTCGCCCCCCCATTACTTATAATTCCGGGGACATATATGTAAACCACACCCAAAGTGTTAAACTTACCAATGAAATAAAATATTATTCATATCTTTTCCTCTTTTAAAATATTTACGATAGATTTTGATGGCATAGGACAATGTTTTTTTTTGTTGCGAGAGCTCCAACCAGTAAAGAAGTAAAAACGACACTACACGCGTGGGAAGCAAAGTAAGTGCACCAATTTATTGCACTTTTTTTGAGCCGTTTCTGTGCGATTGATGCGTATCTAGGAGTTTATATGATCTAAGATTCTATACTTACCCATACAGGGGCAGTATACAACATATCCACTCAAATCACTTTCTAAGTTAAACACTACGTTACAAAAGGAGATAAACAAAAATAATGCAAGGAGCTCTCTCATTGCGGTGATATAACTAACTTTCTTCTAGTTATAAGTGATCAAGCGCGAAAACTGTCTAATTATTAAATACTAAAACCATTAAAGTAACCTCATTTTCAGTGTTTATATTATTGTTAAAAAAAATGGCTTGGCAGTAGGCTTCAAGAATGTTATTTTTTTTAAAATTTATGGCTTGGCAACTATGCTTTTTAACCAGTTTATTTATTGTTTGAATAATATTTAAAAGCAATGACGAATAGCTATTCTAAAAATAGTTATTGTTGTGTCCATCAACTTAGCATTTTTGGAGGTCTTCGGGTATAAATGAAAGAATGTTGTGTGTTTGAATTGCAGTTCAGGAATGTATATTTATTTGGTAAAAATACCGATTAATATTTTACAATAGAGCACCCATTTAGCTGCTAAACAGAATATAATATTTAATAATAATAATACGCGCACTCGAGAGTTGCCACGTGTCGCGTTGAGGTGAGGCGAGGTATCCGCGGAGGGAAACACGGGGGGTCCGACAGAGGCAGCGCGCTATGCGCTTGCCGATCATTTGTGAGCGGCCGCCGTGGTGATCGGACGTCTGCGGCTACACATTAAACTCGCCAGCCACATTGGAGTTAGTGATAGGCTAACGGCTAATAGTGTTGAAAAATCAGTATTTTTTATATGAGAATGCCTGTCAAAATGTACAGTAGTGGAACACTTACAAGCCAATAGATGGCGCTGTACAATAATTGACGTCAGATTCCCGAAACGTACAAATATATACAAATTTCCGACAAGGATAGAAAGGCCTAGGCATAGATGATACACTATATATAGGGCCTAGGCCTGCGGGGAATAACAATACTCTCGCTGGGAGATTTTCTATGAGACGGAGGAGCATTTCATCTCGTTGCTCCAGCTAGTTGGCACAACCCGCAAAAAGTACTACACATTCTATGACTTTATTAGCTGATGACAGCATATTAATAATTAAACCGTGTAGTGGATTATGAAACCGATATGAAAATACCATGTTATCTGTAATAATTTCGTCAAAAAATATTAACCTTAAAATAAATATCAGCAGAACAGAAATAATGCATTTTTCTCAAAGGCCTAGCACCCCTAAATCTGTTAGTTACTAACGGATTTTTTTTAATAGTTTATGAAATTTTATATCTATAAACTTAAGAAATTATTGGCTTCCCATAGTCCCATACAAACTTTAATCCCCTATGTCAACCCGTTCTCCAAGTAGGCCACGACGACCAGGCTACACAGATAGTCTGGAGCAGTTTTAGACAAGGTGCGAATATATTAAAGTCACTAGTTATTGCTTGATAAACGCAGTATTCACGGCTGACAAGCGTGGATGCAACTCTTGGAATTGTCACAGTTCCGGATCGGCATTCATGCGAGCCAGTCGCTAATGCCCGTGCTCCCGTCAAAATCTGCAATTTTTTCGCGCTTTTCTTTCCTGAATAGCGATAAGTTGCATTAATAGTTGTGTAGTGATAGTGATAACTGTTTTTAGATCGATTCCGGTGCGAATCGCAGTTTTTTGGCTTGGGTGAGTCGTTTAACTCCTTTCGCTTGCTTTTCCGCGCGCTTTGGCGCATTACGCAATATTTAACGGTTATTTCGTACATTAGGTACGCCGACGCGCATTACTGGTCTTGCGCAGGGAACGGGCATCCAGTAATGGATGCCTAGGATCCCAGGCCGCCCCCTGGGCTTTCGGGTGCCCCTTGTAAAAGGGGCCACCTGGAGGCCAAGGATGGCTGGCAAGCAGCCGAGATCGGTGAGACGCGGAGGAAGAACATCCCGTCTAATTCGTTCGCTCGGTGCAGCAAATCTGCCGCCGGGCCACGTCCAGGCTGCTGCCGTTATCACGGCGGCACCCGAGGCACCTGTCTTGTTAGGTAGGGCGGCGTCTGTGGTGGACCTCACCGCGGATGCCCCTAATAGTAGGTGTAACGTTATGGGGCCTCCGGAGGGTCCCGTGACGCGTAGGCCCCCATCCAGCCGTGCGGCACGTAACAGTGCGGCACGCCTGGATATAGATAGGAAGAAGTGAGCAGGGAACGTGTAGGCGCAACAGCGGCGACCCCTTCGCCTTCCTTCCCTACTGGGATGGGAGTCGCTGTCGCGATGTTGGCGCCTGCGTGTGCAGCGGCTGCGGCGGCGACGGCGACGGCGGCGGCGTCCACGTCTTCGACGGCGGCAACTTCGTTCGCATCCACAGCTTCGTCGTCTTCGGCGGCGGGTTCAGCGACGCAGTCTACGTCTTCGGGGGCATCTGTGCCCCCCGTATCGTGTACCCCGGTATTTGCCGCCGGATCGAGGTCGCGGTTCTGGGATCGGTCCCAGAGCAGCGACGCCGATTCGGCCGCCACGTCGGGTGCTTCCACCCCAGCGCGCGCGTGCTCGCCTTTGCGCCCCGCGTGGGGCGCAACCGAATCGGCCGCGTCCGTGCTCGCGGGTGTGGAGGCCTTCCTCCGCACAGAGGGGGGGGGGGGGGAAGGGGCGCAAGGCGCGCAGGACTACCAACGCCAAACTGGTCCCGGCTAGCCAGTGCGCCGCCCTCGTAGGGGACATCACGGCACTCGGCCTCGGGGAGCTGCGTCTCGCGGCGAACGCCCAGGTGGCCGAGATCCTTCAGATCGCCCAGACGTCGGGCAACCTGAAGGGGGGCTATGTGCGTCGGCTGAAGGATGCCGCGAACAGAGTGTCGGACATCGTCGACACTCTGGTCACGCGGAATCCGGAATCCGAGGCATGGAAGCTCGGAAACGAAAACGCGCGTTTGCGCATGGAGGTGAATTCCTTGCGGGAGGAAAATCTTTCTTACCGCAAGGAATTTGAGGAAATTCGCAAGGCCCTTAAGGCCCTTAAGGCCGTGGAGCCGGCGCCCGCCGTCGTGGCGGCGCCGCCCCCCGTGCCTATCAAGCGGAAGGCACGGGCGGTCGCGGCGGAGGTGGCGGCGATTCCGGAATCGCCCGCCGCGACAAAAAAATCGCGTCCGGCCCCCGCTGCGGTGGCGGGGTCGAAACCGGTTCCCGCCGACGGGGCGGAGCCGGCCGCGGCGCCCGCTGACGGGGCGGCGCCGCCGTCCGTCCCACTCGGGCGCGGCGGCGTCGAGTACGATGCGTTCGTGCGCGTCGTGCTCGATGCCGTTGCGCCACTCATAGACGCGAGGCTCGCCGCCATCGAGGACAGGCTGAACCCCGCGCCGACCCTCCGTCCACCGCTTGCGGCCGACCGAGGTAAGGCGCCGGCGCCCAGACCGACTCCTCGCACGTTCGTTCCGGAGGCCACCGGAAGGCCTAAACCGGCCACGGCTGCCGCCGCAGTCCGCCGGGGTCTGGGGGAAGCAAGTACCCCGGTCTCGATGGAGGTGGTGGCGGCCCCGGCCGTCGAAGTGGCAGACTCTCCACTGCCACCGACTCCCCCCGCAAAAAAGAAACACAGGGGAGGCGCGAAGCGAACGCTCCGAAAGCGGCGAAGGGCGGCCCGCGCCGCCGCCGCTGCTTCGGCGGCCTTCGCCTCGGTGCCCGCCTCCGTGGTATCGGCCCCCAGGCGACAGGTGGCCCCCGCGTCCGCGCCACCGGTGGCGCCCGTCCTGCGCGCCCTCCACGTCGCCTTGAATGTGGCGCCGTCGCCGGCGCCCGTGGCGCGCGCCCGCCACGTCGCCTTGAACGTCGCACCACCGCCGGCGCCCGTGGCTCCCGCCCCCGTTCCCGAGGGGGGAGGCGTGGTCCACGGTCGTAGGACGGAAAAAGGGTAAGGGGGCGAGGGCCATCGCCCCCCCCCCCCCCCCCCCCCCAGGCGCAAGCTGCTGCCCCACCGACGGGGTGGAGGCAGCAACCGCGGAAGCAGGCCACGAGGCCTGCCGTCGTGCTCCGCGAGCCGAAGTCGGCCGCAGTCATCATTAAGCTGTCGGCTATCGCGAGGTCTTCGCGAAGGCCTCGACGGTGGTCGACATCACGGCCATGGGCCTCCGCGAGGGGCTGAAAGTGGTGCGGACCGCCAGGGACGCGCGCCTCCACGAGTTCCAGCCGGGACCCGAGAGCGCGGCCAAGGCGGACCGCGTCGCCGAAGCTCTGCGCGGAGCCCTAGTAGGGATGGCTGAGGTCGTCCGCCCCGTAAAGCGTGGGGAGCTTTACGTCTCAGGGCTGGACGAATCAGTCACGATCGATGGGCTTCGTGACGCGATCGCGCGCGCAGGCAACTGCCCGCGCGACGACGTGCTCACGAGGCACATCGGTGCAGGATCGGGCGGATTAGGCGCATCATACGTGTTGTCCCCCGTCGCTGCTGCCAAAACCATCGTCGGGTTGGGCTACCTCCTGGTTGGCTTCACCTCGGCGAGGGTAGAGGCACTGGAAGCCAGACCGATACGTTGTTACAGATGTTTCAACGTCGGTCATGGCACTCAGACCTGTCCGGACACGTGCCCGGATCGGACTAACTTGTGTCTCCGCTGCGGTAAAAGCGGACACAAGATGCCGGACTGCACGGCACGGAAACCCCACTGCGCGGCGTGCGCGGCGGGGGGACTGAACGCTGCCCACCCCACGTTGGCGAGGTTCTGCCAACCTCCCTACGTGAAGGGCAAATTCGTCCACTCGCGGGCGAGACCACGCACCGGCAAACCGGGAGTACAGGCAATGGACACCTCCAATGTCTAGTACGCCCGTAACAACGTTCTTTCAAGCCAACGTAAACCACTCGCCCAGGCGATGGCGGAGTGGCAAGCGAACTTGGCCGTAATAAGCGAACCTTATTACGTTCCTCCTTCCGGTAATTGGGTGGGCGACCTCGACGACATGGTAGCGGTGGTGGCCAGAGCCGGGTCCGGCACACCGCTTACATGTCTCGAAAGAGGAAAGGGTTATGCTGTGACGGAGAGCGGGAGTATCGTCGTCATAGGCGTTTACTTCTCGCGCAACCGCCCCCTGGCGGAGTTCGAGCTGTCACCCAAAACGATCTTCGTGATGGGCGACTTTAATGCAAAGCACCTCTCCTGGGGAAATGTATTCACGGACCCTAGGGGTCGGGCGGTCGAGGATTGGGCTCTTCAAGCCGGCCTGACCATACTGAACCAGGGGTCGGTCCAGACCTGCGTGCGCGCGCGGGGTGGATCGATCATCGACCTGTCGTTCGCCACTCATGCGGCCGCCCGCAGAGTGACCGAATGGAGGGTGCTGGAGGAGGTGGAGTCGCTCTCTGATCATCGGTATATCAGATTTGAGCTCACGACCCCCTCCTCCGGTCCGAGCCCTGTTCACCATCGCCCCCTCTCCTCCCGCGTTGGGCCCTTACCAAGCTCGATCCGGAGCAGGCCGAGGAGTGGGCACTCTCGGAAAGCTGGGCCTACCCACTCGAATTCGCGAATCTGGATACGCAGGCAGAGCACATGCGCAAGACCCTGACGAGGGTTTGCGACGCTGCAATGCCGCGCGTCTCCAAGCGGCAGCCTCCGTGCAAGCAATCGGTCCACTGGTGGACCGAGGAGCTGGGCGAGATGCGAAAGGCAGTTCGCATCATCAGCCACAGGCTCAAACGCTGCAGGGCGCGCTGTCCTCCGGACTTCGTTGCGGTTTTCGACTTCGCGGAAAATGGACTCGTGGTTTAGGGAGGCCAGAAAGGCCCTTTCGATTGCAATATTGCGATCGAAAGCCCGGGCTCGGGCCGAGCTCCTCGAGACACTCGATCGGGACCCTTGGGGGCGCCCGTACCATGGGGCCAGCAACAAGTTGCGGCCTTGCACATCCACGGTCACGGAAACGCTCGAACCCGAGGTGCTCCGGTCGGTTATCGATCGATCTTCCCGGATCCGGGGAACTTCACTCCCCCCAGTATGGGTCCACCCATTTCCGACACCCCCACGGACTAGGAGCCTCACTCCATCTCCGAGGGGGAGCTAGACGTCGCCCTGGACCGGCTCCGGGGCAGGAAGACGGCACCGGGACCCGACGGGGTTCCAGGTCGACTCCTCTTCCTGGCTGCGAAACATCTACGCAGCCAGCTGCGGGACCTCTTCGAAGCCTGTATTCGCGCAGGTAGGTTCCCGTCGCAATGGAAAGAGGGGCGTTTGTGCCTAATTCCTAAGGGAGGTCGGCCTCCCAACGATCCGTCCGCCTTCAGGCCCATAGTGCTGCTGAACGAGGTCGCCAAGGTCTTCGAAAAGATCTTGGCGGAGCGGCTCGTGAAGCATCTCGACGCTGTGGAGCCGGGGCTATCAGATACGCAGTTCGGGTTTCGGCGGAGGCGCTCCACGATGGACGCCTTCGAGACGCTGCGAACGTTGACGGACGAAGCCGTCCAAGCGAAGGACGTCGTTCTTGCAGTGTCGCTAGACATAGCGAACGCCTTCAACAGCCTCCCTCATGAGACGATCAGGGAGGGGCTCCGCGCGCATGGAGTCCCCCCGTACCTCACGAGGCTGTTGGGCGAGTACCTGCGAGATCGGCATATCCTTTGGGAGGGCGGTGAGTCCGCCAATCACGTGTTAGGTCGGCGACGTGTCGCGTGCGGCGTTCCACAGGGGTCGGTCCTCGGGCCGATTCTTTGGAACGTAGGCTATGACTGGATCCTTCGGGTAATGGTCCGGCCCGGGGTAGGGCTGATCTGCTTTGCGGACGACACCCTACTCACGGCACGCGCTGCGTCTTTTGCGGAATCCGTGGACGTCGCCAACGACGGGTTGGCGATCGTCGTAGATCGAATAGCTAGGCTGGGCTTGAAGGTCTCCCCCGCGAAAACGGAGGCCGTCATGTTTCATAGGAAATTCCGGAATCCTCCCCCGGACTTGTCCGTTACAGTTCAGGGGGTGGCGATTAGAGTAGGGCCCAAGATGAAATATCTTGGGCTAGTTCTAGACAGGAAATGGCTGTTCAAAGCGCACTTTGAGCAGCTAGTTCCCAAACTCGTGAATTCCGCGGGCGCACTCTCCAGGCTTCTTCCCAATGTGGGGGGGCCGGGGGGTGCGACGCGGAAACTTTATTCCGGCATCCTGAGGAGTATGGCGCTGTACGGTGCGCCCGTCTGGTCCGATTCGCTTCACCGCCACAACCGAACCCTGCTGCAACGCGCGCACCGGGTTCTGGCCGTGAGGACCATACGGGGGTATCGCACAGTGTCGTGGTCGGCGGCGACTCTCTTGGCAGGCGAGCTGCCCTGGCATCTCCAGGCAGACGTCCTGTCCAGGGTTCGACGTACCCGGCAGGATGCCCTAGCTAGAGGACTGACCTTCTGTCAAGTCGAATTAGAGACGGTCAGGAAGCGGGAAACCGCTTGCTGCCTCGTCGAATGGTCTCGTGACCTCGAACACCCTGTGGCCGGCGGCTATACGGTGGATGCAATCAGGCCGCAGCTGGAGAGATGGGTCACCCGCACCAGCGGAACCCTGACCTTCAGGACGACGCAGATACTGACCGGACACGGTTGTTTCGATCAGTATCTGTTTCGCATTGTGGGCTGCTTGCCTTCTCCGGACTGCCGCCAGTGCGGCGCACCCGACACATGAGTAAATAAACGGTACAGAGATTAAGCTCCTTAGGAACGTGTAAAATTGTTACCTATTCTCGTAGGGTTGTCACAATAGGTAAAGACAAATGAAACAAAACATTTGTTAAATAGTTTTATTATTCAGTATAATAGAATAGGTACATACATTACAAATTACTTACTCTAATAATTTTCTTTTTATAATTTTTGGTTTTTAATAATTTATTATTTCTTTTAACTGTGTGGTAAATTCTGAATCTAACAAAGTTTTTTTAAGTAATCTATCGGGAAACACTCACATGACATATCAAATCGACAATCTTTAATACGTTTAAGTATTTCATTGCCAACATTGACAATATTTATTTCAAGATATTTCAATTTGAAGGTTTTTCACTAGTGGGCAAAAGTTGGATTTCCTGATTTTCTTGAACATTCTCAAATTGGTTTAAATTTGCACCAATATTTGATGGCAAATTAGTCGTTGGGAAAGCATTTTCATGTATGGAGCTCGAGATTGCACCTTCGTTCGACGGCAATTTGAGTGTTGGAAAAGCATAAACAAACAAATATTTTACAGTTCCATTTTTAGAAAACTTGATGAATTTTTTTTCGAAGTGATCCTCACATATTTTGTACTGTTGCCTCGTTTTATCATCAACAAGTTTTAGGAGGAGATCTTCGCGCCCGACAGCTTTGAGCCAATCATGTCGCCTGAAACAGATATAACTGCTATACAAAATAGGTACCTACATAGATATATTTTAGACTAGCTGTGCCCGCGACTTCGTCCGCGTGGAATAGTGACTTTCGTCAGCATTTTTATTTGCAAAAAAAAGTAACCTATTTCCTTTCTTAGGTTCCAGACTATCTCTGTACCAAATTTCATTTAAATCGGTTCAGTAGTTTTTGCGTGAAAGCGCGACAGACAGACAGAGTGCCCTCGTGAGGAAACTATTATGTCTGCAGCAGCAGTTTATGGTGAAGATCATGTTTAGCAAACAAGATTAAATTCAAATGCAAAGTTTCGAGTACATGCTACTAATCGTCAAAAAGTTCCCTTGTAAGGAGACAATGCTGGCTGCAGCAGCAGTTCATGATAAAAATCGTGTTAAACTAACATACAAAACTTCGTGACGTGCTACTACCCGTTGAAGCGCATCAGGTTATATCTATCATATTATTGCATTGTCACTGAAGTTACGGTACCTACCTATACAAAATTTCAGCTCAATCAGACATCCGGAAGTGGTTCAAATCTTAGTTGCAATATTTGAACTTAACACACATACAGTAAGTAGATAGATACTACATACAAACCCACCACATACCTACAAATATTTAGTAAAAGCTTGATATCTAATAACAACAAAAAGGTAAAAACACACCTCTTCTTATTAAAAAAACTACTACTTACTTGAAAAGGTAATAATCAAATATTTACTTACGTATTGTACTCCTTGGAATAGTTAAAGTAGGATGTATTCTTGTTTTTTTCTCGTATTATTCATACACACAGTACAATAAACAACCATTATTAATGTATACTAATAATATATACTTAATAAAATACCACGTTTTCACATTTAAATATTCAAACATGCAGCAAACAAACCAACGTGCGTCGCACTGCCGCCCCTGAGTTTGTCCACTGGCTGCGCCGGCGTAAACTGGTTTTGACCTGTCTCGCCCATCGATCACTAAAATACTAGATACACAATCAGCGACAAAAAATGTCCCAACCAAAAGAGCACCCATTTGAACGTTTGGGTGGACTTTTAATTCAGTATCATTTGAACGCTCCAACGGAAAACATGGCTCAGTGCTCGTTTAAAAATGCAAAAATCACTCACCCCGGACGCTTAAAATGGATGGAGTTTCGTATTTTCGGTAAGTATTAATATTATCTTTATATTATTGTTATCATTGTATTGTGAATATTAGTATTTTGTCAAGAAATCATCGTAAAAAATTTTCAAACTTATAAAAATATAGTTATAAAGCAACCCAATTGTGAATACTCATAATAAATACATTTATCATATTATCGTATGCCCACTTGAATCGCTCGAGTTACCGTTGTTGGTTCTGTTCCAGTTGTTGGAGACGCTATTGTTTCTTTTTATTATTAAAGTATTGGTTTTTTTGTTTAATGAGACTTTTTATATTTTTATAAATACAATTGTAACTTTTTATAGACTAACGCTTTTACTTAAAAAATAACAAATATTACTAAGCGGAAGTTAGCTAAAATTTTGGCAATAATGTTACTCAAAAACCTTCTAATGTCAAATTTTGTTTAAAAACTGCTAATAATCAGTCATAATCTTACCCTGGTGGTTAGATAAGCAAAAAAATTACCGCTAACGAAAGATAGAGGCTTTGAATCAGCTGATCGCAGAAGAGCATTTTTATTGTGAAATGCATGTTTTAGAAAAAAATAATATTCTAGCAGTATTTATTTCATAAATATGTGTAGATTTTGTTTATTTTAAAGATTTCCAAAGCGATAGGCATGATTTGATAGGTTGACGATTTGACTAATATGTTCGTTCATTTCCATATTTTTGTATTATCTGTGGTATTCTGCTTAAAACTTTTTCTCAACTAAACGTTTGTTTTTTGTAAGTAACAAAAGTTGAGTGAAATTTTATTAGATCCTTAAAATTTCTCAGCTACGAGTTTACTTAGTAAAATTACTTTCAAGTAAGAAACTTAATTTTGACTCAATGCATGTAATAAAATTATAGATTTCAGATTTTATTTTTGATTTTTAGCTTTCATCGGGATCCAATGAGGTGTGGAGAATGGATATCGGTAATAGCACGTCAAAGATCCGAAGAATTCTTCAAGGCTACCCAAGGAAGCATCGTATGTTCGAAGCATTTTTTAAAATGTCATAAATATGTGAAAACGAAAGGCTTTATATGCCTACACAAAACAGCTGTACCTAGAATAGTATGCGAAATTTCAATATGGAAAACATAAATAAATAATTATTCCTGTATGTAGTTTCATTAATACATTGGGGGGGGGGGGGGTTCCCTATCTAAAAATATAATCATTACATGAACTCCAAAGTATAGAATAATGCTGATGTTATAATATTAAACTTGACAAAAAATCCAGTTTAAACGCAAAATATTAGACAGTTCGACTCTATGCATCCCTTATCCTAGCGGCGAGCCTTGGCCATATTATTTTATTGCTTTTTTGACACCTGGTAATTTAAACTTTAAAGCATGCGTGTAAGACTGAATTTGATTTGAAGTATGATGACCAATCAGCGGCAAGCTTCGGTCGTAAAATTTTGGTGCTCTTCATACGCAGTAGTGTGAATACAACTTTAAACTATGCTCGTAAGGTTGAATTTTCATTAATGTATAATTATTTAGACTAGGATTAGGTGAATTCAATTGGGGACAGTTTTTAAAGAACTTTTGTATGAGATTGTGTATCTAGTTAATTATTCATCGATGGTCTCGCCGCGTACACGACAAGCGGCCAGTGGTCACGCACACATGCCCCGCGCGCTTGTAGTAGTGCAATCGATTTAAGCGGTTGTATGAAGCTTTAACTCTGTACCGTTTATTTACTCATGTGCACCCGATACGGCGTATCACACGCTTGTCGAGTGCGCTGCATGGACGCCTCAGCGTTTCGAGCTCGAGACGCACGTAGGAGCCGTCGGATCGCTTGGCGACTTGGTAACGGCCATGTTGCACAGCGACGACCGCTGGGAGTCTGCGGTTACTTTCTGTGAGGCAGGAATGTCTCTCAAAGAGGCCGCAGAAAGGGAGAGGGAACGAAGTCCTGCAGCGCGTGCTAATGTCTCTACCCAAGGTCGCCGGCCTTCAGCTGGCACCCTGAGAGGGGGGTACGCGCATTACTTCCCTCCCTGAGTTAGGTTCCGGTACGGGGGGCCCTTGCTGCTAGGCAACGCAAGGGATTCATCTGCCCCCGTTTCGAAGTGGGGTGTGTTTTCCCAGGGCACATTCCAGTCACTTTATTGCGCTGGATCGACTGTTGCGTAACTATGTTCTATAGCTCAGTCTTTCCATCACAACAAAAGCGCAGGGTCGACAGGGAGGAGGGGGTTTTTAGTGGGTATTGAGGTTGCTCGCCCGTGCGGCATCGCTCTGAGTCTTCCACACTCCTCTGTGTCACGCCATCGCGGACGGAGCGCAAACAAAGCATACTATTGCTAGCGTTATCGCCCCTGATGGATGCGTGCCGTTTCCTAGTGACGGCCCAGAATGCGTAAATCGGTCAGCATTTTCCCTCGCCTCAAAAAAAAAAAAAACTTGGAATTGTCCAATATTTCTGTGTAGTGTCCAATATTTAATATTGTAATTAACTTTGATTATTACATAATATTTCAGAATATTATTGTGTTATTCTCGGTGTCATTCGCCCGGAGTGAGCCTACATACCTTTACGACTAACGCGATGTAATACATATAAATCGTATCTGTATTATCGCGGTGCTGTGCACTCGGTATTCTTACCGGAAGGTCAAACTGTAAATAAAGTATATTATTTGAGCGTTATGCTGCGTTTAAAAGAGCAAATTCGACGAAAAATTCCAGATGTGGAAGAAAATTCTTGGATTTACACCACGATAATGCGCCCTGGCACAAGGTGATAAATGTATATTGATGCACGAATTTTAAGTAGCGGGGTGGTAGAATGGGGAAGGGGAGGCATAAGTATCCCTACTACAACGCCCATGGTTCGGAGATCTTCACTTTTTTATTAAATATAACCTCACTTATTTTTTCACTAATATTGCAGTTATAAAGTTGAACAATCCATTTGAAGTCAAAAAGAAAGCCAGTAATCAACAGAAAAAGTACCAAAAAACAGCGTATATCATCAAAAAATGAAGAAAGAACACAACAGAGCACATTCACAATACACTACAAGAGAATCATGAAAATATTCAAAATGGCGGCCAATAAAGGCTGAATTATAAATCGTGTGTATAAAATAAATAGTAACTGGTTACAGTCGGTTCTGGCACTCGCCGACCGCTGTCGCAGCTCGCTCAGCTTGTGCGTTTTGGTTTTAAGCTAACCAAAATCATTGTTTTAGCCACTGGTCACGACCTTTCACCACCCATCACAATAATATTAGTGATAAAATAAGTTTGGTTATGTTTACCAAAAATATTTCGAGAACTCCGGACCCTTGAAGTTGCAGAAGGGATAAGTATACCTTCCTCCTTACCCACTACTTAAAATTTGTGCATGTATTGCTCAGTACCAGCCTATGGCTCCAGCCGATTTCGGTCTTTTTCATAAACTTAAATTACCATTTCGTGGCATCCGTTTTCATTAGGTAGAAGACATAAAGGAGAATTCGCGACGAGAACTAAACTCCATTTCGGAGAAAGCGTTTAAAAATGTTTTGATGATTGGATTATTCGTTGGCGTAAGAGTATTGTTTCCGAAGGAGCTAGTTTGAAAGTGATAAAATATTAGAAAGAAAGAAAGAAAAATATTTATTTCAAATTGCGACTTACACATTACATACACATAAATAAAATGACAATAAAAGAAAGCCGCAATATATGAAATGAGGTTGGCACTCAGTCTTTCGCTGTGCCGAAACATGTTTCGACACAACACTGGTTTTCAGTGCCCACCTCCATGACCTCATATATCCCGAGACCCACTTTGTAGATAACCTAGTACATTCAAAAAACAATATATATATAACAATTATACAATAAGATAGTCTAACAAAACAACAAAATACTAAATAAAAATAAAAATACCTATATAACTAAATCACTAACATTTAAATTATTCAACAAACTCTAAACAACTATGAAATACAAACCACAAATTACATTAATTAATTACTGCCCTCAGGTAAGTAAAATGACATGTACCATTTATATATAAGGAGATCAAATAAACTATAAAAGACATCGGAATTAAATTAACTAAAAAAAAAAAGTATACGTAATCATGATATTAAGTAATAAAATTAAAACGAATAATTAACATTTTTTGTATTAATGACGTTTTCCCTGTACTTTATTGACAAATTAGTATAATAATTATGTGGCTGCAGTTTAAATCCCTTCAAAGTTCAATCCAAATAAATACTTTGACATCAATTTGTTATAACGGTTTCCAGCTTCTAGAATCCGCTCACCTCATACCTTATCTGCTCCATCAGAATATCCTGCCTTTGATTTACTTTCCCATTCCGTAGGTCTATTCCATCATCTGTTCTTTCCCCGCGAGCAGTACGTGGGACACTCAGAAAGTTTTGCGAAAATAACAAAAAAATCTACAGGTACATATTTTTTATTAAATCTTTTCAAACTACGCTCCACCAGTCTGTATACATAGTTTCATGGGTCTGAACCAGTTTTCAAAACAATTTTACGTTTACAGCTTGCTTAAACGGTGACAGCGCATTTTCCGGCAACGAAAATTATTTCTGAGCTGATTTTTTATTTTCGGGAATAAAAAGAAGTCACACGATGCTAAGTCAGGGCTGTAAGCAGGGTGACCCAGGAGTTAGACCGGCGTGCTGTCCAGAAAGTCCCTCGTTTTGAGCGCGGCATCGGCGGGCGCGTTTTTCTGTCAGAACAGTAGGCCGCGGAGCCAAGTGTTTGGTCGCTCGCTGGTCACAACAGAGAAAACTTTTGCCAACCATTTGGTAGTATACTATTCGGCGTTGATGCTTCTTTGGTTCCGTAAAAGAATTGACACCAAGTAGCCAGTTAAATTGAAAAAACTTGCGATAATCTTCCTCCCGCTTCTAGATTGCTTCACGTTGGTAGGCGTTGATTCGTCTCGAAACACCCAAACCGTCGATTGGCGCTGCCTTCCTGGATCATATTGATAAATCCAGGACTCATCCCCTGTTATGATGTCATAAACATGCCGAGACGAGCCTGTTTCAAATTTGTTTATCATATCACGGCACCACTTCACCCGGGCCTGTTTCTGAGCATCGGTGAGGTTCTGCGCGTAAAGCATAAAATTATTCTCCTCACGCGAAGATGCATGTTAGAAATTCGTGAAGGCTTCCTGAATTAATCTGCAGTACAATACATATTGAATCGACGAATTGAACCATACGTCTACTGTCTTGGATTAAATTTTTCCGGCGCCCACTTCTTTCATCATCCCCCAAAATTAGTTGACCGCGCTTGAATTCGTTGTACCAACGATACACGGTTGCCTTAGAAGGGCCTTTATCCATGAATGCTATTTGAAGTCTTATCGTACGATTCGTCCGGTTTTAAGCGTTCCCGGCGCAGATCCATTTTTCATGAGACACGATAATTTAAATTAGCTCGCAAAAAATGTGGGGGAAATTTTGAAATTGGAACGTACCTATTTTTTGATTATAAATAATAATGGTTTCAAAATAGATTGTAAATGGCCAGTCTCTTACACATAAACACTATTACTTTCTGAGTGGCCTGGGAAACAACTATTTTAATATATTCTCAAACTTCTCCATAAAACAGATTTATAAATGAATTAGGCCGTTTGTGGAACTAAATTCTAAGGTCAAACTAAAAGACTGTTGACTCTGGTAGTTATTTTATTCTACAATAAACCGGAAAAAAATTCCGAGGGATTTTTTACACTGCTTGAAGGCAAATTGTTACTCATATCCCTTTTTTTATTTTGTTTTTGATTAACATCTATTATTGTATCTAAGGATTCAAAATAAGATATATCCCAAAATTTAACATCATTATCATGAGAGCTTGAGGCAATTAGACGTCCGTCATAATTTATGTCTAAACGTTCAACAGGTAAATTGTGTTGACCAACCACACCCAGTTGTCTTTGTGGAAACATGTGTGTCGCGCGTAGTATACCATCTTCGCCAGATGTCACTACTATGTTTTGAGTAACTGGTATCATACACTGTATCATGTGTTTTTGTCCAACATATTCATCACTGTGGAAGCCAAACTCCTTCCAATTAAACAAATATAATTTGCCTATTGAAGATCCTACTAGCAATTTTGTTTCAGATCGAAACAGGCCCATGCAAGTTAGTTCTGACTCATATTCTTCTGAAGTAGTGTAGATCTTGCTGAAAATTAAAGTATAATAAAAATTAGTCTTTAAATATCAGTTATTAATTTATAGTGTTTTGCTTTATAATTTAACAGGTAGAGTTGGAAACATCCAATTATCATTCACCGTTTCACCTTCTGAGCAAGATTAAAGAAGCTGTTAAAGTTAAACTAATAATATATGTGACAAGTAAGCACAATGGTAATAGCAAATCAAAATCAGTCTTTTGGGTGTAAAACAGAATAATAACTAATTTACCAAGTAGAGATTTACACTGAATTTTGATTTTTGTGAATTAAAGCATATTTCACGTGGAGTTGTTATTTCACTCACACTTTACCACATTTTAAAGGTATAAATTTATTACAAGAAAAGAAAAGAAAAATCTGTAGTCTATAAACCTCAACAATAATATTATGAATGTTGTGGTATTTTACATATACATTTCTGTAAATTATATAAAAATCAATTTTCTGAAAAGAACAAATAGATTCAACATTTATGTATGAAACCTTGTTTGAATCCAATAGATTCGAACTAGGTATTTACTGTGAAATATTCGTAACATTAGTTTTGAGATTAATAAAATAGAGATTCGTTCTAATTAAATTCAGTTAATTTATATCTAACTAACTGGGTCAACGCGGGAGCGAATAGCCCACTCCCATTTAAGTAGCTTCATAGCTGTCAATATAAAATTATGCACTATACCATTTTCGAAAAAACTATATTAACATAATTTTACCTTCCTTTAAGATCGATAGATGTAAGAGTTCCATCACCAGCTGCGCAAACTAAATATTTTTGAGCTTCATTTGTTATCATGTCTGATACATATTCTTCACCAATTTTTATACTGAAAATTGGATCTTGCTTTCTTGTATCCCACAACTTCACAGTTCCTCCGTCATCACCTGTATATAAAATTCCCAGTTAGATGAGTACAGGAATTTGTTTTTAATGCAACAATGTTCTGGAAAATGTCAATATTTGGCTATCTTCGCCAACTTAGTAATTTAGCATATTGGGAAATAAAGATTCTGGGTTCAATTCATGTCAGGGAAAATATCAAACCTTCCACTACTTAGAAGTATTTGTGTTTTTGATAGTGACTTACACTACAACACTTGGTCTTGTCATAAACAGATGAAGCAAAAATATCCATTCAAGTTGAGGGTTCCCTGATGGCGATGAAAACCCACATTTTTATATTTGACTACAGAGTTCTAAATTAAGATATATCCCAATATATTCTATGCTTCAAAGCTACTTGAAACGTTTTGTTCCAACCAATTTTCGAATAAAATGCATAGTTGAAAAATTTCTTTGCATGTACAACATCAAATACACACATATCTGTGCAAATATATGTATGATAAGTGATATGTATTTTTTCATAATTTGGTCTACCTTTATGTATAGTGCTCCATAGGATAAATTTTATAGTACACTGATTGACATAACAATATAAGTCTGTCGAATTCTATTTCTGTATGTAAGTAGTATACTTAATAATTTCTGATAGAAGGCGACTGGTGGTCAAGCAGTAACTGGACTGAATGTCTAACACTGACTTAATGTCAGCATTAGGCAGCACAGAACTTGATAAGACATAACAGCATTCAGTGACTATGAATGATTCAAGTTTAGATCATAGATCGCTTTGGTTGATTCATCTGAATTAAAAGACAGATATGAACTGTCTAAGATCAGCCCAAGTGTTCCTTTTCAAACAAGCTTTTATTAACTTCACCATTATGTATGAAACAGAATCTTACAAAGTTATTTCAGCTCACTTCCAGAGCTCTTGTTTCTTTTTATATTTTGCACACGTAATATGGTCTGATGATAATACAATAATTTTATAATTTTGTTCTGATCTCCTGACTAGGATAATCAGTTTAATTTTCAGACTACCTGTTTGAAAAAGTGCTAGAACTTCTTTAAATATTGGCAATTAAGATGCAATATGGTATTGCTCCATCTAGAATAATGTTAGTGAAAAGCTAGCGTCAAAAGTAAAGCTGTTAATGATTAGGTACACTAGTGTATACAGGTAAATTCCTCAAGTGGGTGTTCAGGGCCAAATCCTAAACTATGCTAGATAGCGAAAAATACGTCTCGAGGTTGATTTTGATGAAAAACTGAAGTGGTATCATTAGACTTTTGAAAAATAAATTACCCTTACTAATAAACACTTCCTATGTCTTTCGAGACCACGGGCCATAAGAATGGCCCAGACATTTGGACGGCTTGGGCCCAAGGGAAGGCCAACACGTAGAGGCCCCTTGACAAGTTTAATGTAAATGTTGCTAAGACACTGACCGGCGATTATCCCTGTCTACACCATATAATAATGCACCCAAGGACAAGCCCCAGCCAAACTCTTCCTATTATTATTATACCAAATCATAGTGTAGTTTGTATGTTTGCTATCAAAGTGTTTTTTACACGCTTTTTATTAGCTTCACTTGTATGTCAGTCAGTATGTCAGTATGTCAGTATGTCAGTATGTCAGTAACCGACCCCTTTGAGCTCGATTTTGTCCTACTTTGAACGATCAGATTTAATTCATACTTTGCACACCTGTCAAAGGTCGATGACAATGCAATAATATAGTATCATGGAGCTGATCTGATGATGGAGTGGGAAGGTGGCCATAGGAACTCCTGTACTAAACAAGATAGACCCTTCGTGTTTGGGCCCGTATGTTTATATCGCGTGACAATGCAATAATATGGTACCATGGAGCTGATCTGATGATGGAGACGGAAGGTGGCCATAGGAACTCCTGTACTAAACAAGATAGACCCTTCGTGTTTGGGCCCGTATGTTTATATCGCGTGACAATGCAATAATATGGTACCATGGAGCTGATCTGATGATGGAGTCGGAAGGTGGCCATAGGAACTCCTGTACTAAACAAGATAGACCCTTCGTGTTTGGGCCCGTATGTTTATATCGCGTGACAATGCAATAATATGGTACCATGGAGCTGATCTGATGATGGAGTCGGAAGGTGGCCATAGGAACTCCTGTACTAAACAAGATAGACCCTTCGTGTTTGGGCCCGTATGTTTATATCGCGTGACAATGCAATAATATGGTACCATGGAGCTGATCTGATGATGGAGTCGGAAGGTGGCCATAGGAACTCCTGTACTAAACAAGATAGACCCTTCGTGTTTGGGCCCGTATGTTTATATCGCGTGACAATGCAATAATATGGTACCATGGACCTGATCTGATGATGGAGTCGGAAGGTGGCCATAGGAACTCCTGTACTAAACAAGATAGACCCGTCGTGTTTGGGCTCGTATGTTTATATCGCGTCAAAATGCAATAATATGGTACAATGGAGCTGATCTGATGATGGAGTCGGAAGGTGGCCATAGGAACTCCTGTACTAAACAAGATAGACCCTTCGTGTTTGGGCTCGTATGTTTATATCGCGTGACAATGCAATAATATGGTACCATGGAGCTGATCTGATGATGGAGTCGGAAGGTGGCCATAGGAACTCCTGTACTAAACAAGATAGACCCGTCGTGTTTGGGCTCGTTTTACTTGTCTTGGCTAGCACTCTGCTGCTACATGATATGCAGGATCTCAAAAGCTTGTATTTAAAAACATTTAAACAAAAATCAACTAAAAAATGAAAAATAAATAATAGTTTAAAAAAACTAAAAAAAACACGCTTTTATAAAAAATCCAACTAAAAAAACAAAAAATAAAATTTAATATAATATAAAAAAGCGTGGGGTGTATTCAAAGCGCTTTTTAAGATATTATATTATTAATTGAATACACCCCACGCTTTTTTATATTATATTAAATTTTATTTTTTGTTTTTTTAGTTGGATTTTTTATAAAAGCGTGTTTTTTTTAGTTTTTTTATTAGGTTTTTTCAAACCATAATATTTCATTATGGTTCTGATAAATCAGTTAATATTGCAGCAGTATTAACTATATTTACCTGTGACTATTTTATTATTATCCAAACAAAACAATCTATATACCGGTTCTTCATGAGCATTTTCGTAACATATTTTTAATTTTCCTGTTTCGACATCTGTAGCCATTATTACTTTATCCTGGAAAATATAGACAGTAAGAATTTAGTATATTAATATTGTTACGAGCCACAGGACTCGTATAAAATAAATTCCGTTGGAATTACATTATAGAGTTTATTAGAACTGTACAAACACACAAACAAGTACAAAATGAAACTGGATGCAACCAGTTCACACTGTACGATTCAGTGCACCCTAACACGCGCAAAGTCCGTCAGTATGTCGCTAATCGAAAGTACTACACGTCTTATTCGTATCGCGGTTGTCGGATGACTCCGATCTCTCCGCTTGGCCATCCCTTTATACTCAGCTTACAATGGGTCACGGGGTAAACAATGATTTCCACGAATCACACTTGGGCCTCTGTCGACGTTATTCCCAGGATACATAATTCTGCACACCTGCAGGATTTATTGTTTGCGGTGTGCGCGCGCATCGTAAAAATTTACTCTCATCGCGCCTAAAGAAGTATAACTTCAAAAACATATCCTACTTTCTGGGATAACGTTTACGTAATTCTATCCCAATATTACACTTACTGAAGCAGCACTCATAGACGCTAAGTGCACACTTAATTCTTTACATGTAGCAATTTATTTCATTTTTCTTTTATTATTTATCTAAGAAACTATTGTTAATGTGTTTAAGCTTAAATAAACGCATATCAATTCAGTTTCTTTTATATTTTACCATTTGTTTATCTATTTAAGTAACTATTAATAAATTTTGAAATAAAGTATGAATTCCAAATAAGTTTGTAGGTACAAAAGCTACGACACATAGGTACTCCTGCGGTGTTATAATCTAGTCTAATCATGATTCCACGGTACGCTCGCCCCGCGCAGGCGCCCGCTTTCATCAAGTTCCAACTATTTGTTTTAAATAGCTTCTCTAGTGTGTAGTACATATAACTCAATGTCGATATCGGAATTTTGTACTCTGGCCAGTTTAAACCATTATCAGGAAAACTTCCGGGACAAAAGTACCGCAGCTTACCTTAGTAAGTTAATTTTGGCCGCATACACTCGGTTTCCTGATCAGGAATTTAGATTTGGAACCATGAATGCCTATGTACAAAATATTCACCTAGGCGCATACGTTCTTATTTTTTCCGAACGGATTAAAACCCAACATTCGGTTCGGAACTTTCACCGTGTGTTCGGGTCGTAAGAACGGAAAAAAACGTAATGACATCATCTCGAACTCACTGCTTGCATACATTTCGACTCGACCCCGCACAGGAATGGGAATCCGCATTCAGAACAGTGTTAGCGCTGGGCCAAGTGGTCGTTTATCGAGCTCAGCCTGTTTGTTTTTATTTTCTTTCGTATGCCATTATGAAGCTCATCAAAGCATTTCATTGACATCTTGTAATATTTGAAGAATTCTCCTGGGTGTGCGCGTAATTTTACTCTCTTGAGATAGAATTGACTTTGTTAATCTCTGAGTATTCAACGGCTGCACCCAATACCGATGATTCCTCTTCTTGTTTAACGCCAGTAAAAATACTTTTCTTTAATTTCTTTCACTTTCACGACAGCGTCTGGAAACGTAGAGGAGCTGTATAAAATTCCGAACACAAAGAATCGGACGTTTGCGCTAGTCTCACAGAATTCCAGATATGAATTCCTGATCAGGAAACCGGCCAGCCTAAATCTTGGAATTTACTATCGATCAGTAAAAAGGGTGTGGTATAGATAGATATACGGCATATTTATTTATTACTTGAGATATAAAATTAATGTTGGGTGGTTATAAAAAAGTTAACCACGAAGGCTGAGGCGGGTGCTCCACTTCGCTTCGCACCGGCCTTAGCCTACTAACCTATATTAATAAAGTTCGGATTTTTTCATAATAAATAAATGTGCCGTGTATCTATACCCCACCCAGCAAAAACCGCACTAAAATCGGCCTAGTGCTTTTTACGTGAATCCCCCAACAAACTGAGAAACTGAGAAGAAATATTAAAAAAAAATTCATTGTATTCTCCATGGTTCACATATCTAGTCTATTCCAGTTTTTTAAAATAGATTCAATGTACAATGTATTTTGAAAATTTTATAATATAGATATACTATGATATCCCTGACACTTTGTCCATGCTTGAAAGGTAACAGATTAGTTATTTAGCCAGTATTTAAATTCAAAGGGTATTTTTCAGCAGGGCAATGGATTTTTTTGTATGAAAATATATGAATTTCGAATATTTCTGTAAAAACCCAGGGTAAGTAATGTTTTGACTTGTTGTATTTGGTTGTGTTTGTAAGAACTGTGAATTATTTGTGTGTAGTTCTAATAAACTTTGTGATAACTCCAACAGCATTTTACATAGAAATCCCACAAACTCATAACAGTATCACAGAAAATGTAAAATGATTTGTAGGACCTGGCCCCAAACTTTATCCAGAAAAAGCAAGAAGCCAAGCTGCAAATAAAATCCTTAAAACTTATGTATAATGTATCTAAAAAGAAATTGAATTGCAAAGCAAACCTTAGCTGTAGTGTACAGTGTAACCCCTTCATGATCAAATTCAACATCTCTACAAGCTTTTAAATGTAATTCCATTGTGTTTAATAATTTATTTTCTTCATTAGAATATTCATATAATAAGACATCACCAACAATATTGGCAAGTGCAATTATGTTTCTTGTTGGACTAAATGATATATCCACAATAAAATCATCACAAGTTATCATAGGAGGATGGTCCCGAGGTTTCTTCTTTTCAGCTTTAATAGCTTTGACTACCTCATCCTCCTCATCATTTTCGCTGTCTGAAACTTCTTCATTTTCACTCATTTGTTGGTCTTCAGCCAAATTGTCTAAAAATATAATAAATACTTGAAAGCCATAGCAGCTTAGGGGGAGAAGCAACTGTGTAAAAATATGACATAAGCTAAGCAAGTCAAAGATAATGTCAAATTTGTACTGAAGGAAAACAAATGAAAAGTAAGATATAGGAATTGGCTACTAATAATTGTTATCTATATATATAAAAAACCTGTATTCATATATGTATAGTGAGACTAACAAACAGCAATCAATCATCTAGAATTGATTGCTGTTTGTTAGTCTCACTATAACTCAAAAATGGTTTGACCTATTTGAATTTTTTGTGCATGTTTCAGTGGGTCCCGGGATGGCTTATATTCACAATTGAATCTGGTAAGTGATGCTGAAAACTGGGTTCCAAATTATAAAAAAAATTTGTGCATGTCTGTTGAGTTTTGGGATGGTTTCAAATGGATCCAATTGGTGGCACCAAAATTAGTTTGTAGATTTTTATCATTTCAGGGCCCACTAGTTGCAAATAATTATAAACTACTAAAAGTTTTCCTGTGGCTATGCTGCATGATAATCCCTAGGTAGTAGTAGTTCTATGTTACTCACATAAAATCTAGATTAGGTTTTGTATATAAAACTTTACTGTTTCTAGTTCAATTCACTACAATAACAAAGTAACTAAGTCCATATAATCTAAACAGCTGCCCAATAAAACAGAGATGATTCACAGCCAACCTGATTTCAAGTAATATAATGAACTAGCTGTCCTGGCAGACGTCGTACTGCCCGGAAAAGATTCAATTGATATGCCAACAGCAGCGCCAGCTACCAGGTCCAATTGTGAAACAACTCGGAAACCTTCTTTGGCTCATGCACAACAACTTTGCTAAAGATTATCAAATGTATAGTTTACGATTCTATAAAGGACATACAGACTAACATTCATTTTTATATATAAGTAGATGACTTGTTTCATATGACATTGTATCTGTTAGTGAATAAAAAAAACGCAATTGCAATACTGTCTGTTTTATGGAAACAACAACATTTAATGGGAAAAAATGTATCCTAAGTGTTAACTCGTTTTTATAAGCCAGCACTATGTTGAGTTTCATTCATATTCTTCTCCTTTCATTCTTTTTTAGAAACTACTCAATGTATAGTACATTGAGTAGTTTTTAAAAAAGAAGAGATCACAGAGGCATCTTTTTTGCTATCTTCGTGTATCACATGGAAACCACATTATTTATCAGGATAAAAATTATCCTAAGTTACAACCTGGGATAAAAGCTAGCTCTACATTGAGTTTCAGCTCAATCCATTCAGTAGTTTTTATGTTAGGTTCTAACAGATAGACAGACGGATAGATAGGCAGACAAAAAATTGCATTTTCGGACACCCTGGGGCTGTCCCAGTGTACTCAGATATCCGGTACACGAATTTTAAGTAGAGGGTGGGCGGAATTGCTTGGGGAAAGTTATACTTACCCTATTTGCAACCACTATGGTTTGGAGTTCTTTAAACATAAAATTATGGTAAACATAACCTCACCTATTTTTTCACTAATATTATTGTGATAGGCGGTGAGAGGTTGCGACTCACTGGTTGCTGTTTTAGTCACTACTAAAACAGCGATGTAGGTTATCTTCCAGACCAAAGTGCATGAGCCGAGAGAGTGTGCCACAGTAGTGGCCTGCGAGTGCCAGAATCGAGTGTAACCATTTACTATTTATTTTATATAAACTATTTAGAATTTCGTCTTTATTGGCCGCTATTTTGAATATTTTCATGGTTAAAATTTTAGTGTATGTGAATGTGCTCTGTTGTTTTTTCTTTATTCTAAGACTTGCACTGTTTTTTTTTCGTTTTCTGTTTTTTGGTTCTTTTTCTGTTGACTGTTGTTGTTGGCTACCTACCTATCGACCTACGATATGAGTGCAATTTTAGTGAAAAAATATGTCAGGTTATGTTTATTAGAAAAAATTATTTCAAGATCTCTGGACCATAGGGTTGTAATAGGGGGTAAGTATGCCTCCTCTTCCCCACACCACCATCCCGCTACTTAAAATCCGTGTATTAAATATCTATAGATTTACCCCTCCTGGTCCGAATTATTTGATTTATACATATAGGTTATGTATCAAAACCAATTGAATATCAACGACGTTATTTTTAACAAGATTTATTTGGCCATTCAATGATACTTATACATTACCCCAGATCACAGAGTACATTGATGCCCCAGATTGAGAAAGAGATAATACATACCAACCTGTATCATTTAACTCATAATACTCCTCGCTTGCATCACTGGATGTGTTTTCATCATCTGAAGAATTTTTATCGAAATCACGGAATTTAGCTGTCATGTTTTCGTATTGAAAAATGATAAAATCACGGGCTACTTTACAACACCTTCAATATTTGAGTATTACAGTTATTAACTCTCGTTAGAGAGTCTTGTGTTCTGTGGTTATTACACACACACAACTTTTGATTTTTTAATATTTATGGCTTGGCAACTAGGCCTTTAAGCCAGCACAACTTTTGAGTAAATAAGTAAGCACAGAGTACTTTATATATACTGGTATAAGTAAGTATGACACTTTTTTTTAGTAGAATTCGCCACAAAGGCAGGCAAAGGAATCTTAGTCCATACAGCCAAGTCTGATGTATTTGTATAGTAGCGCAGTTGTATTGTAGGCTACAACCCACGTCATTCAACGGAGTTTTGTGAAAACTCGAAAGGCCACATTTGACTATACAGTTCACATTTTGTAGTAGTGTTTGTATGTAAGTACTCTGTGCATATATATAGAGAGCACCAACTAAACACAGATTTGCAGGGCCTCCACTTCCAGCAAGACAAGTATATTTTGTCTATGGTCTGACTGAGATCTCCATCTCCATATATTCAATATACTCTTTGGATCTCCAGATTGCATTTACGAAAATTTCAGCACACATTTCGATTATTGTCTGTACCCTTAGACCATTAAACCAAAGGACGAGGCTCGCGTCTAATTTTGCTAACAAACAATTCAGCCATTTGCTGCGGGGGGGAAGAGTAAAGCACACATTGAAACAATCGCATACACCCACATATTATTTGTGTTGTCATAAACGCAAACATGTACAAATCTTCAAATTAGTTTAGAGACAGCGTATATTTACACTCGTTACGCACACAAAGATAACTCACACATTTCAAAATTCAAGAAATTGCCATATCATTATTCAATTTGCCTCGTAATTTAATCAGAATTGACTAAATATTCATTTAATATTTTCTTAAGTTTTCGCGACTTGTACACATAATAAAAACTACGTTTTAACGGTTTTAAGCGCGGTAATTTATTTGATTTAGGTTTATCCGACGTTTCGGCCGCTTTTCAGTGGCCGTGGTCACGGAAGACAAAGATGACATTTGTCAAACGTGTATTGTCAAAGTTTTTATTCAGCCTACCGCCAACTTGTTCATTTTAATTATTTAGTTTTAAATTTTGTTTATGGATATTATTTACTCTATGGGAGCCTAATCTAATTTACCACCGCTTCACAACATGTTGTGGCTTGAAGAGAAGAAGCGGCGCAAGAAACTCTTCAGCAAACATGCCTAGTTCTAAATTTTTTTTTTTTTTTTATGTAAATTTAAAATGAATGGAAGGAAAAAATAAAAGAAATTATCAGTCAAGTTGGTTTGTTTCGTTGCACGCAGAAAGAGCTCACAGTGTCTTGAGGTCTGGCAGTTGGTTTTTGCTGGGTTTGGGTCTTAATAGTTTTGATGATTGGATCCCAAACAGGTGGTACCTGCCAACCATCTTCTCTATTGAAATTTGGGTGTTTTTTGATTTCAATAGCCTCACGCATCATTCTTGGTATGAAACGATTCTCTTTCGCGAGGATTTGTGGGTTATCGAATCTGATGTAATGGTTGGGTTTATCCAGTGTGTGTTCACTGATCGCAGACTTCGTAGACCTTGTGTGTTTCATGTCAGCAATGTGTTCTTTTACCCGTGTTTTTATGCTCCTCTTTGTTTGCCGAAACGTCGGATAAACCTAAATCAAATAAATTACCGCGCTTAAAACCGTTAAAACGTAGTTTTATTAAATATTCATTATTATTTTTTATTATTATATTGGATTATGAAATAAACTTTAATATTGTAATAATTAAACAGTACCACATTGATGTTTTATTAAACTAGCACTAGTTGAAATAAGATCTTAGATATTGTGTGATGAAAATTGTGATGTGTGATATTTATTAACACTCACAATTTTATGTAAACCCTAATCGCTAAAAACATCCATGAATATAATTGTGTACATATAATTCAAATATTTACTTGCAACGTAATTTAAATGCTCTATATTTTGAGGAAAAAAATGCTGGTATTACTACTGTACAAAACTGTGAATTTCATAGGGATAGTAAATATCGATACTTTAATGTCGATATTTTTACTATAGTCGTATTTTTAATTAGACGACATCAACTGACGTTTACTGTGTTGTCAGTTTTTGATGAAATAAAAATAGTGTTCAGTGTTGTAGCAAAGTGAATGAAAAAACTCTTGAATGAATGAAATTGCCTCGATTGTCTAGTGAATAGTTAATGTGCCGAACTGACGATATCGGGTACGGGGTTCGAATTATAGTCGCGTTTTGTACATACCAACGAGTTTTCGACGACTATGTTCCTATAATATCTACCTATACTACCGAGTGTTTTAAACATTAAGGAAAACATTGCGAGGAAACTTGTAAGACTGTCCTATTTTCAATAGATCATGTAGTTGAAACTATAGATGTATAAAATATAACAATTATAGGTAGGTAATGAATATAAAAAACATAGCTTATTACATAATTTATTTTTATTCATCATCAGATAAAAAATCATCACTATCGCTTTCGGTGACATTGTCGATTATGTGGTCGAGACCATACATTTTGTCTTCTTCTTTAATTATATGAGACACGCAGCTACTCCATTTTTCAGGTGTGATATGTTGAAGTCCTTCTTCAAAAAGTTTTTTTACTTCTGTCATTTTGAAGGTTTTGTTATTTCTTGCAACATATCCTTTAGCTTGCGCCCATACCAACTTAATGGGATTGAGCTCACAGTGGTATGGGGGCAGACGTAAAACAATTATCCCATGCTGCGCTGCCATCTCGTCCACAACATACTTATCGCAATGTTCTTGTTTGTGCTGCCGTACAATGTTTATAAGAGTAGCTTTAACCATTGTTGCTTCGAATAAAATATTTTTATTCGTTAGCCACTCTTGTATTCTAGGTTTAGTCCAAGACATTTTAGGCAGCGATTCTAGTTTCCTGGAATGGTAGGGGGCGTTATCCATCACTACTACGGAATTTGGTTTTAGTTTTGGCAAGACCCCCCTAAACCACTTCTCAAAGGAATCGGCATTCATCTCTTGATGATAATCTTCTTTATTTTTTTTGGCTTCAAATATTAATAAGCTGTCTTCTACAAATCCTTCTTCCCCGCCTATATGGCCGATAATTAATCGTTTGCCCTTTCCTGAAGGCTGTTTTAAGCCAGTGGTCAAGCCATCTAGGAAGGCCTGGCGGGACGATAACACTGTCTGGTCAATCCATGCCTTCTTTGGTGCATGACCTTCAAGATAGTGAAAAATATCAATTAATTATTGAAAGTACAATTTAATGTAAAGAAAACAGAAATTTTTTATTACTTTCGTTGATCCACGTTTCATCTTGGTAATAAATATAACTTCCTTCCCTTCGATACTCTTTAATTTTTCGAAGGTAACGTTGGCGCCATAAAATAATGTCCTGTCTGTCAATTAAAATGCTTTGTCTTGATTTTGTGACATATTTGAAATTTAAATGTTTCATAACATTTCTTAATGTACTCCAAGAAAAATTGGGTAAGTCTGGGTCTTCATTGACAACCTTAAGAACAGTGTCATAACAGTCAGTACAATAATTTTTTCTTAGAGATTTTTTGCGTTCTATTAGTAGGTAGGTATTGCAGTAGATGTCACTGTTCTCAAATTGAACACCAAATGAAAGTTAATAATATGTTTCGTTATAAGCAGTTGTTTTAATACTTGTTTAAGAAATATTTGATGTGTTTTTATGTTTTTGCAAGCCATATCAGCTAATAAATATATTTCAAAGTGTGTAAATTTTATTCCTCACCTTTTTCAAATTATAAAGCTCTTTTTAACTTTAATTACTGGATTTTTGATGAATTGTCGATTTACCAAAAACTTATTTCAAAGATGTCAATTATGTCAAAACCAAAAAGACATTCCGATCGATACGAGTTACACTCGTGAATGTATGTACTTTGTTTGTGTTTTGATTATTTTTCGATAACTTTGTTTGATTCCTGGACTCCGAAGACTTCGCTTATCACGTTTACTCGTAGAACACTAGTAAACGTGATCACGTTGGACTTACGCATGTAACCTGAACACCGATTTGCCTAACGATTTGTTCTCTGATGACTTGGATTATGGCTTCTTCTGAAGGAGGTTGTTGTGTGCCCAGATGCGGTAAAACTTGTAAGTAAATCATCGTAAAGGCACCAGATTAGATATGGATACAAATGATGTTATGAAAATGTATGCCTTTGAATATTTTATAAAAGGAAACATAATAAATCACGCTACCGCTAAATTGTTGTTTTATTTACTAACAAATAAACATTTTTTGGAAAGGCTTTTGGGAATTGCAGGAGTTAATTATAAACTCCCACAATTTCCAAAAGTCTAATATAAAAATCAAAATAATACTAGACCCCCTGGACGCTTTTTGCCTTTGAATAGTGTCGTATACCGATAGAGTGCGTTAGTATATACATTATGACTGTTGACTCTATACCAGTATATATAAAGTACTCTGTGCTTAAGAATCTGTAAAGTAATAAAAAAAGGTTTTTGAGTAAGGAAGTCTACGCAATCTAATACTTTGGTTTTACAAAGAACATTATGGTGGACACGGAATATAATGCAGTAGAATGAATAAAGTTTAAGTTACCTTTATAATGGTGGGTGACTCATTTGCATAAAAAAAATTATGTACTTTTCGCCTTATAGCGGCAAAAGTAAAATCGTCTAATTTATCTTTAAAACTGTGTTTCGGTCCACGTTTCTCGGGAGACTTAAATTGTTCATTTTCTTTGTATTCTTTTAACACACTATAAACTGAGGTCACACCAATTCCCAAAATGTCAGCTGTTTTCGAAACACATTCTTTTTTTTCGGGAGCCTCAATAGGTAATAGTGAAGCAGCTTTCTCCTCAAATACGTGTTTGTAGACGTTTTGTATCATAAGTTTTTCGGTAACGCTTAAAGCAATCCGTGGTCTCTTCTTTCTTGGAGACAAGCTTTGGCTTGACGTGCTTGGTTTAGGATCCATATCGTTTGTACGAAACAATATAGCAACAAATAAACACAACAATTACAACAAACACAACGTAACTTAAAACTTAAAAAAAACAATAACTAAACAACGTGAGCGCAGAAAAAACATTCGTGCTATCAGACCAGAGGTTAGAAGCCGAATTACAAATAAAATGGCGACCGACGCGCGCGGCGATGATCGGTGTTGGCAGTAGTCGCCGCGTCACCGGGACCCGACGGGGTTCCAGGTCGACTCCTCTTCCTGGCTGCGAAACATCTACGCAGCCAGCTGCGGGACCTCTTCGAAGCCTGTATTCGCGCAGGTAGGTTCCCGTCGCAATGGAAAGAGGGGCGTTTGTGCCTAATTCCCAAAGGAGGTCGGCCTCCCAACGATCCGTCCGCCTTCAGGCCCATAGTGCTGCTGAACGAGGTCGCCAAGGTCTTCGAGAAGATCTTGGCGGAGCGGCTTGTGAAGCATCTAGACGCTGTGGAGGCGCTCCACGATGGACGCCTTCGAGACGCTGCGAACGTTGACGGACGAAGCCGTCCAAGCGAAGGACGTCGTTCTTGCAGTGTCGCTAGACATAGCGAACGCCTTTAACAGCCTCCCTCATGAGACGATCAGGGAAGGGCTCCGCGCGCACGGAGTCCCCTCGTACCTCACGAGGCTGTTGGGCGAGTACCTGCGAGATCGGCATATCCTTTGGGAGGGCGGTGAGTCCGCCAACCACGTGTTAGGTCGGCGACGTGTCGCGTGCGGCGTTCCACAGGGATCGGTCCTCGGGCCGATCCTTTGGAACGTAGGCTATGACTGGATCCTTCGGGTGACGGTCCGGCCCGGAGTAGGGCTGATCTGCTTTGCGGACGACACCCTACTCACGGCACGCGCTGCGTCTTTTGCGGAATCCGTGGACGTCGCCAACGACGGGTTGGCAATCGTCGTAGATCGAACAGCTAGGCTGGGCTTGAAGGTCTCCCCCGCGAAAACGGAGGCCGTCATGTTCCATAGGAAATTCCGGAATCCTCCCCCGGACTTGTCCGTTACAGTTCAGGGGGTGGCGATTAGAGTAGGGCCCAAGATGAAATATCTTGGGCTAGTTCTAGACGGGAAATGGCTGTTCAAAGCGCACTTTGAGCAGCTAGTTCCCAAACTCGTGAATTCCGCGGGCGCACTCTCCAGGCTTCTTCCCAATGTGGGGGGGCCGGGGGGTGCGACGCGGAAACTTTATTCTGGCATCCTGAGGAGTATGGCGTTGTACGGTGCGCCCGTCTGGTCCGATTCGCTTCACCGCCACAACCGAACCCTGCTGCAACGCGCGCAGCGGGTTCTGGCCGTGAGGACCATACGGGGGGGTATCGCAGTGTCGTGGTCGGCGGCGACTCTCTTGGCAGGCGAGCTGCCCTGGCATCTACAGGCAGACGGCCTGTCCAGGGTTCGACGTACCCGGCAGGATGCCCTAGCTAGAGGACTGACTTTCTGTCAAGTCGAATTAGAGACGGTCAGGAAGCGGGAAACCGCTTGCTGCCTCGTCGAATGGTCTCGTGACCTCGAACACCCTGTGGCCGGCGGCTATACGGTGGATGCAATCAGGCTGCAGCTGGAGAGATGGGTCACCCGCACCAGCGGAACCCTGACCTTCAGGACGACTCAGATACTGACCGGACACAGTTGTTTCGATCAGTATCTGTTTCGCATTGTGGGCTGCTTGCCTTCCCCGGACTGCCGCCAGTGCGGCGCACCCGATACGGCGTTACACACGCTTGTTGAGTGCGCTGCATGGACGCCTCAGCGTTTCGAGCTCGAGACGCACGTAGGAGCCGTCCGATCGCTTGGCGACTTGGTAACGGCCATGTTGCACAGCGACGACCGCTGGGAGTCTGCGGTTACTTTCTGTGAGGCAGTAATGTCTCTCAAAGAGGCCGCAGAAAGGGACAGGGAGCGAAGTCCTGCAGCGCGTGCTAATGCCTCCACCCGAGGTCGCCGGCCTTCAGCTGGCACCCGGAGAGGCAGGTACGCGCATTACTTCCCTCCCTGAGTTAGGTTCCGGTACGAGGGGCCCCTTGCTACTAGGCATCGCAAGGGATTCATCTGCCCCCGTTTCGAAGTGGGGTGTGTTCTCCCAGGGCACACTCCAGGCACTTTATTGCGCTGGATCGACTGTTGCGTAACTATGTTCTATATCTCAGTCTTTCCATCACAACAAAAGCGCAGGGTCGACAGGGAGGAGGGGGTTTTTAGTGGGTATTGAGGTTGCTCGCCCGTGCGGCATCGCTCGGAGTCTCCACACTCCTCTGTGTCAAGCCATCGCGGACGGAGCGCAAACAAAGCATACTATTGCTAGCGTTATCGCCCCCGATGGATGCGCGCCGTTTCCTAGTGACGGCCCAGAGAGTGCGTAAATCGGTTAGCATTTACCCTCGCCTCAAAAAAAAAAAAAATAGTCGCCGCGCCGCGCTTTGTAATAAGCCGTCAAAAAACTGATACATACTACTAGTAACTTATATCAGAGCACTTTTTTACAATTGTATTGTAAAATAGAAATAATATTCTTTTATAGTTTGAAATGATTAACTATTCACTCGTTGTTCATTCATCTGATTGAACAAGAACTGAACGCATCACTATTACTTTAAATATGGCAACATTATTTTACAAAGTGACATTAGTTACTGTCAGTTGGCTTCGTCTAATTAAAAATACGACTATAGGAATAATAATTTTGAATACTATGGATATGATGACAGTGGAATAAAACTAAAGTATAAGTTTAATTCATTTATTTTATAGTATTTTTCTTAGATATTCGCAACTGTAACAGTTGCGAATATCTAAGAAAAATAATAACATATACACACATATAAACATAACATAAATAAAACTACGTTATTTACGGTTTTAAGCGCGATATTTCTTTATTTTGCCAACGTTTCGGCTTCTTTACAGCAGCTATGATCACGGTTTGACTCGAGGTTACATGTCAATTAGTAATGTTTAAAAAAATATTAATCCGAGCGTGGGGCGGTTTGTAACGCACCTCGCGGGAGGAGAGGTGAGCGCGCGCGGAACACGCCGCGCGCCCATCTCGACGGCATAACGGCGGGCGAGAACCCTTTTCCCGGGTAGCCATAGCTGGAAGCTGATGTCTAGGAATGACATACTCATGCCGAAGCATTGATATGGAATAAAAGAATTGATATAGTGAAAAATTATAAAATTTATTAAATGAATAAAACATAATATTGGCCATAAATCGTAATCATCTAGTAGTAGGAACCCTTCGCTGCAATACCGTTAACCCTATGTTCAAAAGGTAGGTTATATAGGAGCGCTGATCAAGAAACAGGTAGACTCTCAAGATCGGTAACGATACCCGATTCGATGGGGTAAAAGCAGTACTCTTTACCATCGTAACTTTTCATTGTGTGGGAGCAATACTTAAAAAAACTCTCACAACATATAAATATTTTTCCTAGTATAGGTTACAGTTAAATGTACCAAATTTCAGCAGTGTAGACCTAATCTCGGAAAATAGATGGACAGACGGACACGACGAAATCATAAGGGTTCCTTATTTTACAATAGGACCCTAAAAGTGGGTCATTATTAGTATAACGTAATCATATTTTCGACTGACAGCATCAAAGGTAGTTTTATCGATATCGACACGGAGTTATATGTACAGATTAAACATCACTATAGGTAGTCTCTTGTAGCCAAAAAAACAAACTTCGATATTCAAATTTCAAATTAGTCTCCAACGCAATAAGGGCTATAATTTCTTGAAGGATTTCGCATTAGTCTCGTGTGTGTGTGTGTGTGTGTGTGTGTGTGTGTGTGTGTGTGTGTGTGTGTGTGTGTGTGTGTGTGTGTGTGTGTGTGTGTGTGTGTGTGTGTGTGTGTATGTGTGTGTGTGTGTGTGTGAAGTGCGCTGGACTTTCAATATTTTGTTATTTGGGCATTGCTATACAAATATAGACTCAATTTCTTTGCAGTAACAGTTCAAAGTAAAACAGAGATTTGTCGGAAGTCGATGCGAGATGTTCATTAATTCGATTATAGAATCGATGTTTTAAACATCAAGTTTAATAAACAACTGTAAGTTATTTTATTAAAAATAAGCAATAATTAGACAAAAAAATGCTTACATATGAAATGTTACACCATCTTTTTCTAGATTTGAGGTATTTGACATTTTATCGCACAGGTTGACATTTTTGAGGAGCTCTTCACACAGCGATAACGATACTAAGACTGTTAGAAATCTATTATTGAACTAGTTTTTATAAACGCGTTATATTTTATAATCTTGTACCTTACCTTACCTTAATTCTGACCCTTCGCATGCTACTAAATAAACAAGGTAATATGTATAATTTTGCAAAATCTACCGTTTTAAAGAAGAATTTTACCATTCTCTAGAATTCAAAGTTGGCAACCCTGGTTTGATTTGAGTTGAGTTCAATTAATTTATTACGCAGTTATATATCTCAGTCTTTCCATCACAACAAAAGCGCAGGGTCGACAGGGAGGAGGGGATTTTTAGTGGGTATTGAGGTTGCTCGCCCGTGCGGCATCGCTCTGAGTCTTCCACACTCCTCTGTGTCACTCCATCGCGGACGGAGCGCAAACAAAGCATACTATTGCTAGCGTTATCGCCCCCGATGGATGCGTGCCGTTTCCTAGTGACGGCCCAGAGAGTGCGTAAATCGGTCAGCATTTTCCCTCGCCTCAAAAAAAATAAAAAATTACGCAGTTTAATATTCAATGCACAAACTAATATGGATACTACGGATCAGACGGTTCACTTCGAACAATTTTCTAAAAAGCTGATCTGTAATAATACTCTTTCAATATTGTTTTTTTTTATTTGCCTTTTTTTTTAACATCGGTACCAAAAACTTACCTATTTTTTAACAGACGAAGACGATCAAAACCATACTACACTTTTTTTTAAAATACATTATTCATTGAGGCTAAGACACTTAATACAGACTGTACAATGACCTATCTTCTTAATAGAAATTCGTCTTCTTAATAGCGATCAAGTAAAGAATCTTGGCGTAATAATGGACAAGGAATTGTGTTGGCGACCCCACATTACTGAACTAAGCCGCAAGATTTTTGCATCCTATGCATCCCTTAGGAGACTGAAAAATTTCCTTCCGACTGCCACTAGGATTTCGCTTGCTCAATCAATACTTCTACCCATCCTCGACTATGCTGATGCTTGCTATCTTAATCTCACTCAAGAGCAACTTATTAAGCTCGAGCGTCTTCAAAATGTTTGCATAAGGTTCATATTTGGTTTAAAAAAATATGACCACGTTTCTGAATATCGCAAAAAGCTCGAGTGGTTGCCTATCTCACTTCGCCGGAATGCTCATCTTCTCAAGTTACTATATCGTATATTGTTTATACCTTACACCCCTCCTTATCTTAAGGAATGTTTCAACTTCCTTCATACGTCACATACACTCAGTTTGCGCTCCACTAATAATCTCCTGTTAATGGCACCTGCACACTCTTCAACATTTTATTCCAACTCCTTCGCTATGCAGGCTGTCTTCCTTTGGAACTCTTTGCCCACTGACGTCAGAAAGGCCAAGTCTTTTGCCATATTTAAAAATTTACTTTGGAATCATTATGTAAGTCTTACACAATAATGTAAGTGCTATAGTTTATTATACTTTTGACTGTAATCTGTTGTCCATGTATGTCATTTTTATTTAAAAAAATATTTTTTTATTGTATTAAATTATAATTATAGATAATTTAAGATTTCCTTTTAAGTCAGGTTGCCTGGAAGAGATCGCTTTTAGCGATAAGGCCGCCTTTTGTTTTACCAAGTAACTATTGTCTTGTGCATTTTTTTTTTTTCGTAATTTTTGTTATGGTGAACAATAAAGTGTTGTCTATGTCTATATTTTATAAATTTCTAGTGTTTGGTGTAAAGAAAACAGCAATTATTTAAAAAAAAAAAAAAAATTTATAACAACAACAACAACAATACTCTTTATTGTACACCAACTTAAAACAGTGACACATTAACAAATCTGAAAATTAGTAGGTAGTAGTACAATGGGCGGCCTTATTGCTTAAAGCAATCTCTTCCAGGCAACCTTTGGATGGACAAGGATCTCAATCAAAATAAATTGTTGGCGTGTAGCTTAAGACTAAACTAAAGATAATATAATGTATAATAAGATACTTATATATTTACCATATACATATAGAGACATACATACATATATATACATTTATATTTTTATTACATTTAGATTTTTTAATCTTTTTTTATATTTATTTAAAGCTTTATTTTGCATTTTTGGTAAGGACACTTCGAGACGTTTAATGTCAACCCTCTTTCAAAATTCTATTTATTCCATTGCACCAGTTCATTACAGACAATTTCACTGCAATACTTAAAAACTATTCAAGAATTACAATTTTATGTTCTTCACATTTAACGAAGTCGAACGAATACTAGGATTTTATAATTTTAATTATATTTTTTGCTATTAAATTACTTTCTGGAATCATTTCCAAGTATTCGTTCGCTTCCTTTACAATATTCCCAAAACTCCTCACAGCATTTTCAGTGGGATAGGTGAGCTTTTGAGAATTTTTAAACCTCGGAATTCTCTATGCGATATCCGTTTATGGGTTGAAGACGTTTCCTTTTGGGATAAACAATTTGACCATTTTTTACAATTATTCACATATTTTAAAAAATTTCTTATCACCCATCCCACTGTGTATGCTTGTGAGTGTACATTTAGTCTCTCTTTGCGAACTTCTGCCTGAATATTTTTAATGTGAACCGGAGGCAAAGTCTTCTTGATAGAAGATGAAGGTAAAGAGAGATCTTGTGGTTCTAAATATATCTCTTTGCCTTCATCTTCTAAAACTGTTTGCGTAAAATTTTGTAATTTAATATTTGCTCTCCTGTTACATCTTCACAATTGTAACTTTCTGAGTGAAAATTGATTAATCTTGTGATGAGCAGTGAGCGGAATATTTTCTTAAATGCCTGGCATGTGGGATTATTATTTCTATAACTATAGGCCCGAAAAAGTTTTCTATTGGATCTGAATTAAAATATCGAGGGCGCCTATATTTATTTATTTTAAAAACTCCCACAGCGGTTGCAAATTTCTTAAAGTTATAATAAAAAAAAATAAGAGGAGACTTGACTTGCTTTATTTTCTTTATAATTAAATCGCATCATTTCTAACTTTTTGATGGCCGATATCCAGAAAGCTCTATGCTGGCTACCCTGATGGACTGATGCCCTTAAAGGTTGCTTCTTACATTCTTTAGTGTAGCAGAACCATTACATGAATCAAACAAGTCATCCAAGAAAGATATTAGTTCGGATGTATTTTTTAATGTTGTACTAATTTGATTCCCATCTGTATAGTGAGCTGTAAGTAACGGAAATTAAATATATTATTACCTTTATTATGTTATAATTTATAATAACTTCAAACAAATGAATTTATCTTTTCTATAATACTGGGGCTATTATAATAAATTCGATTCGTTTGAAATTTACATTGAAATTTTGATGTGTGTAATATATAACTATACTAAAATATGCCCACGATAGGATCGTCCATAATTGTTTCGAAATTCGTTCGAGATTTCCGGAACAAAGCAATATCGCTTTAGTGAAAATTGGGTCGGAACAAGCCAATTTTTATGTACCCCAACAATGTCAAATCGCTCCCGGGAAAATCCCCGCAGGATTCACGGGATAAAAAATATCACACATTTTATTACATAAAATTTGTTATGGATCGGTGAAAAAATTCCATTGGTATTCGATTTTTCATTTATAATTCCTAGAAAATTCTCGCGAAATTTCCAGAATAAAAGTAGCGCAGATTTTAAGAATTTGCTATTGATTAGCAAAAACCATATCGAAATAGGCAGTTTTTACGTGAATTCTGAACAGAGAAGAAATTAAAAAATATAAGCTAAAAATATTTTTTTTAAATATTATACAGGTACACAATTTACTTAACTTAATTTAAGATGTTGACAGAAATTATGACTAAAATTATGCATTTAAATATATTTTGCATTTTTTGAAGTCACTGAAATTAGGAAGACCCAAACCCAGCGTTGGGTGTTGAAGACGGATATTAATAGTAATTCTCTTTTCTTTTTTTAAGGTCTTATATTATTCGATTTATATTGTTCACTTTTGATAAAATAAATTGCATGAAGCTTCCTATTTATATTTGCCAGATATACTCGTACCCTCACTCACCATTATTACATATTATTTACTCCTAATTAGTGCCTAGTTTACACAGATGTATGATGGGATTTATGTGTTATTTATGATGCGATATTGTTATCCGTGCAGCAACGATAAAAAAAGAAAATAATTGAGAGACAATTCTTAAAACTTACCATTATCAAAATTATCTTTTATTCCTCTCAATGGTATATGATGCCACTTGAAGTATGTGTGATCATTATGCATCTCTCTTGAATAAGTATGATAAATGGCCGTTGAAAGTTTTCTGTAACAAATAAATTACGTAACTGATTCATAAGCCATATATACAGGTGGTCGTATATTTTTCTTATTTGTTAAGGATTCAGTAAAAAGCATTTAATCAAACATACCCTAGGGCATGGTATAGATATAGTACATATTTATTTATTACTTGAGATATAAAATTAACTTTAGATGGTTATAAAAAAATAACTATGAAAGCCTTCTAACCTATATTATAAAAGTTCGTATTGTATCTCTTCAAAATAAATAAATGTGCTATATAACTATACCCCACCCTTCCACAGTAGTTTAAAGAGTCAAATAGCGCATTATTAAATTATTATTGTTAGAAAGTAATTAAAAAACCAATACCACCAAAGTTTGCAAATGAATGAGGAATTCCGATTTCAATTTCTTCTTTAGTAAATAAAGAAAGGAAAGGGTAAATATTTGCCACTAGTAAGCCTCTTTTCAAAATGTTTATGAACACACAAACATTTTCTGAAGCTCACGCACTGCACCCACTTTTCGAGTCTTATCTCAGTCTTTGGAAATTTATGTAACGTATTATCTTTCCGAATACTTGAGCATCCCGGAATAGAGCCAAAACATATAAATCACAAGGACAACAACCAAGGCATAAGTCTCAGCGCAAGTTCACTCGATCAACAATAAAACTGTAAATCCGTGCTTGGCTTAGCCAGCCGGCACGGAGTGGAGATCGCTAGAGCTAAGACTCAAGCTCCAGGGGTGGAAGTGATAAATGGCCTAATGTCGGAAGTAGCTTCGGAGAACCTGCAGCCCACCTCTCTACACCCCTTAGCCACTCATACCCATGTTGCCCCTGCCTTTTATGGCATTTTTTGGGGCCCGTGCAGGGAGTGGCGAGTCACCGTCTGCCCATTTTTCCATGTTCCCCGAACATTGCGACGGGCAGACGCCATAGTCCCCATATTCCCAGACCGCTAGTACCACTAACAGTTCACCCCAATAGCCCGGTACTTTCGCTTCTCATTTCCCACAATAGTCCTACACTGGTTGAGGCCTGTCCTTGGGTGCATTATTATATGGTGTAGACAGGGATAATCGCCGGTCAGTGTCACGCCACATATTTACATTAAATTTGTCAAGGGGCCTCTACATGTTAGCCTCCCCATGGCCCCACGCAAGCCCTCCAAAAGTCCGGGCCATTTTTATGGCCCGTGGTCTTGAAAGACATACATATCTTGAAAAACTGTAAATAATGTAATGGCGGTCTTTGGTGGACGGTGTTTAAAAAATCGGCCAAACGTCAAAAGGCTAAACGTCAAATTATGAAATTGACATAAAATGGACGGGAGGAGAAGTGGGAGTGAAGAGAATGGAATTTAATCTTGTTTCTAACATTGCAAAGTACTGAACAGAAAATTGTATGGACTGAAACGGCCGTGATTGATTCAATGTACTCTGTGCGCAGTTGCGTCTGGTTGCGTCTTGTTAATTTGTAAACCCTCAAAATTATAATTATTGGTTTTCTGTTGTAAAGTAAATTAATTTATATGACCATTAACTTCGATATAACACAAAGTAAGCTTAAATTAACTTTCTCGGTGTTTTTTTAATTGTTGTTGCTTTTTTCTGTGGTTTATTTTGGTTTTATTCATAGAGGTTCATATTTAAACAAATATGTATATAAATAACTAATATAATATTCCTCTGTTTGTGAAGTTGGACTTCTGGATTCAAGCTAGGGTTAGGTTTGGGTCACATAATAATATCAAGATTGCTTCAGAATGGTAAGGTGCAAGAATAGTAAAGGAATGAGGTGTCTTAATTTGAATTTTTGGGTAGGTAAAAAGGTTTAAAAGTATACAATTGAGAATTTTATTAGATTTTATATTTTTTATCAGAACACACACAACAATTATACTCATTGTCCTATATTTTCTTGTATTAAAAATATTGAAACATTTATCTTATATTAGATAATATATAACTGTTAGACCTAGTTAAGATTAAATTAGATATTGTCCATAGAGGTTAGGTCAAAGATTGCTTCTCAATAGTCTGCTTACTCATATAGACCATACATTATCAGTTTATTTAAATGACACTTCATTTCTAATATTCTGAAAGTACACTTGGAGTTTAATCACAGGGATGGCAACAGCACTTCTTCTTTGGAATCTGGGAAACCATTCTCCCTGCTGTCAAAAAATTTAGAAAAACTATGTGAACCAATATAATATAATACATCGAAGTCATCCCACATTTTTTAGAGCCACTGTTAAATTGTGGCATGTGTTACGATTTGTAATAGTTACATTTATATAGATTCGTCATTCGTCCATAGGTGGCGTTGACCAATCTTATATTGTGCTATGGTTTAATTAGTAAGATAGTTTGTATTGCGTGTTAATCGAACGAATAAAGTTTTGTTTGAAAAATCAGTGCAGTGTTTCTTTTAGTGCTTATAATATGAACATTGGTCCTAATCGAGCGAATGTAAGTAAACCAGTGATAAATTAAAGTAAATATTTAAAATAATTTCGAATATTTATACTTTCTCATACAGTCCTATACTTTATATAGTGCAATTTACATAGTATTGAAACGATAACAGTGAAGTGTAAAAGACTCAGTGATTTTGGAACTTAGAATAAATTAATCTACAACAGTTTGTAACGTTAACAATTTAAGTGAATTTAAAGTTGTACAGATTAATTTTATAAACATTTGTGTACATTTACTGTGAGTATAATTCAATCAAAAATTTAATATAAACTACCCTCATTTATTCATTTAAAACTGTTAACATAATGGCTTATATTACATTAACCGATCTTAACGAGCAGATACAAAAGCTATATTCTAATTACAAGAAGACTTCTGCTTCTCGTTACACAGTAAGCTATTTAGAAACAAGAATAGAATTACTAGAACAATATTGGTTAAGTTATTCTACAGAATATCAAGCAGTTTTTAAGCTTGGGCTTAGTAAAGAAGACACGAAAACTGTTAAGGAGCTGTATAATAACACACTAGAAATATACTTAGAGTTTAAAACAAATTTGAAGGAAGGAATTTCGTCCACTAACTCGAGGCAGCTACAAACATCTACAAGCTGTGTCACATCGCCTCCGAGATTACCACCTATTAGCTTACCGGTGTTTACAGGCAATTACAGGGAGTGGATAAACTTTAAAGATTTGTTTACGTCACTGATTGATAATGAACCGAGCTTGAGTGAGATACAAAAGCATCACTATTTGAGATCCAGTTTGAAAGGTGAAGCTGAACAACTACTTCGCCATTTTGATGTTACAGCAGCTAACTATAAAAGGGCTTGGGAAACATTGATAAACAGATACAGCAACAAGCGAGTTATTGTTAATAATATTCTCAGTCGCCTGCTAAATCAAAAGAAATTTACCACGGAATGCTCGAAAGGCTTAATGGAATTGATTGACACTACGAATGAATGTATCAATAGCTTGAATAATTTAGAAATTGAGACGAAAAGTTGGGATCCTATTCTAGTACATATCGTTGTTTCCAAACTGGACTTAGAAACTCACAAATGTTGGGAACAATCTTTGGGCGCCTCTACTAAGTTACCAACATTCACTCAACTTACTACATATTTAGAAGGAAGATTTCGAGCTATAGAAATGATACAGGCCGCACAAGGAAAAGAAAAGGGAGAATCATCATCACAAATAAGATATAAATCTAAATTTATTAAGACACAATTCGCAGCAGAAATAGACACAGAATGTACATACTGCAGCAAAAACCACTACATTTGTCATTGCACTGATTTCACATCACTCACAGTTGAACAGCGTAGAGAATTTGCCAAAACCAATAATTTATGTTTTAATTGTCTAGTGAAAGGACATTCAATAAAAAACTGTAGACAACGTTCTACGTGCCGAACTTGTAACTACAAACATCACACGCTTTTGCACAATGAAAATATTATCTCTAAAACTACTATTACAGAAACAGTGGACACAGATAACGATATTTACTCAGAACCTACTGAAATAACAACCATGAAAGTGTCTGCAAGTGACAACCAAGTATTATTGGCTACTGCTCAAGTGGGTATTTTAGATAGAAACGGGAGGCTCGTTCGATTACGTGCTTTGATTGATCAAGGCTCGCAAGGCAGTTTTATAACAGAGTCTGCGGTTCAATTACTTAATTTAAAGAAGATGCCGTCGCAAGCTAATGTCACCGGCATTGGAAACAACACTGTCAAGTCAAGATATGTAGTTCACTTTGATATTTATTCCCCACTTGATTCGACATATGTTACTAAAGTTAGTGCACATGTCCTTACGAAGTTGACACCGCTGATACCTACAAGAGAAATAGACATGTCACAATGGCCAGGGCTTACTTCGATGCAATTATCAGACTCACACATTAACAAACCTGGACCTATCGATATTTTGTTGGGCGTAGAAGTTTATGCATTAATCTTGCTTGAAGGGCTTAAGAAATATGGATCCCTCATCGCTCAGAATTCTAAGCTTGGCTGGTTAGTGTCAGGCACTACCAAATCACCAACTGACTTAACATCACACACAATTAGAGTTTCTACCGCCTTAGTGGAAGTGGATCAGTTACTTCGTAAATTTTGGGAGGCAGAAGAGTATCTACCACATGAAAAACCCTTGACACTCGTTGAAAAACAATGCGAAGAACACTATGAAAAAACACATACAAGGAACGAAGATGGACGATATGTGGTAAGACTACCCTTCCAGGACTCACATTTAGAAAGATTAGGAGATTCTAAACAAATAGCACAACATAGACTTTTGCAGATGGAGAAAAGATTTAAACAAAAACCACAGTTTTATAAAAAGTATGTAGATTTTATCAATGAGTATCAAGACTTAAATCACATGGAAGATATTGACCCAAGTGAAAGGTCTACTCCAAAATTTTATTATTTACCACATCACGCAGTTATACGTGAAGCAAGTTCCACCACCCAACTTCGAGTTGTATTCGACGGTTCAGCACAACCGAATAATGGATCATCACTCAATGACGAGCTACTTATTGGTCCAGCATTACAACAAGACATGAGAGATCTTATTATTCGATGGCGCACACATGAGATTTGCTTAATAGCCGATATCAAACAAATGTATCGCCAAATACTAGTCTCTAAAGATGATGCGGATTATCAGCGCATTCTCTGGCGTATCTCTCCTTCTATGGACATCGTTGAAAAGCGTTTACTCACTGTAACATATGGAACCTCTTGTGCCCCTTTCCTAGCTATTCGTACCCTGAAACAACTTGCTCAGGATGAAAGCTTACATTACCCAGATTTATTTGAAATTATAAATAATGACTTTTATATGGACGATCTTTTGACGGGTACTAATGACGAGGCCAAGGCTATACATTTACAAAAGAGACTCACTGAAGTTATGGCTAAAGGTAAATTTGAAATGCATAAGTGGTCATCAAACAGTAGTGTGGTTTTAAGGGAGATTCCTGATTCAAAAAAGGTTACTAACGAAAGTATCGATATCACTGTCGATCACACGATTAAAGCACTTGGAATAAAGTGGAATTCACGATTCGATGTTTTTGAACTACGTATTGATATTGTAGAACAAATTAAACCTTTCACCAAAACTACAGTGCTCTCTGATATCGCCCGAGCTTTTGACCCTTTGGGATTCTTAAGTCCTATTATTGTTACAGCTAAAATATTTTTACAAAAACTTTGGTTATGTGGTGTTAGCTGGACAGATGAACTCCCATCTGAACTTGCCTCAGAGTGGTGTATATATAGAAATCAATTACTGCTCATGGACACTTTGCACTTGGATCGATGGCTTCACACTCAATTCAATGGTAGTGAACGAGTTGAGATTCATGGTTTCAGTGACGCCTCTTCTTTAGCGTACGCTGCGGTAGTATATGTTCGTGTTTTGACTAGAAATGGAATTAAGGTTTCACTCGTTCTCGCAAAAACTAAAGTCGCTCCTGTTAAGCAGGTTTCTTTACCTAGACTAGAACTATGCGGGGCAGTTCTTCTGTCCAAGTTAATTAGAGTTATTAAAACTAGTCTTAAGCTTGAGAACGACTCAGTATTTGCGTGGACCGATTCAACTATCGTATTATCGTGGTTGAGAAGGAATCCACATAATTGGAAAACTTATGTAGCTAATCGTACTACTGAGATCTTGAATGTTTTGAGTAGTGATCGCTGGCACCATATTCGTTCAACAGAGAACCCCGCGGATTGTGCTACGCGTGGGTTGAGCCCAGAATGTTTAAAGGAATGTACGCTATGGTGGCACGGACCACAGTTTTTACATGAATCTGAAAGCATTCCATCTCCCCCAATTGAGATTCCTGAAACTAAACTAGAATGTAAATTAAAATTACAAGTATCCTTCATTGGTAATGCGGATGATGAAATAATCGCTCATTTGAATAAATATTCCAGTTTTCAGAAATTGATTCGCATGACAGCTTACATGTTTCGTTTCGTTGACAGATGTAAAGCGCAGATCAATGCAAAACTGACGAATAATAAACCAGCATCCTTCCCTCAGCATTTGACTGTTGAGGAGTTGAGGAACGCTACTACGGTTTGCACACGTCTTTCACAAAATATTCACTTTCGCGATGAATTAGAGATACTAAAAGGAGGTGGCCAACTTCCGAAAACTAGCCGATTAACCTCTCTAACCCCTTTTATTGATGAAAATTATGTTTTACGGGCTAGAGGACGTTTGTCTAATGCCCAGCTTGCATTTGATACGAAATCACCTATTATTTTGTCACCCAAATGTAATTTTACATTGTTAATTGTTAAGAATGCACATACTCTGGCACTACATGGCGGACCTCAATTGACCCAAAATATTGTTAGACAGAAGTATTGGATAATCGGCGCCAGGAATCTTATTAAAAAAATTGTACATCAGTGTTTAGTATGTTTTAAGCATAGCGCTACACCGATTAGTCAACTCATGGGTGAATTACCCGCATGTCGCGTTACTCCTGCAAAACCATTCCGTAATAGTGCCGTGGACTATGCCGGCCCGTTAACTTTAAAATTGTATCCTGGTAGATGTCAACGAACCACCAAGGCATATATTTGTTTGTTTATTTGCACAGTCACCAAAGCTATTCACTTAGAATTGGTTAGCGATCTGTCCACGGCTGCCTTTATAGCTGCCTTCCGTCGTTTCACATCTAGGCGTGGTCATTGTAGCGATATTTGGAGCGACTGCGCTACCAATTTTACTGGCGCTTCTAATGAGCTCGATTGTATGTTTAGAAATAGAAAATCGTCAGTGATTGGAGAAATTTCAGAGTTACTTGCGAATGACAATACTACATGGCACTTTATTCCTCCTGGTTCACCGCATTTTGGTGGATTATGGGAGGCCGGTGTGAAGTCTATTAAGTCACATATTAAACGAGTCATCGGCCAGAGTCTACTTACTTTCGAAGAATACGCTACACTGTTAACTCAAGTGGAAGCTTGTGTTAATTCCAGGCCTTTATCCCCTATCAGTTCTTCTATTAATGACATTTCTCCACTCACTCCAGGTCATTTTTTTAGTAGGCGAACCCTTAATTACTGTTCCGGAAGTTAGTCTTCATGATGTTAACGTTTCGCGCTTAGATCGTTGGCGACTGATTCAAAAAATGGTTCATTGCTTATGGTCGCGTTGGAGTTCGGAGTATCTGACAACTTTACAGAACCGTTTCAAATGGAGTAGTCAAACATCTGAACCGAATGTAGGTACTGTAGTTTTAGTCAAGGACGAAAGACTTCCTCCCGGAAAGTGGTTGTTGGGTCGTATAATTGAGAAGCATCCTGGAAAGGATGGTTTAACCAGGGTTGTAACTCTTAAATATAAAAATAATATGTTTAAACGACCTATCACTAAAATCTGCCCCCTTCCGTTTAATAGTTAAGTTCCTTTTATTATATTATATTAGTAGCCTAGTTTATAGGCCGTTTCATTTAAGTTATTTTTGTGGTTACAGTCGAATACAATTTTTAAAAATTAACTTGATAGATATTGCTTTGTCGTGTTTGACAACTCTTTGTAACTTTTTACTCTTAATTAACTCTATAATCATAACCTTTAGAAGGACTAATTGGTCCTTGGGCGGCGATAATGTTACGATTTGTAATAGTTACATTTATATAGATTCGTCATTCGTCCATAGGTGGCGTTGACCAATCTTATATTGTGCTATGGTTTAATTAGTAAGATAGTTTGTATTGCGTGTTAATCGAACGAATAAAGTTTTGTTTGAAAAATCAGTGCAGTGTTTCTTTTAGTGCTTATAATATGAACAGCATGAAATGTAAAAAAAAAATCAATAATATTGTATCATTTGATATATATATATATATATATATATATATATATATATATATATATAAAAATTACTTTTCACTGTATTACTCCAGGATATAAACTGTATTTGAGTTTCATTTAAATCTGTTCAGTAGTTTTCATGTGATGGTGGATGGTAATTAATAGACAAACACAGACTCCAAAAATTTCAGAATCTGCTGCTCGAATTATACCCCCTTATTTTTATCATATTTTAAATGCTTTGCACAAAATAGAACAAATTACAGAATTATTACCTATAGTATAGACTAGAGATTCATAAGTATATATCTCTGGTTTATTTAAAAATCAAACAAGTATACATATATTATCTAAGGGCAGTATTCACCTCCAGAAGATTTCCTTAATTTTATCTCACAAACAATATACCATTCTGCAGGATAAAAGTATCCTATGTTCATCCTCAGCTTCAATCAAAAATGTACTGAGTGCAGATCCACTGTATTAAAACTACATATAAACCAATTTTCAGCCAAATCTGTTCAGTAGTTCTTCCCGAAAGTGTAATAAGCAGTCAAAGATACCGTCATATATATAAATATATGTAATTAAATTAATAAGAATAGTATGGAAAGTATGGAAGTAATGTGTCACTAATTACCAAAATCAGTGAAATAAAAAACCAAAATAGTCCAGAAATTAAAAAAATACTAAAAAGGCCCAAAAAGAGGCAAATAAAGTAAACAGGGTTAAGAATTAAGAGTAAAAATGGTAAAAATGATAACATATTTAAAAAAAAAACAAAAACAGACTTCAAACTCAAAAGCAAAAATATATATTTACCCGACTTCTTTCTACAACATCTTGAAGTTGGTGCCAAGTAAAACATTAAAAAAAGCAACAAATTTGCAAAAAATTGTTGTGCAAAGTTTGCACAGTCTTCATTGTAGACACTTATTTATTTATTTTATAGGTACACCAACACATAGTACACATTAATAAGACTATGACATAATAAACATAACAATTAAATAAATGCATACATGCCAATAACAGGCCTACACAGCTTTATCTACAGTTTCTCAGTATTAAATTCAAATTTATATAAATTTAAATTGAGTTAGATTATAATAATATCAGTAAATGAGGTGAGGTGAAAAAAAACCAAGATTGGTTCTGCACGGGGGAATCCGAAAAACTCCAGGCCGAAAATTGCGTGGACAATTATAAGGGACATTGATGTGAATACGAGCAAGGAGATGTTGACATTTGATTTTATCATTGATCATCTTATGCAGAAATATTAAGTCACTCATTATACGGCGATGATGAAGGGTGGTGGACATGTGAAAGAATTTCAGTCTTTCCACATACGGTTGAGTGCACACGATTCCAGGAGTTATATAAGCCAGATGGCGGGTGAAGGCACGTTGTATACTCTCAATTCTCTGGGAATTTACACTGTACACAGGGTTCCATGCGACACTAGCAAACTCAAGATGACTTCGAACAAAACTGTTATACAGAAGTATGTGTGTGCTAGGCCGCTTAAACCCTCGCGTACTGCGCTTCAAAAAACCTAACATTTGAGCAGCTTTACTAATTTTTACATCAAGATTTTACATCATTTGGTCCCCTAAAAATATAATATACTTTGGCCCAGTAGTTTTCATTTAATGAACAATTTTCATGTAAAAAAATTTCACTCCGTTCCATATGTACACCGATTACGCTGAGATTTATGATCCGATTTACGTGATTCTTTTTTAGTTTGATGCGGAATAGTTGCCATTTGGTCCCCTAAAAATTTAAAATAATTTGGCCCAGTAGTTTTCATTTTATGAACAAAATTTTGTTCCCATTTCTTTGACCTATATTTTTTAAGGAGCGCGGCACCTTTCGTAAGTCTACCCATACATAGCTAGACACTAAAAAGTAACAAATAAAAAAAAACTTCGTTTAAAAATCCGACTTCAAAAACTAAAAAACTAAAAAGTATAAAATAACTTATTTCTAAAGCTATTATTATTAATATATATTATCTGAAACATCTTGAAGTCGGTGCAAGTAAAACATAAAAATTACTAGGTATATTTTGAAAATTACTAAGCACCGACTTTAAGATGTTTAAGATAATAATAATAATTAATAATAATAGCTTTAGAAATAAGTTATTTTATACTTTTTAGTTTTTTAGTGTTTTAGTTTTTGAAGTCGGTTTTTTAAACGAAGTTTTTTTTATGAAAAGGAAAGTTTTTAAAATTAGGTCATAAGTGATGGAGAATTCAGTAAGAATACATAAAAATAAATTATAATTCAAAAAACTTCTTAAATATCTTTTTTATTTTTCACTACTTTAGTCTAAAAAATATTATCAGTTTTATTTCGGTCCAAATTGGACCTATGTTTAATCATCGGTCTCAAACTCTTATCTCATTCTCTCGCAGGCTTAGTCCTTTAGATTTATGTGTTTATATCTTTTAATGTCGCTCTTTCGTTTCATCGAGTTTCAAATCACAACGGCTCTAAAGAAGTTTCACTTCTAAATTACATACGGACAAATTGAGAACCTCTTCCTTTTTGAAGTCGGTTAGAAATGGTAATAAGGTGAATAATTATAAAAAATATGCCAATAATCACCGTTCCACGTAATTCATTCAAAATTAGATTCTAATGTATTTTATAGAGGAACATTCTTACGCGACTCCCAACAGCTATATTTTTTATTAATAAAATTCTGCGACCTCTAATTTTTTTCACCACATAATGAAAACGTTAGACGGCGAAGTAATCGAAGTATACCTACACTTTTCGAACTGCATAATAAAAGGGAATATCAATATCTCACCAACTTTCTTTATCACTGTGGCAAGTCGTAATAATAATGATGTAAATAAATACCTGTGTTCCGTTTTCGCTATTCTAATAATTAATATTATAAATGTGAATGTAAGTTTGTTTGTTACGCTTTCACGCGAAAACTACTCAACCGATCATCATGAAACTTTGTACACATATTCTTGGAGGTATTAGAAATAACACAGGAACTTTTTATGAAAAAAAAAAATTCCACGCGGACGAAGTCGCGGGCAGAAGCTAGTATGTTATATATGTACCTACTATCTCTTAAATATTTTCCTCATAATGGACGATATATTCATTGAAGGAACGTAATATGTTCATATAATTAATAATATATATACTATTACAGTTTCGATCCATAAATTCAAGTCACTATCTTAAATGAAACCGCAGGGCCTACCTAGTGCATACTAATTGAAATTGAATATTTATTCTTCCCGTCATCATGACTTGAGATATAAATTTTGATTTATTGATGCTTCGGTACTTTTAATCTAAGAAAATGAACTGAAAATAGCGTTGGTGACGCTGCAGATATAGATGGGCAAACCCGGGTGGGTGGGTTTAAACCTAGGTGGGTTTAAACCGGGTGTTCTGGGTGTTTTGGGATAAACACCCTATTTCCACCCAAATTTCGGGTGTAAATGATTTCTATACATAAATGACTTTTGTTTGTAATTATTATTCTTTTATTGAATTATACATAATTAGGTGAAATAAAATAATGTAAGAAAAAACTTTTTTCTGGTACTAATCAAAAACAAATACATAACAATCAATCACTATCGGGTTCTCCATTATCATTGTAAATAAATTCTTCTGCAACATTATGTAGGTATTATAGCCCAACTAATTTCGTTTTTATTATGTAATCGTAGGAGACAAAAAGAACAGACTGCTATCGGAACCGGGCGCCAAACATTTTAGATAGTGAGACACAATGTTTAGATGATTTACCGTCACCAACAAAGCTACATACACCAAGTTCTCCATCTATTCTTTCTGTCCCCACGGGTATAAAAAGAAGGAAAGAATTAAAAGATAACGCAGTTATGAAGTCTAATTGTTCAGAATGTGCTTTATATGGAGAGGGAGAAGACAAAAGAAATGAGTCCTTCGGAAAATTAGTGGTGGAGGAATTTAAGTAGGTATATTAAGCCATGTGTGCGCACCAAATGCCATGAACAAATCTTAAAGTATTTACAGGAAGCTAAGGGTTATCATGTAAATCAACTTACAAATGAACAATATGACAACTAACACGCTTATTATCCCCGCAAATTTCTATTGCGCCTGGCCGCCATTTTGGTGACGTAACCTTAGCCGAACGCTCAGTACTGTTAGCATCACTGGCCGGCGAGTACACGTACATATCGAGTTGCGGATGACGTCACGTGAATGTTAATTTGACAAGGTTCCAGCGCATTACCAATTTGCGGGGATAATAAGCTCGAGTCTTCAACGCTAATTACACACTACAACAAAAAAAACTTCGTTTAAAAAAACCGACTTCAAAAACGAAAAAACTAAAAAGTCTAAAATAACTTATTTCTAAAGCTATTTGTTCTTGTTCTTGTTTTAGATAATATATATTAATAATTATAGATTTAGAAATAAGTTATTTTATACATTTTAGTTTTTGAAGTCGGTTTTTTAAACGAAGTTTTTATTTTTTATTTGTTACTTTTTAGTGTCTAGCTATGTATGGGTGGACTAACGAATGGTGCCGCGCTTCTTAAAAAATATAGGTCCCAAGAAACGAGAACAAAAAAATGTTCGTAAAATGAAAAAAACCTACTGGGCCAAACTATGTCAATTTTTTAGGGGACCACATGGCAACTATTGCGCGTCGAACAAAAAAAGAGTCACGTAAATCGAATCATAAATCTCAGAGTAATCGGTGAACATACATAAAAAAAAATAGATCCCGACGAATTGAGAACCTCCTCCTTTTTTTGAAGTCGGTTAATAAAATAAGCTATTCAAAAGTTGAAATAATATAAAATTTGATTTTTTTAATTTCGTTTTTATCTCGTACCATTTTATTTTACCCTCCATGATCTAACTAATTCTGCCTAGAAAGAAATGAAATGAATGAAAATCACTTTAAAAACGTATTTTTTAACATCACTAATTTAATTTCATCAAATCAAATAGACACCCAATTTTCTGGGTCTTTATGGGTGCTTGCGGGTGTTTTTTTTATCGGGTTTTTATCAAAGCACCGGGTTTAAACCCGGTGGATTGCCCATCTATATGCAGAAATGCTCCAGCTGGCTGAAAAATAAAAAGAGCGCGGCCAAATTTAAATTTCAAAGCATCCTTTTATACGCACTGCCCCGACCAACAAGCTATTTGTACATAAAAAATGTAGGAACGTAATGGATACAGGATTTCATAATTATAAGTGTACGTCATCACCACCAAATGACGTCTGACGTCGAAGTATATAACGCACGTGGCGTTATACTTACACGTCTCTGTTCTTACAACCTTAGTGTGGGTGTCTTGTATCCGAAGCTGCCACTCGCGGCTAAGCCTCTATGAAAGCCATGGCCATCCGTATGTTCATGCGTGTGCGGGAGAGCAGCTCAGTGTTCTTTTCCCCGGCCCGCTACAAAAACCTTTATGGTTTCTCATCCAGGTTTGTTTCCGATCATGGTCAGAACTCCTCCGTGCAGGAACGGAGAAATAATACAATTTTCTGCGGCCGGGCGGCCTGTCGTAAGAGGCGACAAAACAACCCACATCCAGGTGGTAGGGCATTTGCCCGACTGGATGGCGACCACCCCTGGTCTAGAGTATGCCGCCATAACAACCTTGTGTTGTGTTCCGGCATTGGTGACCAGGTTCCAGTCTCCTTTAAGAGAACAGCAGCGCATTTGTAGCACTAATAATTTTTTTTTTAAAAACGTGCGCGTGTCAGGACGCACGACAGAAGATAACTTTAAAAAAAAGAGACGTTGACCACTATGTGGAGGCCGCGGGGTCTAACCTCTGGTGCTTGCTTCTTATTTAAAGAACAGGCGTTAATAAAGGTCACATTGTACTAAATGTTTATGTTAGTGCCATTTGCAACCGGAAGATTAATTTCATTTTATATCGCAAACTATCCCATCTCCAGGCTCGAAAAATATTTACGTCCATTTTCGGTATTAAAACTACATTTAAACAAAATTACAGCACTGATCCAGTATTCCTAGTAGTCTTTCCGTGAAGGCTTAACAGACAGACAGATCAAGTTATTATCGCATTTTTTTATAGATGATAAATTTTTATATCTATTGTGGCGACCATGGGTAGAACTGTCTTGAGTTCAGTTCAAGACAGCGAAGCGACAAGTACGATAAAAAGAAAAAAGATAAGAGTTGGAAGAGAGGTTTAAAAGTCGACATTGACGAGTTTAGTGGTGAATTTAGGGAAAAGTTTAGTTGAAGGAGGAGTTCCGCGTAGTTTAAAGAAGGCCTAGAGGCGACCTACGCGTGGTAAATTCAGAGGTGAGCACTGCAGCAGCAGAAGGTGTGCCTACGCAATATCGGCAACGTTGTTGTGAACTGAGACATGCCGGTACAATGCGTCGTTAACTGTGCGTGTAGGGTCAACCCTGCGATGAGGAATCACGCACAGCTGTGTAAGTCAATAAAAGCGTTTAGTTAAAAAGTGGTATTTTCTTCCAATCCTAAGCGCTCGCACGTAACACTATAAACTTTAAAAATGCTTGGTCGTATCCAATCTTTCATCCTCTAATCCGCCCTAGTTTAATTTATCCATCCTCTGTCTATGAAAACTACATACATAACAAAAAGGACAAACACTGAGTAGAGAGAGGGGGAAGCGTCTGTCCGAAATACGGCTAGCGCTGTGGGTTAGAATGAGAGAGGAGGAGCCCGCTTACCGCTGCCGTATGCGTGAGAGAAAGGGAAGCCTTTTACCTTTTAGTTGCGCAAATACCTCAATAGTTTTAGACAAATATTTCAAACCGTCCAAGGTAACTACATAAATGATAAAACTGACAAAAAGGATAAAAAGGACAGAGAGGAGTAAGAAGACTGAGAGGAGTAAGAGACCTGATAGGAGTAAGAGAACTGAGAGGAGTTTGAGGACTGAAAAGAGGAAGAAGAGTAGGAGGACTAAGAGAAGTAAGAGAACTGAGAGGGGTAAGAGGACTGAGATGAGTAAGAGGATTGAGATAAGTAAGAGGACTGAGATGAGTAAGAGGACTGAGATGAGTAAGAGGACTGAGATAAGTAAGAGGACTAAGATGAGTAAGAGGACTGAGATGTGTACGAGGAGTAAGGGCAATAAGAAGAGTAAGAGCAATAACAGGAGTAAGAGAAGTGAGAGGAGTTAGAAAACTGAGAGGAGTTAGAAGACAGAGGAGGAAGAGGACTGGACTAGGAGGAGTAAGAAAAGTAAGAGAACTTAGTGGAGTAAGAGGAGTAAGATCAATAAGAGGAGCAAGAGCAATAAGAGGAGTAAGAGGATTGAGAGAAGTAAGAATACTAGGAGGAGTAAAATGACTAAGAGGAGTAAGAGCAATAAGAGGAGTAAGAGGACTGAGAGAAGTAAGAATACTAGGTGGAGTAAGATGAGTAAGAGGACTGCGAGGAGTAAGAGGACTAAGAGGACTGAGAGTTGTAAGAAGACTGAGAGGTGTAAGAGGACTCAGAGGAGTAACGGGCCTAAGGGAAGTAACATGAGTCCTGAGTGTGAGTCTAGCATGCCGGAGATTCGCTTTACTCAGAAATCAATCCGGCATGCCCTCCGCTCCCTCGACGTCAAGAAGTCATCTGGCCCAGATGACATACCAGCAATTGTGCTGCAGACGTTTGCAGCTGAGCTGTCTCCAGTTCTTGCCAGACTTTTTACTCTCTCCTACCGCAGTGGTCATGTCCCCACTTCGTTGAAGATTCCCCATGTACACCCCATACCCAAAAAGTATGACCGAACGGGCCCGTCGAATTATAGGCCTATAGCAATAACCTCTTTGCTATCAAAGGAGATGGAGCGAATTATCAACGTGCAGCTCTTGAGGTACCTTGAAGAATCCCAGCTCTTAAATGTTCGGCAATTCCGCCATGGTCTATGGGGATCTTCTGGTGTACTTGACCCACCATTGTCCACCGGAGTGAAGCCATTGAGAGCAAAGCGGAAGGTCTAGGATAGTTCCCATTCTTTCGGGATAAAACGTATCCTATGTTCATCCTCGGCTTCGAAAATATACATATACCGAGTTTCAGCCAAATCAGTCCAGTGGTGATTCCGTAAAAGCATAACAAACAGATGAACAAATACATTTTTTTCCCAGAAACTATCCCATTTTTTCGGGATAAAAGTATCCTATGTTCATCCTTGGCCTCAAAAATATACATATACCGAGTTTCAGCCAAATCGGTCCAGTGGTGATTCCGTAAAAGCATAACAAACAAAGGATCAAACATATTTTTATCCCGGAAACTGTGCCATTTTTTCGGGGTAAAAAGTATCCTATGTTCATCCTCGGCTTCGAAAATATTCATATACTGAATTTCAGCCAAATCAGTCGAGTAGTTTTTCCGTGATCACTGAACAAACAGACGGACTGGTGCCGTTACGCGTTACGTAACGCATCGGTTTACCCTCCCATAAGAAGTTATTACTTCAAAAAGAACTTAGGTCCGGTGCGAGAGATCCTTTCCTATCATATCGATAAGAGCCCGGCACTTTCCTTCGCTGGTAAGGCAACTTGCAAGGTGTGAAGTGATAAACCTCGACGTTGATTTCATTTCAACCTACAAATAAATACCATTCATGAGAGTGGATCTTACATTTTTATTGGGATTCTTATTGCATCTGTGATCCCGAAGTAACAGTGTTCGAGTATTTACTTGTTCATTACATTATATTGTTACAACCTAGGCGCCGACAAAAACAAATTCACACCTGCATATCTGTAAAAACACATTTTATTACTTGTCGGCATTTGAACTAATTGTAATTCTTTTATGATTGTCTTCTTTTGTTTACTTATCTATTGGCATGCGTTTACTTATTTTTCTAGAGAACAGTCCATTGTCCTATTGTAATCGTTTACAGCCGTTTGCGGCTGTGGTCATTAGCCAGGTGTTACGGATTAGGTTGTCTACAATACGGGCACATTTTTATTTGTGAGGTATAAAACCAGGGCCCGATGGATTGGAGAGAGGAGGCAGTCGAGCGAGAACCACGATCGAGGCGAGACGTGTGTACATTCGGTAATCTATTAGTGACGGACTTTGCGTGTTTTATTGAATTACGACCTTCTGCATTACGTTTGGATTTGTTGTGTTCGGTTATATTTGTACCTGTGTTATACGTGTTTGTATAGTTCTACTAAACTGTATAATAATTCCAACGACATTTTTAATTCGAGTCCCGCTAAACTCGTAACAATATTATGTAGTTACATATACATTCTAGTTTGTAATCACGTTGTATTTTACATTATACCTATTGCCTGCGGCTGGTGCCGAGTCTGCGGAGGCGTAGGACACTCGCACTACGTCAAATTCATGACGAACTCGCACGTGCAGTGTACACGCGACCGCGTGAGCGTGACCTACTCTATTGGCTCTTAACGAAGTTGTTTCTGTTCACGTGGTGCACTGTCGATTCTTTTCTACATTAAACGCGTAATAAATGGAACGTACAAAGTGTTGGGTTAAATTTTCGTGTTTAATTGCGATGATAATTCTTTAAATTAATCTTGTTTTGTGTAGTTACTGTAGTATACTGTGCATTATATGAATAGCTTCTTGTATACATGCAGTTCCATCGAACTATTGATATTAACAGTGTGTTGAATAAAATAAACAGAAACAAAAATAGGAAAATGTGTGGACAAATAAATAAATAATAAAATTTCTCACATATTTTTGTGCCAATAAATTAATGTACGTATGTATATATATCGAGGGCTTTATAACAAAGGGGCGTACAGACAAAAGCGCAGATTTACACAAGGGACACAATTGCGAATAAAACAAAACTAGTTGATTGTATAAGGGTGAAATTTGGAATACCTTTGGTAAGACTTGGAATTTGGTAAGACTTTTTGAATTGTAACATGTATAGATTTTAGTAAGCAAAAAAAGAAAGACATTTTTGTGTATACGCCCATTGGCTATGAAGCCCTCGATATATAGAATTGTAAAAGTGCGATTATTAAATTAAATACAGGATTAGATTTATACAAGTATCTGCCCGCGAAACGTTCCTGCGACGACGTAGGTATTTGTTGTAAAACAAAATTAAGTTAGTATTTAGTTAAAACGAAACTCATAGATGCATAGAATAGCATTAGTATGAAATAACATCAACAATATTATGAATAACCTGAGTAAATTAAGAGGACTGAAAATCTGGTCACAAACAAGAACTCAAGAGCATTTATAACCCTGTAGATTAATAATAATTTTTAGTTAACTCGTTTTTAATTAACCGGACTTTATTACGTTTTGAAGAGTCTAGTAAAAAGCTAGTTCAGTTCGCCACAATAGTAGGAAAAGGAACTAAACTATGGCATATAAAGGCAGATCACGATATTACAAAGCTACCGTTTTGATAAAATTACTACAGAACCGAAAGAACCTGCTCAAATGGTTTTGGTTGTTGAGTGCTTGGTCATTTTCTTTCTTTATAATTTTTTCAGTATTCTATTGTTTTTATTTTTTTAACCCTATTTGTTACCGCTCTAGCTGTTACCAGCGATATCAGTCGCGTGGATATTTTTTCATGGAACCCTAATTTTAAAACTAGCCTAAGTTACTTCTTATAACATCAGCTATCTGCCGGTGAAAGTCCCGTCAAAATCGGTCCAGCTGTTTTAGAGACTAATCTCTGAAAACTCTTTCGTCTAGCCGAAGCAAACATACAGACAGACAAAGATTTGAAAAATTGATTTCTTGATATAAAGTACCATTACACTTTCATATGCATTTCGTAAAAAGCTGTTATTTTGACTTACAAACATAGGGTTCAATTTTATTTATTTGTATAGATAGTATAAGTTCATAAATTGTGTGACAATAATATACTTATTCATTATGTTACTAAAGCTAACCCTGGTTATAATCATATTGTAAAGTAAATAAATAAGATAAATGAACCCAATATAATTATATTTCTTACACAAAAAGCAATATGTAATCAATATCGTTACAAGTGATGTATATAGACATATTTGTATTTAACTTTTATTAGCATTTTCATTCTATTTCAAATATTTTATAGTATTTGTAGTAAGGCTAGAGATTAGAGATAGAAATCATTACCAATTCCCGTGCGCTAAAAATTTATCGCCAAAAATTTACCCAAGACTCGACCTTAATCTGGGGACTCTGCAGGACAAAAATCATACCAAAAGAACTTCCACATATATATACATACATACACTTATGTATGTATATTTAAACAATAATTATGTAGGTACAGTGTAGCCACCGTAAAAGCGCCTAAGGCCCCTATAATACTTTGAGTCAGACTACATTTCTATAATCACAGATTTCGCCAAGGCTACACTGTTAATTTAACTTTAACAATAAACAAAAGAGTATATATGCGTCTGTGTGTGTCAAATACATGTTGGTGTGTGTAATGTTTTTTATTTATTAATGTTTTTGTAAAAAGGGGCACAGAGTTTTTGCTACACGTAGAATGATTTAGCGGATTTTATAACAGTATGAAAATCTTGAATTTGTTGCCAAGTAAAACATAAAAACCAAACAATTACTACATTTTGCAAAAAAGTTTATTTCGCATGGACTTCAAGATGTTGTAGAAAATATTCCTTTTTTGCGTTTTACAAATTTTTCAAATATGCGAAGGTTTAAGAGCATGTGACGATGTGTCATTTCACAAATCAGGTGTAAAGAATAATATGTCTATATAGACGTAATTGGTATACATTATTGAACTAATCGTCATTTTTCCAGATAGAAGATGGAATGGGTACTTCGGAGTCCGCAGATACATAGTACATTTAGCAACCTTGGATTTGTACATGCAGATGGATATCACGTAAACGAAAGTTGCAATGGTAATATTTTACATACACTTTTTTTCAACTTTAATATGTATTTATAATGAATCGAGTATATAATAATCTAGAGGTATGTTTCTATTATAGCTGCGCTGGAGTCGATTCTCTACAACATACTGACTGAAGACAAATACCTGCGTACTTATCGCAGGAACATTAGTTTCGGACAAAATATAAAGAAAGACCTAATACCTCTACTGATTCACGCGAAACAAGACAAAACCATCGAGTTACTTATTAGAATATTAGTAAATTTAACTATTCCTATCGAATGTTTACTGTCTGTAGATGTTATTTCAAAAAATGATTTCGGTCGCCATATCATATTTGAAATAAATAATCTTCTGGCGTCCACAAAAGTTGCCTTTACTGATAATCGGGCAACGAGAGTAGTTATTGACTTTTTGAAAAAGAACGTGGATTTCGAACAAAAAGTTAAGTTGTCAACTGAACAATGCGCAAACATAAGTAATAGTCTTTTGCTATTAAGAAATATTTTACACATCCCTGAAGATTCAAATACTCAAAGTCCAAGCTACACTGGACCTGTCCACACTATACAAAACCAAATACTTTGGAATATATTTAGTCAAAGTATTGACAAAATTCTTATTAAGTTGATGACTATTCCTGATGCGGTAAGTGGAAATCACATTTATTTTGTTATGTATCGACTTGTACGGTAAATTAATTAATTAACGTAATATTGTTTATTATGTTTTTAATTACTTAATAATTCTCAGATTTTAAGGGTCAAGATGTGTGTTTTGTATTTTTTTTCCTTGCAGCCAAGTTGGAGTGTTACAACGGTGCAATTGATTGCGCTTTTATATAAGGACCAGCATGTGGTTACGCTCCATAAATTGTTGAACATGTGGCTCGAGGCATCATTATCCGAGAGTTCAGAAGACAACGAAAGCAACACTTCCCCACCTGATAGAGGCTAGTATTCATTTAGTTTTTAGAGTTCCGAATAGTACCGACTACCTCAATAAAACAAGTGACCTGTACGAGTCGGACTTGCAGTGGAGGGTACTTAAAATACAATACAACGCAAATAAAATACAATACGGATATTAAAACTCTTATTTGATTCTACTTGATGAATACGTGTCAGCTCGTATTATCACCGGCAACTATAATAATATTTGCGCGCGTTGCTACATAAATGCGGCACTTGAGGCCAAGCAGATGTGCCACTAGAAGCTTTGCGTTTAACTACATAATCACATTCACAACCATCCTACCTAAATTTATATACTATTTAATCTTATTCATTTAAAATTTTATAGCTGCTTCATTAATTAAAAGTCTTATTGAAAATAGAAAAATATCAATAGTGTAGTATATCAATATAGCATATCAATAACAATTTGTGAAACGGGACGGCATAGAGACCTACGAACTTGAAACACGTGTGATATATTCCAAAATCATGATTAAGTGTTATTCGGAAAATCACTATTATTCGTTTCGTCAAAATATTATTATGTATAGTATGTACAAATATATAGGGATGGTCACGGGGGACAAGAGTGACTGATATGGTCATTTTAGTTCAGCTTTGTTCATTAGCTCTAAAAATATAGGTAAATATTTATTATGAAGAAATAAAGTCATTTTGACAAAGTTCGAAACCGACTTCAAATTTAAAAGCAAAAAGTAATTTTTTCTACTTAAAGTCGGTCCAAAGTAAAACATAAAAACTTCGTTTAAAAAACCGACTTCAAAAACTAAAAAGTATAAAATAACTTAATAGAGATTTTTGACTAAGAATTTATTTAGTTTATTAAAAGACAAAATAATATAAAATTTTCTACATCCCAAAGTCGGTGCCGAGCAAACCATAACCCCAGTAGCCCAAACATCACCACAAATAGCAGAAATCTATGAATATACCGAAAATTCCCTACAAAATCGCATTCACAGATTATTATCGAAAAAAGGGACAAGTTTGTCTTTTCCCTAGAGTCTTCAATTTAAATCGAAGTGAGACTAGGGTTACTTTTTACCGTATAATTGAATTTCGAGTTATAATCAAAAATATATAAAAAACCGGCATCGCGCCTCATCTCTGAATTTTACCAGATGAAAAAGAAAAGTTCAGAGTTCTTCTCTTCTGGACTTGATCTATATTTTGAACGAAAAACAATTATATTTATTTTTGTATAAACGACATTAGTTTAGATATACCGCCCTAAGTCGACCAATTTCACTTACAATTTTTTCCAATAGAATTCATATATTCAACTTTTTGTAAGCTTTTGAGCGGATAAAATTATTTCATAAATTTTTTATTATTTAAATTCTAGTATTGGTATCATAAAAACTAGTCTCTGTCACAATACTTATTTAAATGGTATTATTAAAGGTAGTGACGATTCATCGCCAATGCTTACGTCTGATCCGACATCGGACTCATCGGACGCCGGGGGCAGTGGGAAGTGCAATGATGATCCCAATTTTATTAACAACAGTTGGGATTCTTCTTCAACAAACAATGCGAGTGAAAATGTCAATCAGATATTCCAGCAACCTGATGAAAAAGAAACTGAAGCCGAAGAGAAAAATCATTCCAACGAAAATATCACTGTCGAAGTTATGAAATTGGATAGTGTATGTATTATAGAGCTACCTAAATGGAGTTCTATATCTCGTTCCTGCTTTACCACAATTTTGAAAATATAAATGACACAATTTACTTACGACATATCTGTATTCTTAAAATATCAGCAATAATATTACGAGTGTTTCTCCAAAAACAATTGGTTTTGATTCAGACAAGGTTTCACATATAAAAATACTAGAGTTTACCCCGCGGCTAAATTTTCATGTTAGTGCTATTTGCACCCGAAAGATTAATTTCATTTGATATCGCAAACTGTCCCATCTCCCGGCATGAAAAGTATTTATGTCCATTTTAGGTATTAAAACTAAATTTAAACAAAATTACAGCAAAACCAATCTAGTATTCCTAGTACTTTTCCATGAAAGCTTAACAGAGAGACATATCGAGTTACTATCGCATTTTTTATAAAAGATAAAAAAATTATATCTATAAACTTGAGAAATGATTCGTCTCATCCAAAATTTCATCCTCTATTTCAAACCGTCCTAGTTTTATTTATCTATCCCCCGTCTATGAATACTACACAAATGACAATAATGTGAATAAGGACAAAAAGGGTAAAAAGTACAAAAAAGACCAAAATTACAGAAATGACCAGAATAGCAAATCACAAAAAACCTATCCTACTTTTTGAAATAACATTTACATAAATCTATTCCAAAATCTATCCCATTATCCGGGATAAAAAGTATCCCTTGTCCAACCTCGGTATTAAAATTACATATATACTGAATTTCATCCAAATCGGTCAACTAGTTTTTCCGTAAAAGCATAACAAACGGGGGAGACAAACATTTTTTTCCCGGAAAATATCCCATTTTTCGGCATAAAAAGAATCCTATGTTCATTCTCGGCATAGAAAATATACAAACACACATTCCTTCACAGAAATTGATCTTTACAAGCTATGGATTGGTGAAATAATACTAAATCTTATTTTTTTTCTAAAACCAGTGGGTTCGATTCCTGACTAGGATAATATAATAATGTTTTTACAAAATTCTATTGATTCTACGAGTACTTTATATTACGTCAAAATCGGCTTCGAGGCTCTTTTGAGTGTTTGTCGCTATTTGGCATAGTTTAGGACTTGACCTTAAAGACCCACTTGAAAATTTAACTATATATAATATGGCAAGTGAAACAGTGCCTTAGTCGTGAGTAAATTCTGTCAATTCGTACCTTCAAAACAATGCGGTAAACCGCGAACGAGACAGCGAACTCCGTTTAGGTAGGTAGGTCCCTTAATGTAAACATTAAAACGAGTACAGTATGCATGCTATACATGTATTCGATTTTGTTTTTAACAGGAACGAGCACCATCTAGCAGTAGTGGCAGACATTCAATGAGGAGTGACCAAGGACAACATGCTAATAGCGAGAAAAAAACTATGTTATCAGAAAACTCTGACTGTGGTTACGGTACTCAAATCGAGAATCAAGAATCTATTTCTACTTCAAGTAACGAGGATGAAGTTCCTGCAAAAAAACCCGTGCATCACAAACCGCATAATCCCAAACAGAGAATCAATAATAAAATGCGTTCTGGTGGAAATTTACAGGATCGTAAACGGAAAAAAATTGTAAAGAGAGGAAAATCGAATATGTAAGTATATATTCGTTGATGATTTTCAAAACAAATGTACCTGTAATAATTGATATTTTAAATATTTTTGCAGTATTAACGTACAAGGCCTCTCCCACAAAACACCCACCGATGATGATATATCTAATGTTCTCAAAGAATTCACTGTGGACTTTCTCTTGAAGGGGTACAATTCTTTAGTTCAAACATTGCACAATCAAATACTTACAAACATGCAACTTGAGATTGACACGTCTCATTTCTTTTGGCTCCTTACGTATTTCTTAAAGTTTGCCACTCAGATTGAATTAGATGTGGAGCACGTCAATTCTGTGCTCTCGTATGATATTTTTTCTTATCTGACTGCTGAAGGAGTCAATTTGTGCGAACAGATCGAGTTAGCTATCAAACTGGACGGGAATGATTTAACGCCCAACATAAGGAGAATACATCTGGTAATTATAATGCTTTAGTATTAGTTATAGCCTTACTAACTTTTAGACATTATTTTTTGTGTTGATGTAAATAAATTTGTGTTGGGTATAAATTTTAATGTTTGTTTACTGGGGCAAGATGGTCTACTGAAATATGTATGTAGGTAGTAAACTTTACATATAACGGTAAGTGTGTCGTCCTTTATAATTTTCATATCATAATATTAATAATTTTAATATGTAAAATTACAAGTCCAAAATATTATATATGGAAATCAATTATAGATGTTTATAAAATTTTATGTTTAATGCTTTTCAAAATTGACATTGTTTGATAGGTGGTAACAGCCATAAGAGAGCTTGTTCATGCCATTGAAGTTTATAGAAAACTGTCTCACATTTGCAAGGACGATAAAGATGTCCTCATGAAATTACAAATAAAGATGTGTGAGACTGAGGAACTCCGATCACTTCTAGTATTGCTCTTACGTCATTATAATCCGAAATATCATTCCAAACAATACTTGCAGGTACGTAACCAGATTTATATAACACTTAAAAGTCTTGTCTAGAAATGTCTCAAATTTAATTCTGATGTAAATTTTAATAACAATACTAAGTGTGATTTAACATAAGTGAAGTTTAAAATAATAATTATTTATTTAAATGTACAGACAACTATAAAGATTCAAATTATAGAGCCAAATATTAGTTAGTATAGCTTAAACATATCTTTATAATATTTCTTGTGTGCGTGTGTATGTCACTGAACTCCTCCTAGACGGCTGGACCGATTTTGATGAAATTTTGTGTGTGAGTCCCGGGATGGTTTAGATCCACAATTGGAACCGGTACGTGGCGCTGAGATCGGGTTCTAGAATCCTCCTAATCACCCGGAGCGACTTTGGTGATTTTGTTTCTGTATGTTTGAGCGAGTTCCCCGAATAGCTTAAATCCACAATTGGAACCGGTAGGTGGCGCTGGGATCGGGTCCTAGATTTTTATTTTTCAGAGCAGAACAACGTCTGCCGGGGCCGCATGTGTATTAGTAAATATACATAAAATAACGATTTGGTCCCTCTGCATGAGTGACAACATGAGAGGACGATCGTGTTTATTGGCTATTACGTTTAGGATGCTGTTGCTGCTCCCACTATCCTAAGCACGGAGGCTGTTTTCTAAAATAATGATCAGTTTCTTTTCTTAATTGCTTATTATATTTTTTTTACTTTTAAGAATTTAACAAAATACAATGTTATTATTATATTGTTGTTTTTTAGGATCTTATCGTCACTAACCACATATTGCTAATGTTTTTGGACAGTGTAATGAAATTAACCGATTACAGTGGTTCAACAAATATGCTGGACCACATAAGACAGTAAGTATTCTCAAATGATCCTATTGTAAATCATAGTCGATTTAGTTACCCTTATTTAAATACTTATCTTATAAGTTATACTACAATAGTTTTCAATACGTTTGGAAATAATTTAGTATTCTCTTTGGTTTCTTAAATTTTGCAACTTCAAGATTTAGGGTTACTTCCCTCCAAAGCTACAGCGTTCTGTCCATTTTGTATATTTACAACAAACAGAAAGTCATGTAAAAATAAAATAAATGAACGTAAACATAAATGGGTCAGTGTGGGTCAGATGTTATCTGGTAGCTTCTAAATGTCTAACACTAAAAAAAATAATTATTTAGATTTGCCACACCAGAAATTATGCACCAATATGGTCTACTATTGGAAGATTACGCCGGAAATGGGGAGTTTGTGAATGATTGCATCTTTACTATAATGCACCATGTTGGAGGAGAACTCGATTGTTTGACTACATTGTTCCAACCAACAATCTTAAAAACATTTACAACGATATGGAGGTCGGAATATGAGATATGTGACGTAAGTAGTATTAAAATACATTAAAATGTTATGGTTAATAAACTCTTCATTAATGCCCGGTTCCTATATTTTATTTTCCCTAGTTTCGGAGTAAACCCTTACATAAATCTATCTCAAACTCGTATCCCTTTTTCCCGTCCTAGATATTGAACTTAAATATATACCGAGATTCAGCCAAATCGGTCTAATAGTTTTTCCGTGAAAGGATATTATTCCCAGGATAAAAAGCGTAGAATTTAAGTCTAAGAATTAGCTGTCAGTCAGTGAAAACATCATCGAAATTGGCCCAGTAGTTTTTTTGTGAATCCCGAACAAACAGACAAACTGACAAGAAATCTAAAAAAAAATTGCATCGTGTTCTCCGTCGTTTATAGTTTATAGTCAATTCCAGTTGTTTCTTTTTAATAGCTTTAATGTACACACACGACATGCTTAGAAGTTTATGTTATACATATATTATTTATATACATTATAAAACTTTTAAAAATTAATATCTATATGTATTTTATGTTATAGGACTGGTCGGACCTTATTGAATACGCCATTAACACTTTCGTAAAGAAACCTCACACTTTACAAAGTACCATCAAGCTTAGACTTGATACTGAATGTCTTGAAGTGGAGCAGATTCCAGGGGGGGGCCTCCAAGAGCTCAATACCGATGTAAAACCTGAAAGCGATGAACCTGCACAAAAGAAGAAATCGGTCACAATTTCTACCAGTAATACATCTAAGGAAAAGTTGTTCTTTTTTACATGGTTTTTATTTATTATGTGTGTTATGTGGAGTGTTGTCTCTATATCTTTATATCCTACATTCTAGGTGGTCTGAAGATGAACTGTCATCGCTGAATTGGAAATTTATGCAGTGCAGTGGTTCATCAGATGTAGTGTCGGAAATTATTAATATCTTTAAAGAAGATGGTACAATTAAAACTAGAAATTCTGTGATAAAAGAACTGTTTAAACAAAATTTGATTAATCAAGAAACATTTGAGGGATTAATGAAAGGTGACAGTGATAATAGTACAAAAACTGTTCAAGTACAGAAAGAAATGAGAGATGACCAAATCGGAAAACTTTGCGAACAACTTTCAAGCGACGGGAAAGGAATATATCTAGAGTGGGTACAGAAAGTATTGCTTGATACTTGCCACGCTAAAATATACTTGGAAAAGAAAAATAGAGAAGCAATGTATAACGAAAGTAGAACAGATGCAAACGCAGATAGCAAGTTATTAAATTTCGAACTATTTAAAAAGAAATCAAACGATTTACCTGTCATGTCACCGGTATCATATCATTCACTTCGTGAGTATTTTAGAGGGATCAAATTATTTTCTTTAAACTAAATTATACATATTTCCTATAGTGCTGTTTCGACACTAATAATGCCAATCACGCGACGTCGAGTGTTTGTGTAGTTTTACAGTATGATTCGCGTGTTAACAAGCTTGTAATGTAGCTTCTAACTTACACAAATCCTTGAAATGAAGCAGAGAAAACTTACATGTCTGACTTGCAAATGTGTTTAAACCGTTTGTGATTTACGTTGCCATGCAATAAAGACACTAATAATACCTATTTGACGTTGTCTGGAAGAATCGCTTTTAGCGATAAGGCCGCCCTTTGTGCATAATTAGGTATAGTTTAAGTGTAAAAAAACATTTTTGTAATGATGTACAATAAAGTGCTATATAACTATCTACTTATAGAAATAAGTAAAAGAGAATAATACTACATATTTATTTTAAATGCGGCTTAGGTTGGTTAAGCATGGAGGAAAAACTCATACAATAACAATAATCCAGAAAAAATGTAACTGATAACGTTATCACCATTGACTCGTACGTTTTTACTGTTCGCTTGAATGCCATAAGTCATTTTCGTGTCGCTTTTTGATCTAGAAAAACTATACAAAAGTTTCAGCCCTAGTTTTACTAAAATGTTTTTATTTTTTACTTCATATTTAAATAGAGTATTTGATCTAAATCTAAATGTTTCCACGGATATTAAGTGGAATTTTGATGAATCGATACCAATGACATTTAGGGAAGAACCTGAAACTGGCCTTTATTGGCTCGTTCCTATATCTTACTAACCGCTTATTTGCCTTACTACCGGTTAAAATTTGATATAAGCTCCATAAAGTAATGTCAAAATTCAACCGATGTTAAGATAATATAGGAACCGGCCATAAGAAAACACAGCATTCCCGCGTCATTCCTAGTATTCTTTTTTCATGGTTGAAAACTGCACTTATTATATATAATGAAATTGATTGCTAACACAACTTCAATACGGAGTAATTTTGATAGCGCGATTCAGTGTTACCTACCTATTTTATTTAAACATACACTAGTATATGCCTGTGACGTCATCCACGCTTGATTTGGAATTTCCGGGACACAATGTACTACTTACGGCATTTAAAAAAGAATGTAAACTATTGTTTTAGAAATTGGAAACTGTGTCGATCTTCGATTATAAGATAATACTTATGCACCCGGACAGTTTCAGACTGATCCCGGGAATACTCCAGCGGGATGCAAAAATTATCATACAGTAAAAAAATTACATTGGAATTTAATTTTTTTACCTGGCTATTTTAAATCATTCGCAGAAAAAATCCCGCGGGATTTCCGGGATAAGAAGCAAAAAATGTCAAGTCTAAAAATTAGCTGTCGATCAGCGAAAGCCGTATTGAAATCGGCTCAGTAGTTTTTATGTGAATGCCGAACAAACAGACAAACCGACACACACAAGAAATCTAAAAAATAGCATCGTGTTCTCCTTCGTTTATAATTTATATAGTCTATTCCAGTTGTTTTTTTCAAATAGCTACAATGTACACTCATGGCATATTTAGAATTTTATAATATAATAGATTAAAAATAAAAGTTTCAATGCAAGAAAAGTATTTCATCAACACAAATAAACACAAAACTTGTTAAATGTATATAGGTAAGATAATTTAATGCTTATTTTTACAGTAAATTTCTTGTAAACGTGACTATGGTTTTAGTTCTCAGCCAATCTGTTCCACTGGTGCCATGGAATTGTAACCAAGCTTCGATTTGCAAGGATTTAAAGTTTTTGCAATTGCTGCACAAACTCGGCTTCCATATGCCAGTCGATTCCGGCAAAGTATTTATACGGATACCGCATTTTTGGACAGCAGATTTCTTGTATGATGTTGCGAGTAAAATATCTGCCATAGATCACAGTGAGTTTGTAAAATTAACAACTTTATGGAATTAATGAAACAACCCTATATAAATACAGGTCCCAACAATACTAATGTATCTATATATTATTGTTATAAAAAATATATGCAGAAAAAACTAAATATGAGATTTCCGCATACATTGCCTAACAGTCACTAACACGGTGCCCTGGATTATACTCATTTGATTAAGCAACTATAAAGTGTAGTATAATCCCCGGCGTGATTGTTGAGCGGTTACATCTTTCTACGATCTGTGAAATTTTGTTCCATTTTCGAAGTATAAGGTATTGTCCATTACGTTAAAACAGACAAAACATATTCTGTCAAAAAAGTATCGGGAATTAATGATTTGTTTATGGTTCTTCAATTTTTTTTGTTGTTAGATTGGCACAACTGTTTTTCATTTTGACGCAGAACTTGAGTTGCAACGGTCTTTTAGATTGAATACAGTACCTATTGCTTTTAGTTAGATCATAACTAGTATGTAATTCGAATTTAATAATGGACAATAACATTGAAAAAGAGTTTGTCTTAATTTTGCCTCGCCAATGGAATTTCGTATTCGGAGACACTGAAAATGTTACAGAAGGGGCGAATCGACTTAATCGAAAACATGTGCTTATGGGTGGTACAATGCGATTAAAAGCAGTCGAGATGTACTGGAAGATTGCGTCGCCCTAATAGGCCATCAACGTCTTTGACTAAAAGTTAACGTCGCAAAAGTGAAGGAAATAGTGACTGAAAATCCTTATTCAAGTTTGAAAGAAATAGCCGCTGAACTTTCGGTGTCTCACGACTCGATCCGTATCATTTTCAATAATTACTTGGGTATGAAACATGTAGCCGTTCGGCTAGACCTGGATTTTCTCCAAAAACTCAATCGCACGAGTCGCTGAGGACATGCTAGAACGAGTCAATTCCGACTCAAAATTCATGAAACGCATGGTGGTTATGAGTATTATCTACCTTATTCTGCATTAGCTACAAACGTCTGCATAGTAGGTAACTGATTTAGGTACATGAAACTCCACTGCCACCTACCTGTAGCTAATTAGTAGAAACGGCCATAAATTGAACCAGATTGTTCTGCGCAATTTGGTTTCTATAATACTGTTTTCTTCCTACAGCAAAGCTAAAATTTTCATTATACGAATTATCAAACATTACCAAAAAACAACAAGCAAATATGTTTGTTTCATCGGATATGAGCAAAGATGTCACAATGATAGAAGCATCGGATAATTTTTATCAAGTACATAAACAGAAACATCTGGCGACTATGGTTAACTTCATTCCCATGTAAGTGTTAATCAGCTAACAATATAATCATATGTTTTTCTGCGAATTATTTATTTATAATGTCGTTTATTACAAGCTCTTCGTTGATGCGTCATATTTATAAAACGTTGAACGTGCCTATAATATTCGAGGGTTGTTTTCAATTTCCCTGGGATTCACTGATCAGATCGTGACTTGGTGACAATAGGAGTATACTCTTTAAAATAAAAACATTTGAAAATCGGTCCACAGTTGACGGATGGATAACTCACGTAACAAACATAAAAAAGCATGCAGTTGAATTGAGAACCTCCTCCTTTTTGAAATTGGTTAAAAATATAGAGGTAAAACGGTTATTACATTACGCTGACTTTCGAATCCTTTCTGTAAATTAGGGTGGCGTAAAGTAAGAAATAGAGAATAATTTATAATAAGAGAATGTCTTTATTTTAAGTATTTTATAGAGGAACTCTATGTGCAACTTGCAAATGGCCTGTCTCATTTGCTTTTTATCGTAAGGCTAAATGTTTTGCGTTTATTTATTTTCAATGTTTACCACATGATATATTTGTAATGATCCTACTGGAAGACCAGGGCTGATTGTCTTACTTGAAATCTTCTGCGTTGGCGCCTAAATCGTTTATGTCAATCTTATTTTTTATAATTTAATACTTAAATGTTTTCTATTCTTTCTGTTAATAAAAGTTATATGTTACAGGCCATCTCCTTCCTATAATTCGGACTGCGGTGAAGTTAACCAACATAATTGGTTGGAGGTTATTCAGAAGTCTCAAGAATATAAAATCAGTCTTAATTTAGAAAGGTAGTAGTAGTAGTATTTAGCCTTTGAGTAGTTTTCAATATATTTTGCTTTTTATGGTTCCGTATCTGTATCCCGCGGGAATTTTTCCGGGAGCGGTTTGAAGTTGTTCAGGTGCATAAAAATTAGCGTATTCCGACACAGTTTTCACTAAAACGATAGCTTATATTCTTTTGTAAATGGATACTTTGAGTCTCAGGAATCCCGCGGGAATTTTCCCGGGTATGGTACAAATTAGTTTGATTACAAAAAGATTAGCTGACTTTGATAGGATTTCACTCGAACGATCGCTCAAGTCGTTTTTCAAGTGATGCAATACTTTATATTCTGGGAATCCCGCGGCAAATTTCACGAGTGTTTTAAATTGGCTATTATACGTAAAAATTGGCTGAATCAATACAATTCGGGATTTTTTGTATGCCCCAGGATTTCCTGAGTTCAAAAACACCTGATATTAGGACTCGCTTGATGTGACAGTTTCTGTTTATTAAACATGTTTAGTAGAATAGATTTAGTTATGTACGCCTTTAGTAATATTACTTATACTGGGTCTTTACGGGAATCTTCGGAATTCGTGTATTTTCATACTAAAACATCCGTTGTCCTGCTAAAACTACCCTTTGATTTTAAATACTGAGAAAATAACTGTAATCTACGTTACCTGTCTAGCGTGGACGTAGGCGGGGGCAAACCCTAGTATTCAAATATTAATATTTGATGATATCCATAGCAAAATATTGAACCATGACACCTGCGAGCAAGGCGACACGACGATGTTAAAACAAAGTGAAAATGAATATTGTCGCGTGATTGACGCGCGGACTGAGGATGTTGAACCGATCCCTGGGCCATCCTCCATGCTTTTACCTGTACCACCGATAATGACTGTCAAACAAGACAGCTCACAGTTCTGTGCGAATGTTCCAGAGGCAGATTTTTATAACAACAGGTAAATAACCAAGCGCCATTAGTTAAGATTAGGTAATTGACAAATTTGACTTAAGACGGCTACTGGGTGTCATGTTTGCCGTTAGTGTTACATTCCAAGTGAAACTCTCATTAGCCTTCAAAAGAAAACCAACATCATGTGTTTTAAGAGCCCACCCTATCTTATCGTATTGATTTTCAATTTTTCAACAATCTAGAATCTTTATATAAGTATATAAACTTAATATTATAAAATCCTAAACATGCCGTGTCCAGTACATTAAAGCTATTTAAAAAAAGCAACCGGGATAGACATAAACGATAGAGAACACCATACATTTTTTTTAGATTTCTTGTCTGTTTGTCGTTTTGTCTGTTTGTTCGGGATTCACGTAAAAATCGGCTTTTATTAGCCGATTTCGATGATCGACAACAAATTCTTGGACTTGAAATCTGCGCTACTTTTTATCCCGGAAATCCGGCGGGAGTTTTCCCGGAAGCGCTTTGAAGTTGTTCGGTGAATAAAAATTTGTTCATTCTGACACAATTTTCACTAAAACCATAGCTTACATTCTTTTTAAAAGCTACGATACTTTGTGTACCGGAAATCCCACAGTAATTTTCCGGGGTATGGCAAAAATTAGTTTGATTGCATAAATATTAGCTGATTTCCCATACGATTTCACACTTAAACGATAGCTTAAGTGCCTTTTTAAGTAAGTATAATATAATATTCCCGGGAGTGTTATTCATTATATTACTTCAAATCAGGTTGGCTTCGACTCACATCTATGTGGCCAGTTGTCTAGATCCTACGGACTTGGTTTTTTGTTATTAATATATGTTTTTATAATAAATGTGAAGAACCGAATTAAGAATTTATGTAAGTAAAATAAAGCTACTGCCTAGGGTCTGGACACGTGGCGTAGCCGCGGGGCAAACTCTAGTTACAAAAATAATGTTTAGACAGAAGAATTCCACTGTACGATTTATCAATACTCAGTTGTGAAAGTATGAACCCAGTAATGACAATTCTAGTGCGTGTTTAGCCTTAGAGGCTTACGCAAGCAAAGCTTCCTTATGTAAGCCGGACCTAAAAAATTACATTTAAGCATTTTAAGATAAGAACATTTAAAAGTTTTCATTTCTCTTCATTTATTAATGTATAAACTTTGATTTATTAACATAAAATGTTCTTGTTGCACGTGGATGGCATAATCACATATTATTTTTGGAATTAGTTAGAATGTATGTAAATGAACTGTACGTGGGGTGGACTCGTAACGTCTTCTATTAAGCCATAGTAATTGGAAGAATCTCTTTGCTAGCTCTAATATATTTACCTATAAAAGGCTTTTAGGACGATACTATATTGCCCTCGTGAATAGTCATGAGGGTAATATAGTATCGTTAATTAGGTAACACGTAGGTGTAACCTAATTTAACCTATAATGCACATTTTATCTTGATTCAACTTGCCTGTCCTATTTAAAACAAGATAAAATATTTTTATTACAAATTCGATTAGCATATTGAATGTATGATATGGCAACGTTATTAAAAGGGTAGAGGAGTCACTAATTCATCTCTGATCCCTCTAGGTTTCATTTCAATTTCAGATACAAAATCCTTTTAAATACCATACAATATTAAGCAAATATAGTTGAGGTATTTACACGATTTGTCTGCGACCTGAGACAACGGATCATTATGTTTATCCAGTAACTTAGCCAACCCTCTGGGCACTTTACGCACTGAAAATGGTGACCTAGGCTCAGTATGTATTCTATTTAATTATTTCGCTCGCGCATTACCAGATTTTTTAAGATGTAAATTGTCATAATTTATTTATGACAAATCTGTATTCTTCGAATCTCAACAACAATATTAAGACGGTTTAGACCAAGGGCTTCTTCAAGGCCGGCAGCACATTGGCAGCAGCTTTGGTGTTGCTAATGTCCATAGGTGACGGTAACCGCTTTACATCACAGTTGAGCCGTCAGCCTGTCTGCTATGATAAACAACTAAATATAGAAATTTAGTATATGAAAATTCTATGAAACATTCGTAGAGTACAGATTAGTCGTAAGTAAATTCTGTCAATTTATATCTTCAAAAACGTGGCAATGCGCCAGTGAGCTAGCTAACTCCATTTAGGTAGTCCCGGGACTAATATTAATGAATTCGATTTAATAAAGGTTATGTTCATTGTATTAATGTATAATATTACAATTTTGTAAATAACCATTTTCTCCAATAAATACAGCTTATATACAACGCACACGTCCCTCTAAAAACTGATTACGGGTTTTATGTTGCAGTGTGTGTGAAACTGCTTCCGTGGCATCGGATCTCACTCAAATGTACGTTTCTGATGAAGATGAGAAATCGGATATACTTTGAAAAACGTTACATAGATATAAGGCCAAAAATTAGTGTTCTCCTCACAGTTCAATTTGATGTCTGGTATAAGTATGCTTAAAATTAGTAGTTTAATGTATGTCTCAAAGTCTCAACTTACCGTTGATTTGAGCCGTTTTGAAATTTGTGTTACTTATTGCATTCCTGAATATTGAATATGAAAGAATTGATTCTCTCAATGTTAGTAAAGTAGTATTTATCTTATATAATTATTTTTAAGGTGGTAGAGTCTGAAGATTTATGTTAGTGGATTTTTGTATTATCTATTATAAATAGAATAATTAAAAAGTAAAATGTTTTTTAATCAAATTTTATTAACAACAACAAAATAATTTAACAACAAAATCTTTTGGAACTTATCGACATTTATAACATGGTTTTACATGAATACTAAAAGCAGGTATGACTATAACAACACATTAACATTAATCTGGTCTTTAATGGATATCGATATGCCTTTTTTAACATGAAAGTCAGAATATTTCGTTACTGAAACTTACCTAAATAAATGAAATGATTTGGTCGTAAATGACTTTTTACTCTCAGACCGACAGACTACATACCCTTCTATTTATATGTACATTTGATGGCATCTTGACCTTAAACCATAATGGCTGTGTGTACCTACCTATCAACGAATACCTTTGTATTTATAGGCAAACTAATCAGGTAAGTACTACTAATTATAGATTTCAAAAATATTTTTACAAAAATTAATGGTTGTACCCGTTTCCTACTATATTATTCTCACTTAGCTTATTTATAACTCTTTGATCCGAACGAATTACTGTCGTAATTTGGTGCCGTATTTCCATAGTAACCAGGGGAAGGCGCGTCGTATGAATCTTGTCCTCCAACAGGAGAGTAATCACCGTCAATCGATTCTATATTGTGATTGTTCCCGAAACTGCCTCCATTGTAGGCTTCATTGTTCGGACCACTTGCATCTTGATGTAGGGACGACACTGGCAAGTTATATGCATTGTTGAGATAATCCTGATTACCGACCCGTTGGTATGCGTTTTGGAATGCACCGTGGCCGCCTTCAGCTTCACTTTCGTGTTGAGATTTGGGGTGTCCAAAATGAGGCACATGAATAATCTGAGGTACGGGAACAGGATACGGTTTGGCAACGTGCACAGGATATGGAACCTTCTCCCGTACTTTCACGGGGTATGGCACTGGTATTTTAACAGCAACGGTCTTCGTAATTTTAACAATCTTGACAGGGGTTTCCGGTATTTCCACATGTTTACCGAGAACTTGCAACTCCGATTCGTAACCTTCTATAGGTATTATATACGAATGCTGTGATGCCAGTACGTAGAATACGTATGATAACAATATGAAAAGTTGCTGGAATAAATAAGTCAAATCAGCGAGAGGACTTGTGTAACATTTAATATATGAAATAAATTTAACAATTAATAAAAGATTTTAATTCATGTTTTTATCTTTACAATAATATAGGATTGCTTATTTATCATAACTCCGACATAATAAGACTTGCTTCACTGCTAATCTCGGAAGACCTAAATAAACTTTTATCATAACTAGAAATACTTTATAACAATCATTGACTAAACGTAATAGTTGTACGTACGCGGCTATCAAACCTGAACACAACGGCTATATGTAATTATTTTCATGGTCAAAACAAACGATGTCTGCAAGGAATCATGTATTATAATAAATAATGGGCGCTTTTTGAAAATATTCCGAATTAATATATTTAATTAAAATATCCAACAAAATAACAAAATCTTATTTACAAAGTTGTACACAACATCCCGGGGGTTCCGAATTCTCGTCCTGACTGATGATTACATTTTTTTCATTATAATTCTGGGTAACGTTACTTGGTATGTGCTGAAATATCGTGTTGTACGTAACGATAAAGTGCTACAAGGAAGGAAGAGAATTATATAAGTTGTGACGTAAGATTGCTCATTTCCGAGTACAAAACAAAAAAACTTCTGATGATGTAAAAGCACCTATTACATAGAACAGTCTTATCGAAATACTTACAGGTACAGCCATTTTCGTGCTCGCGTGTGCGTCTGCAGAGCAGTTAAAAAACTATCGTCTTATAAGTCCACTATGTCGCTTTTATATGAAACTATCACTGCAGCGAGAGACGGGCTTACTACATTTTACAATTACTTTCCTTTGAAGCCGACGAGTTAGTAGCGTAACTATGGGGTAGCCATTTGTGTTTAGTGAATAATAAAGTAGGTAATGTAAGTTTTGAAATGGATATTACAACTAGTTACAAACGTGTCAAGTTCAAATTCTATGCTCTAATTTAACAGCGTCTTAATATATTTTAATAGGCGTCATAATTTTAATAAGTGTAGGAGATTGAAATAAACTTTAAGATCCAAACTTCCAACAGTTCCCAAATACCTACAGCATTGTAGTTAATTTATTTCTGACCGATTCCTATATCTTACTAACCGTTCATTTGTCATACTGGTTAAAATTTAACATAAGTTCCATACGTGTAATGTCCTAATTCTACGTGTAATGTCAACAATTCTAACAATGATAAGACAAGTTGAATGAACGTACGATAGAGAAACTGGCCATTGACGGAAAAGAATTTCGTTTTAACCGACTTGAAGAAAAGGAAGTTCTCAATTCGACGTAAATATTTATTTTTAAGCTATTGCATAGCTTTTATCGCGGGCTTTGAGCGCGGGGACCGAACTAAGAAATTCCGTAACGAAAATAAACCTAACACCTCCCAATCCGCCTACCATGCGCGGTGACGGGGGCCTGAGGCGGGTGCGGCGAGCGGAGGCGTGCGGTGGCCACAGTCAACAGTGAGCCGCGAGCTCTCGTAGCGGTTCGAGGTATGTCAGGTATTGCAAATTATGGACGACGAGCTGCTCCGAAATCGGACGAATACGTAAGCAGCTGTTTGTGAGAAAGTATATAGGTGTATAGGTATCTATCATATCTTTATAATGCCACACTCACCGCATGTGCGCCCCGTAAGAGTACATGTAGGTATATATGTATACATGGGTGATTTGTTTTCTTATCGGTCACCACGCTCAAAATGTGTAACTTGAATTAATATCAAAGAAAAAACTTGAATTAATATTTATTTATGTTCAGCCCATTGAGATATAACATATTAGGTTGGGGAAAAAGTTTCTTCGCATTTTATATAAACATTCAAAAGGTTTTTTTTATAAAGTTTATTCACATTTGACTAAAGTATGTAAGTGCCATTTTGTTTGGTAACTTTTTGCCATCGTGTAGGTAGGGACGTGATTTGAAAAAAATATATTTGGGGCTTCTGATCAAAAAACTGCGACAAGTGGTTTTGGCAGTCCTCTCGTGATGTTAACCTGACACTGCCTAAGGAATTCTGCAGAGACCGAAACAGGTGAAAATCTGAAGGTGCAAGGTCAGGACTATACGGCGGATGCATTAACACCTCCCAGCCAAACTCGTAAGTTTTGCCGAGTGGCTAAAGATATGCGAGGTCTAGCGTTATCATGGTGAAAAACCACACCCCTTCTGTTGATTAGTTCCGGCCGCTTTTTCTCAACTTTTTGCTTTAATCTCATCAGTTGTTCGCAGTACAGTTCAGAATCGATAGTCCTGCCTGGCGGTAACAGCTCATAATGAATAATGCCCTTCCAATCCCACCATACACACAGTATCACCTTGTCGCGAGTTAACCCGGGTTTCGCCAGTCTGTGAAGCCTGACAGGCCTTTGACCACGATCTTTTTCGCACGTTCCTGTCGTACGTGATCCACTTTTCATCACCAGTTATCAGCTTCTTCAAAAATGGTTCGGTTTCATAACGTCGTAATAAAGAATCACAAATGAGTACACGGTTCATTAGGTTTCTTTCAGTGAGCTCATGAGGCACCCAAATATCGAGCTTTTTTGTGAACCCAGCTTTTTTTCAAATGCGCCAAAACCTTTTTGTGGTCAATTACCAGTTCTCCAGCTACATCGTAACTACTAATATGCCGATCTTGCTCCACTTTTTCAAAAATGGCATCAATTTTGTCCGTAACAGGGCGACCAGAGCGACGTGCATCTTTAATATCAAAATTTCCGGATTGAAAACGCTTAAACCAAATTTGCGCTACTCTCACAGATACTTCATTATGTCGATATATTTTTAACTCTTTTGTAGTAAAATTTTAAAATGTATTGAATTTCTTCATTAGATTTACTCATTTTTACAATAAGAAAAACAAATGAAAATCACACATTCTCCTAATTTGAATTTGGAATTGTCTTCTTTAAAATTAAAACTTTTTAATGATACCAAAACCAGCCAGATACAAATTGTATAGCCAAAGAGATCTTATTACAAGTTCATACATACTATATGCGAAAATACTTTTTCCCCAACTTATTATGATCTAAGGTTCAGCCATAACTTTTCTGTTTCTAAACCGGTTTTGACAATTCTTTCCGAGTTGCGTTCAGCAAAACATCAAAATAGTTTTGTCATATAATATCATTGTTATTGGATACCATTTACGAGTGAAAAAGGATTTAATTATCATAGACTAGCTGTGCCCGCGACGCCGTCCGCGTGGTTTTCAAAGCCCTCCGATTTTGAAACATTTTTCGTTGCTGCTCCGCTCCTATTGGTCTTAGCGTGATGATATATAGCCTATAGCCTTCCTCGATAAATGGGCTATCCAACACTGAAGTGTTCCTGAGATTAGCGCGTTTAAACAAACAAACAAACTGTTGGGGTTTTATATATTAGTATAAGATATTTAACAATCATGTCCATTGATGTAACAATAGTAATGATCATGTCCCATTGATAGTTGAATAATGACTATATTTTGCAATTTTGTTGTTTTTTTATGTTTTAATTGGCACCAACTATACAAAATGTAGTAAATATTTTTTGATTTTTAGTTACTCTTGAAGTCAGCTCCGTTGAGATATGTGATAGTTTCAATTACTCGCTTTTTTAGGGTTCCATAACATGGGAAAAAAGTTCGTCGAAACGCCTCGCTATGCGTGAACTAATCACATTTTTCCGATTTTTCTGGTCGGTATAGGCTACTAATCTTTGATTATTTAATCAAAGCTACTAATGTGTAGCATTTTCTGTATATAGCAGACTGCATTTTTTTCATGATATTGGATATATAACAATGAACACATTAATGTGAATTATATATTAGAATAAGAATACAATTAATAAAAACAATAGGAATAAGTTAAATCATGATTAGATTACACTTTCATCCTGTCTGAAAGCACTCTGACTATGGATCCGGAACCTCCAATATTGAATGCTTTTTCATGCCACAGCAAAAGATGTCCACTGGAACCTTCAGATGGGTATTCAAAACCTCTGTATATATACTTCATTAGTATATCTATATCCTCTTGTGACAAACTTCCAATAGCTTCTTCTATTTGTGCTGATTTGATAGCAAGCAAGACTTTCAGAGTCAGCGCCAGAGCATTGTCCTGTACAAAAAAAATACTGATAAGTATTTCAATTTCAAAATTTATATTGAATTGAATTATTTACATTCAATCAATTGATTAGTGCAAGAAATAAGACAGAGATGGGTGTCACAGCCTTGTCCATTGCAAAATTATTTAAAGATTCATGAAAATATGTACAATAATATATGTTATTACTGTACATATTTTCATGAATATTAACATTCAAAATTTAAAATTAAACTAAGTGTCTTACTTTAACCTGCTGATTTGAAGATCCCAATGGAGCACTGCCTAGTACCAGTCTGAGAGCTTCTATGAATCTGCCTGTGTTTATAAGTTAAGAAATTATATCAGAATTAGGAGATTGTCTACATTTTATAAACAGGTGTAGGTCACTGTTGCTAATTTAGTATTTTACTGTTTGGTTATTATAATGCGATCTCCTTAATGACCAGTTAAGGTTATATTAATTAGGAGTAAGTAAAAATTTTAGGATTAAAACTTGTTATAGTCCCTGGCACAATTCTTGAGCAATCACTTTTCTATGAACAGTGAAATTTTGATAGTTTCGAATTATGAGATGTTATCCTTTTAGAGTAAAGACAGAAAAAAATAATATTGATGATAAATATCTTTAAATTAGCCATGATCAATCCGCAAAGCAATCCCTACCGTTTCCCCGGTGACTCAAGATTTGTGCCAAGAACCATATACATAATAAATCCATGGCTGGCGGGGATATATAACTCAATATATGTTCTATTTAAAAGCTATAATTATTTCAATTCATTTCTCATCATAATTTATGATCAGAAAAATTATGCTTATTAACTTAATATTTAAAGTATAACAAATAGCTCTATTTTAGATTTAGATAAGATGTCAAATATTAAAATTGCTACCATTATCATTTTGAACTATTTGGAGAACAGTCAGTATAACCACCATAAGAAATATAAGGAAATCAGGCCACATAAACTGGTAATCTCAAAGTAGGTAGGTATTCTGTTAAGTTTGTTCCAATCGTAAGAATATGCACATTAGGTCAGAAAAAGAAGAGAAGAAGTTACCACTAGTCACACTAAGAAGTTACCTCCCATTCCTGGCTTCCAAAGATATGTGGTTTTTTATTTATTTAAGAGGGGGAGGGATTTGGCAAAAAGGATGGTACTCATTTTGGATAGAATTTAAAATTGGATGAACCTTGACCAAGCATCTTTCTAAAATCTTATATCATTTTTGTTTTTGTACTACAACTATAGATTTTTTTAAGCAGGAATAGAAATTACTATTATATAAATATATTTTTGTTTTCCGCTATCAACATTGATGATTTACATCTTGAGTCTTATGTTTTTATTTACTGACATTTTTAATCTTTATTTTGATATTCAATAACTTCAAACATTGTTACTCTGATTTTTTTTACCAAATCACCCAGGGCTCCTTTGTTTTTAAATAATAAAAAAGCTATGCAGTATGTGTGACTCTCATACATTTCCAATTCCCCCTAAGCAGGGTACAAAATTCTAAAACCAAACTTATAAGACTCCCTGATTTTGTATGAAAGAGCATTTACTACCCAGCCACCTAAGAGTGGCTATAAAATTTGACAGAGCTTAGCCACCTAGTCATGACATCATTGCAATGAGCAACATGTGTAATAACAAAAATATTATTGTGTGAAGTATGCAACGACTGATCATGCCACTAATTTCGAACCTCATGAATGTGACCAGCCTGTAAATTGTCCGGGTTGGGTTATATATGTCCCCGGATGATTTCCTGGGTGATTTTAATGGTTAATGTGCTTAGGAATATATTTAAGACTTATTTATAACAACTGAAATTGGTTTTGAGTGGAAAAATTACATATTCAATTAATTATCGATGTTTAAAATTCACGACAATGATCTGGTAATTTTGTTTTTTTTTACTTTTTTTGTGCACCAGAAAGTGTACATTTTGGAGAGGACGTGATTTATTTAAATAGGAGACTGTATGTATCCGAAAATTTAAATATGTAAAGTTTGAAACAATTGGTTAGGTTAGGTTTTGTGTAGACCAAAGTGCACGAGCCGAGCGAGCGAAGCGAGCGTGCCGCGGAAGCGGCCGGCGAGTGCTAGAACCGACTGGTAACCATTCACTATTTATCTTATATATAAGTGAAATTGACAAAAACATTAATAACTCGGGAACTATACATTTCCTCGCCCTAGGAGTTGCAGAAGGGGTAAGTTTCATTCCCCCCCACCTCCCCCCTCCCCCCATTACTTATGATTCCGGGGACATATATGTAAACCACACCCCACTTATTTATGGTGTGTCAGATCTTTAACTGTGAATTAATATCCATACTAAAAATTATGGATGCGGTATAGATATATGGCACATTGTGAGGGAACATGCAAACATCCACGTCAATTAGACAAGGATTATTTTTCCTTTTTACAAAAACAAGGAAATTCTTAACTAATTCAGACTTACTTGGCATGAAGTTGCTATAGTACAGAAATTTCATAATATTTAAATATTAATAATTACTTTACACCCATTATTAGTCATAAAAAGGATATTGATTCAACAAGCTGCAAACTTCGTTTTCGTCAGGTCCGGTGGGCATCGATTGTTCAGCTTCGTCTTCTTTGAAATTGTCTTCATTATACTGGTCAATATCTATTTTTCGAAATGCTGAACTCGATGTATTTTTAGCCATTATGGATAAATAGTAAATACTCTAATAATTTGCTATATTAGTCTTTACCAATATTATTTTACGTTTACGTACCTACTTTTTACTCGTGTTTACTTTTAGCAATACTTTTATGTTAGTTGTTAATGTCAATTTGACATTGTCATGGAGCAGTTTGTTTTTTTTTACTACAATACCTTATGGCTATATTCTACACCAGACTTACAAAAACCATGTTCACAACCATGTTCCACTTGCTTGCGAGCATTACATTGGCACTCTAGTGGAACGGATTATGGAGCGTTGATGTCATTTAACAACGAAAATTAAATATACAAATGTTATTAGTTGATTTCAAAATCACACCTTTTTCAATATCAATCGATAGAGAGAATTAATGCTCTCACTTCGATTCAGCTCTTTATACGGGTTGTTGTGAGCGCTGTGTGATCGAAAAGAATGACGTCATTAGTGACATTTTGGCCACGACCACAACGACCGTGGTCTATGGTCGCCATGTGGGACCGCAGACAAAGCTTGTTGGGCGTCGTGAGATATAAAAGGAACACGTACAGTAAGATGTTGTCAAAATGTTAATGTCAACTGCCAACTGCCAAGTGCCAAGTGCAAATTGCCAATTGCAATTACCATTTGCCATTATCAAAATCAATTCATTAGTTACTTGTTTTATGAGAATTAAGAGTCCATTATTTTAGAATTTGCAAAATATTCAAAATAGTTTTAGTGTAACTGTTCATATTAAATCAATCACGATGACAATGGGCGATGAACTACCTGTTACTTCTTTAGTTTTGCCTGTTCTTATACGCCCTGTTTTGACGCAAGTAAGTCCCTATGCTTTAGGTTACACGTAGTCCCCATCAAATTAATAGGTACTAAATTTATTTATTTCTGTTACGGATACTATAAGCTTTTACATGTTAAAATATATACTGATTTTTGAAGTTCTTTAATTAAATACCATACCGTATATATTGACATTCAATATTGACCAAAGGTAAAAATATCATACTAATAATAATTATCAAATATCATAACTAGTTAGTAAAAACTAGGTGCGAGGAATGTGTTTAGTCTACTCCACTATCATGGACTTAAGGTTAATTGTAATATTATGATAATATTGGACAAGCTGTCCATGTTTTGATTCTGCAGTGTTATAATGACATAGTATGGTATATTTGATTGCAGCCACAGTATAGCAAGAATAGTAGTTGTATTAACCACTGCCTTAAAATAACATTTTAAAATTATTTCTTTATTTGATTATTAGGCTATAAAATATTATGCAGACAGCTCTAACTGAAGAAGATTGCTATAACATGCAAAACGTCTTTGTTTCAGTTAGAGAAATATGATCTGGGTGCTTCACAGACTCTACGGGCAGCCCTTACTAAAGCTGAGGCTGCAGTTCCAGGGCTTAATTATGATTTGGTGGCTGGTATCATGAGAAGAGCTGATATACCTGTAAACATGAATGAAAGTTTGTTACGTCTTCAAGGAACACTGACTGATGCTGAATGTAAGTACTTAATGCGCCCGCTCACTTCTAGCACATATGTGTCCGCGAGTCCGCGATGAGAGTGCAGGTCGCGTTTGTGCATGTGATCGTTAAGTATGTTGTTGTCTCACTCTGTTTATATAGGAGTTGTGAGATAGTATATATAAGAGATAGTGATAGTTAGTCTTGCGTAGCGATGCGCAAACTAAATCACCAATGAGATCAGTGATTTATAAATCTTTTTCCTTGAAAGATTTAAATCTTTAAATCACTCTTTTAAATCTTTGTTTTCGAATGACATAATTCATTCAGTTGACCAGTTTTAAGCTTAAAATTAACGCCAGAGAGTCTAATTTACTGTGTTATCATCATTGTATTTATTAGAGTGCACATGTTATCTCATTTCAATTCACAATATCCTGTATCTACTGTCTCAAACTACATCTAAGTATCTGATTTGTTAGTTTTTAACCAACTTCGAAAAAAGGAGGAGGTTCTCAATTCGTCGGGACTTTTTTTTTTTTTTTTGCTTTTTTTTTATGTTTGTTCGCCGATTACTCTGAGATTTATGATTCGATTTACGTGATTCTTTTTTGTTCGACGCGGAATAGCTGCCGTGTGGTCCCCTAAAAATTTGACATAGTTTGACCCATTAGTATTCATTTTACGAACTTTTTTTTGTTCCCGGTTCTTGGGACCTATATTTTTTAAGAAGCGCGGCACCATTCGTAGGTCCACCCATACATAGCTAGAAACTAAAAAGTAACAAATAAAAAATAAAAACTTCGTTTAAAAAACCGACTTCAAAAACTAAAATGTATAAAATAACTTATTTCTAAAGCTATTATTATTAATATATATTATCTAAAACATCTTGAAGTCGGTTCAAAGTAAAACATAAAAATTACTATATTTTGAAAATTACTAAGCTCCCAGACTAGAGGAAATATTGAAAAGGTAATATCTAACATTTATTGTCTTGTTAGTATAATGCAGCACTTTTTTAGGTAAGCTAATTAGCAAACACCAAAAGGACTGTTTGATAAACATTGGTCATAATATAAGAATAATTGCTTAGTAAATTATTAGTTTTTTTTCTAATTTGATGCATCTTGTATTAACTAATTAATTTTCTTTGACTACTTCACCCCTGAATTATTCAAATTATGATGTCCAATAATGTATTACCAATATAATACAAGACTCTTTTTTGTTTGATAGCTTGATTAATATTGTATATAATTGTTTATCACTATTTTATTTTGTTAATCTTGTTTTGATTTGTTAATCTATCACTTCATTTGCAAATCTTTGCATAATATGAAATTGTCAAATGACATTACCCTGTTCATTCTATACCCAATTATGCATAGATTATGCATATGCAGATTATGATAGAATTATGCATATAGAGCTGTAGTGTTAATATTTGTAACTTTAATGAAGTTTATTACACAACTAGAATTTAACATGTTATATGGATTATTAAATTTCATGATAATTTATTCTTTCTCAAGGCCTTAGAGGAATAAGCCAATATACAAACATAAAAATATGAACAAATTATGTTTTAGTTTTATATTTTAACAATATTGCAGGTGCTGATTTAAGGTTGAACAGGACAGAAGAAGCATTCCAAGAACTGAATAAAAAATCTGCTGCTCTTAAAAAAATTTTAAGCCGCATACCTGATGAAATTACTGACAGAAAAACATTTCTTGAAACTATTAAGTGAGTTGTAATAGAATTTTTAAAGTATGTAAATGACTTGTTTCCTTAAAAATAACAACAGATTAGCAAAATAGATGGCACGGGAATCACATTTCTCAATTAACTAACAAATACCTGTGTTGTCATAAAAAACATGTCATTCATTGTTTTACTTCAAATCAGGTTGCCTTTGACTCACCTCTATGTTTTGCTGGGTAGTTGTGTAGACCAGTTATTCCCAGTGGTTCACTTTCACCATCAGATACATTTTCATTAAAGGTTTATATATATAAAACACCTACTTCAATTTTTATGTACATAAAATAGAGCTACCCAGATATCTTCACGCGCCGTAGCCGCGGTGATAACGCTGCGATAGATAATAATGTTGTTGATTTGCAAGTACTAAGCATAGGCGAATAGCAAAAAGTGCAATATATTCTATTTGTCAAAATTATCACTTAAAATATGAGGGATTTTGATTTGTTTTACCTGTGATAGAACAGTTTAAAATAAAATAACTTCACTAAGTGATTGTCATTTGTTTTGTTTCTCAACCGATTTTATGAATGATCGTAATTTAGTCAGTTCTTTTATTTAATTTTTTTTGCGGGAGTTCAGCAGACAGGCAGACGGCCCACTTGATGGAAATAGGTTACTATCGCCCATGGACATTTGCAACACTAAAGGTGCTACAAATGCGCTGCTGCTCTCTTAAGGGAGACTGGAACCTGGTCACTAATGCCGGAACACAAATCAAGGCTGTTATGGTGGCATATTTTAAACCAGGGGTGGTAGCCATCCAGTTGGGCAAATACCCTACTATCTGGTGTGAAGAAGAACGACTGTGGGTTCTTTTGTCGTCTCTTACGACAGGCCGGCCGGCCGCAGGAAGTTGCATTCTTTCGCCGTTCCTGCACGGATAAGTCAGTATGTGGCCTTTCATCATTTAAAAAGTAATTATATTATTAATTAAAATAATAAATATATATATTTCAGAGAAATAGCATCAGCTATAAAAAAGTTGCTGGACGCTGTCAATGAGGTGTCTACCTATACTCCAGGCCCAGGGAAACAAGTATTGGAACAGAGAAAGAGGGAGTTTGTCAAGTATTCTAAAAGATTCTCAAACACTCTCAAAGAGTATTTTAAAGAGGGCCAGTAAGTATTTGTTTGTATTTTGTAATACTGAACTGAGTAAGCTAAGACCCAACAGGTGTCTTGGGCCTTAGAAACGAGAATACCCTACCTTATTCTATACTGTGCAGGGTCTTGCCAATTATGGGCTTGCAGCTCACACAGGTCAGCCTTCATTGTGTAATTTGAAATAATTTAATAGCCATGACCGAAACCAGTATAACATTAATAATATATCCAGATCTGCCATTCCATATCCATTACATCACTAACTTTAAATAATAAGATATCGATGGAGAGTTTTTGGCGGGAACTGAAAGGAGATGTTGTGCTGTGCAGTTTTATTTTCTAAAAATGTGTAAATTTACTCTAAAATGAACAATAGTTGTAGGATATTCATAGTTTTTGAGTAGTAATTATGTGTTTTGTGAAAAATGTGAACTGTATAGTCAAATGTGGCCTTTTGAGTTGTCACAAGAACTCCATTGAATGGCACCAGCTTATAACCTACAGTTCAGCTGTGCTACACATAGGCTTAAGAAAATGAAGAAACTATATTGTAAACTAAGATCTGGCTTAAAGGCCTAGTTGCCAAGCCATAAACCTTAATTAATAAATAATATTGGTTGATGGTAAAACAATGGGTTGTTTTGATGTCACACCAAGGAAGGTTTGCACTGAAAATCAGTATTGTGTTGGATAACTCTGGAACAATAAGTTGAGTTTCATTTTCAGCAAACCTTGTTTGCTGGCCATTTGTCAGCCAAAAATTGGCCATTTGTCAGTAATATTTTATAACTGGATTGTAATATTTCATTATTTCTTTTTTCAGGGCCAATGCAGTGTTTGTCAGCGCACTGTATCTGATACATCAGACCAACCAGATTTTATACACTGTCAAGAGCAAGTCTGAATAAAAAGAAACTGTGACAGTTTTTTAATATTATCCTATTTAAATGTAGAAAATGTTAATATAAATATTTTTGTTATAGTGGTTGTATTTTAAATGTATTAAGTATTAGCATTTGCCAGCGAAACTTTGTTCGCGTTCCCATGTTGATAGAAAAACGTAATTGCACCGCTAGCCTTTTAGGCTATATTAATTTAGCACACGAAAACGTTGTAATTTATCGAGATAACAAGTATCCTAAGTATTGATCTAGCATATCGGCTAGCTCCGTTTAGAGTTTCATTTAAACCCGTCCGGTAGTTTCACATGATGAGACAGACAGACAAAAATTCAAAAAATACGGACCCTCAGATTCCGAAAACGGAATCTGATGGTCCGAATTAGTATCCCTGATTTTATTTTTTACATTTTTAAACGTATTGTACAAACTCGCACAATTTACAGATTTATTATAGTATATAGTAACTATACTATTATTATTGTATGGCTACAAAGTTAAAATATTTATATATCTTGATTAAATTGATAGGATGCCAATTACTGAGGATGTTGTTAGCAGCGTTGTTCATAAACGCTAATTAATTTTTAAATAATACTTTAACCAGCTATTTACAGAAAATTGTATTCATAAACACTAGACTAAATAAACTGTTTACTATAGCTGTCAGATTAAACAATACCACACTGTTTGACTCTCACAAGTAACAAAATGGCGGACAAAATTATTGTTGCTTTTAACAGCTGGTGTTTGATTTTGTGAAGATTGGGGAAAAAAAGCCAACGATTTACAGATTATTGAGCAAGATGTATTAGATATATAAGGATTCAGGCGCCCTAGTACTAAGGTAAATATAGGTAAAATAAAGTCATAATGATCGTCAGTCAGCCTATCAAATATAAATAACGCAAATATTATGTGCTGAGTTCGTAGTACGTCAGTCGACAGACAGGTTATTTTATAAAATTTCAATTTTTGATAAGATTTGTTTGTTTTGTACCGCTCATATTTTATAAAAAAGTTGCTAGGGTAAAAAAGTTACGTAGTATTCAGTTAAACAATGTAAAATTTTTGTTTATGAATAAGACATTTTTGAATAGTGTTTAAGGCTTACTCAGTTGATTAATTCTTCCACGATATTATCTTCACAGCAACTTAATCTGAGATGTGTTAATACTTTTAATCTCATTTATTGCATATGATTATGAAATAATTTTATAGTGGTACAAGTTTATAATGACCTTAATAGGGTATGTATAGCAATGGGCAATGTGAGGATTATCTACCTTGATATAATTTGAAACTCATAATATAACATGTAAATTAATTAAGTTAAAATCTGACGAATAAAAAATAACATTTCTATTTGAACGTAAATAAAACAAACCCTTAAATTATAACCATATTTCCCAATATCTTTACTATCTAGACCCTACCGTTTTGTTGTAGTGTACCTATAATTATTAGCAAATTTAGAATAAAGATTTAATGTAGGAAAACACAATGATGACGCTATGTGTTTGCAATCGGCATGCATATGAAAACTATGATTATACAATTAAAATTTAATTTAGTATTATGCAAAATTAATTGTAAATTTGTTAAATATTTGAATTGTCATTGTAACGTTTTAAATAAATATTAGAAATCTGACAAAAGGTGTATTATTGAGGTGATGATTACTGATCTTCGAATTCCAATTGATTATACTACCAAAACAACGTAAACTACCAAAACAACTAAAACTATCAAAACTATTAACCAAAACTGATACTACCAAAACAACCGAAACTAAAACTGCTAACTAAAACTACTGAAACTACCCAATTCTACCAAATGACCGAAACGACCAAATTGACCAAAATAAACAAAATGGCAAACCACAAATAAAAAATTTATCATATTTTCTGGGATAGCCTTTACATAATTCTATCCGAAAATCTATCCTATAATCCGGGGGAAAAAGTATCCCTTGTCCACCCTCGGTATGAAATTTACCGAATTTCAGCCAAATTGATCATTACTTTTTCCGTAAAAGCATAAAAAACAGAAAGACAATATCATGGTATTGTGTACAGAGGTGAGTCCATTAGTGACTTTATGTAATAACTTCAAACTTCAGCTACTTGTTATAAATAAACTAAACCTGTGATGCGATTCTTCCATGTGAAATAATTTTGAAAGAAATTCCATCGTGGGATTTCTATACTTGCTTTGCTTAGTAGTGTCATATCAACGTAGGGAACTGGTTAAATTGTATCGTGACTAAGTTAATGGGTCATGAAGCTCGTTCAGAGATTCGTCTCGTCGTGGGAGCACGGACAATGGCCGGTCGTGCCTCCTGGCCCCGGAGTGCTTGCTGCCCGTGACACTTGACATAGGAACGCGCACTTCACGACCTCTAAATATTTCGACAGATGCTTTTTTTACCGGAACGTAGTTCACGCCTTCATTTCAAAAGTCAAACTTTTTTACCTTACCTAAAAAGTAGTAGGTACATACCTGAGAATTATTTCTCAGTTGCAAGCTCATCCAAATTATTATGTTCTTTCTAACTTTCCTAAGAAGTTAAATTTTTATACAACACCGTACTGCTCAGAGAAGGCTGAAAAGGCAACGTTGGACTCAAAAATGAAAATCAAAACTACTATAAAAGATAAGTTCGTTATAGGATATTTTCTACGCTTTTTTCTTAATATGTAGAGAACGAACCTATACTACGTGACCCGTTCAAGGGGGGAGAGGTCTTCGAAATACCAGGCTTGGTTATAGGGGCGGCGGGTGACGGCGCGAGGGGCTTAGGGTTTTTCACGTAGTCAATATCGTTAAGGGAAATTTTGGGCTTTTTAGAGCTGTATTCAAATATATGTGGCCCACAGCGTTTTGCGTTTTTGAAATTATTTTTTCTAACTTTGTATTTGCAAAAAAATGATTTAAAACTATGGTTTCTAGGTGAAAACTAGTCTTGGAATATACTACGCATTCCCTTAGGTCCTCCTTATTATAATTCTGCTCCACGGAGGATAACTATCGTTGGTTACTTCTATGTGGAAGTGGCGGAAATTTGGAGGAGATTAAGGTAAACTTGTGTTTAAAAAAATGTAAGGGTATCTCGACATTGCGCCGCAACTGAGTTTTTATATATAAATAAGTTATTCGGGCGCGCTTATAAAACAATACAAGCAAAACTTACAACTAGGTACTGGTTAGTTTAAAAGTATTCAAGTAAGTGAATTCTGTGTAAATATGACTGGTCGTTATTTAGATCCCACGGATTGGTCCATATTTTGAATTTTTAACGAATTTATTTTCGTCTTTTTGTATAATTTTATTTCGAATCAAACTATGACAGACAAGTATTTATTATGTATTTATGTAGTCGCGGAATGAAAATGTTTGTCACGTTAAAGTCTACTTTTGCTTGCACGAGTACAAGAAACAATACTGCCAACATTTTAATACTTAAATATTACGTTGATGAAAATTAAATATAGAAACGTGAAAAAAGAAAATTGCAATGTTGACAATGACAAACTCTGAGATTAACGATAAGACACAAAGAGGATATAATCACTACACTTAACATAAATAATAAATTTTCTTAAGTTTTCGCGACTTGTATACATAATAAAAAACCAACTGCCAGACCTCAAGACACTGTGAGCTCTTTCTGCGTGCAACGAAACACAAACCAACTCGACTGATAATTTATTTTATTTTTCCTTCCACCCATTTTAATATTATAAAAAAAAATTAAAACTAGGCATGTTTGCTGAAGAGTTTCTTGCGCCGCTTCTTCTCTTCAAGCCACAACATGTTGTGAAGGGGTGGTAAATTAGATTAGGCTCCCATAGAGTAAATTAATATCCATAAACAAAATTAAAACTAAATAATTAAAATGAACAAGTTGGCGGTAGGCTAAATAAAACTTTGACAATACACGTTAGACAAATGTCATCTTTGTCGTCCGTGACCACGGCCACTGTAAAGCGGCCGAAACGTCGGATAAACCAAAATCAAATAAATTTCCGCGCTTAAAACCGTTAAAACGTAGTTTTATTATAAATAATAAAACCAATAAAAAGGTATTACATGTCTAAGTAATCTTCTTAGACGAGATAGAAAATGAAACAACATTGATCTAAGTAATTGTAAACTTTATTGTCAAATAGTTAAACATAATTTTCTGTAGAACAGTCTGTTCTGTGACTTAGTTTGAAAAGGTAACATGTGCTCGCGGAACGATAAATGAATCAATTTGACAACTGGCGAACATTTTCGTACCACGACAATACATTACATACCTTAAAAACTTTCTTATAGCGACGAAACAAAACATGCTCACTGTAGACACAGCTGTGTAATAATTTAAAGGTTTAGAATACCACTATTGTGGGTAGATCAATGTTTTACTAAATATTCTGGTATTCCAATAATAATGCTACTACTTGATTTGGCATAATTTTAAAGTTATTGGTCGTTTCACGCATATGTGGCGGTGCGTTTAATACGATATTTGTGACGCAAAATTGTTATTAATTAATTATGAAATTAAATATTAACAGATAACGTATGTATACCGATAATGTAGCTAATCGTTAACGGCGTTATTTTTAACGATATAAATAAGATGCATATGGCCACAGTTAATAACTATAAGCACAGGTGAAGCTCGTGCATAAGGGATACTATTTTATATTTGGTTACTTTCTTCCACATACAAATCTCTAAAGTAACACTATGGAAATGTATTGTCTATATTGTATTACTAGCTGTACCCGGCAGACGTTATCTTGTCTTTAAAAAATAAAAATCTAGAACCCAGTTCCAGCGCCATCTACGGGGACTAAATGTTAATCTAAACTATTCTTAAATCCACTTGAACAAACAAAAAATCATCAAAATCAGGCCCACCGTTTAGGAGTATCGCGGCGCCACCTACTGCGTCCATGCGTCCAATTGTTAGTTTAAAGTTAAACCATTCCGGGACAAAATGAACACATACAACAACAACAAAAAACACCTAAATTCTGGTACCTGATTGCAGCGAGATCTACCTGATTCAAATTTGAATCTAAATCATCCCAGTAGAAAATTATTAAAATACTAATATCGCTATTAAAAATAGCGGTTAGTGGTAGAAGGGTGAAAATTTTGGGTTGTATCTATTTTTTACTGCCGAATCATAAAAAAGTCAATATAAATTTTTTGTCAAAAAAATAAATATTTAGGGGTGGGTCACCCTTATCATTTAGGGGTATGAAAAATAGATTTTGGCCGATTCTCAGGCCTACCCGATATGCAGACAAACTTTCATACGAATCGGTTCATCCGTTTCGGAGGAGTTTGGTAACAAACACCACGACACGAGAATTTTGTATTAGATATTATAAAATTCTAAACATGCCGTGTCTGTACATTGAAAACATAAAAAAATAACTGGAATACACTATATAAATGACGGAGAATACGATGCAATTTTTTAGATTTCTTGTTGGACTGTCTGTTTGTTCGGGATTCACGTAAAAACTGCTGGGCCGATTTTTATGCGGTTTTCGCTAAGCGACAGCAAATTCTTAGACTTTAATAATATGTGCCTCTTTTTATCCTGAGAAACCCGCGAGAATTTTTTTAGGAATGATTTAAAATGACCAGATTGAAAAAAACTAATTCCTCTTTGAGCTTTTTACTGATCGATAGGAAATGTATATAAATAAAATGTATGATTTTTATTATCCCGGGAAAAGTTTTGAAGTTGTTTGGGTCTATAAGAATTAGCTTATTCCGGTACAGTTTTCGAATAGCTTACATTCTTTTTTAAAAGCTGCGATTCTTTGTGTCACGGATAACCCGAGGAAATATTCCCGGATGTGGTACAAATTAGTCACTTTGCATAAACATTAGCTGATTTCGATACGATTTCACTAAAACGACAGCTTAAGTCCGTTCTCAAGTGATGCGATACATTATATTCGGGAATTCCGTGGGAATTTTCCCGGGAGTGCTTTAAAGTGGGTATTACGCATAAAAATTAGCTTATTTGGATCTGATTAGTTGTAAAACAATATCACCCAGGACTTTTTATTCTTTTTTTATTCCCCGGGATTCCTTTCTTTCCGTATGGTTTCGACGTACGGACGTAATGTCAGGACTTACGTGATATGTAACTTTCTATGTTTATTACACATCTATAGTAAATTTAGATATGTGTGCCTTTACTAACATTACCTATCCCGGGTTTTTACGGTAATCTTCAGAATTCATGTATTTTCATACTAAAAAAAATTTAGCCCTGTGAAAATACACTTTGATTTTAAAACACGTCTAGATCAGCCGGCTCGGCGGCGGAAACAGTTGAATCACTCAAGCGGCGGAAATCTGCAACCCTCAGTGAGAGTTATATGTTTGTGCCGTTTGCCATCGAGATGCTTGGAGCGTGGGTTCCTGAGGGCATGAGCCTCTACCAAAGATCAAAACAACTCATTGACTCTTGATCAAAAGGCTGCTGCTTACCTTGGGCAACGGATCAGTATGGCGATCCAGCGAGGAAACGTAGCCAGCCTTCTGGGCAACTTACCCATAGAAGACGGTGATCTAGGCTCAGTATTCTACTTATAGCCTTGAGGGACTATGGGTAGAATACAATACAAATAAGTTAAGTTTTCTTATATTGTATCCTAATCGGATAAATTTGTAAATACAAAATAAATTTCTTATGTAAAAAAACTTACCAAATAACTGTAATCCACGTTACCTGTCAAGCAAGGACGAAGTCGCGGGCAAATCCTAGTACAACATAAAAACAGGGAATTTTACATTCCTGAATATCAGTTATCACGGGGTTGAAGTCGCGGGTAAAAAATACAAGTCAAACTTTAGCTTTACGTATTACTTCCTATACGTAGGACTGTTATCACAACATTCATAACAATGGGTTACTTTCTTTTCCGGATACAATTCGAATATGATTTGTTGACACCAAATCTTAACAATGAGTCAATCATGCGGATCAGTTAAAATATTCATAGCTTTGTGGCGGAGGCGTAATCGATTTTAACTTGGTCGTGTTTGCCTATAGTTTGGCGCCGTGCGTCGGCGTATCGTACTCATGAAAATATGACAAGTTGGAATAAAAGTTATTTATTTATATATTTTTTGTCTATTTTAGGTAGTTAAACGTAAAATAGTAACTACCTTTCTACTTACTTTCTTTTAATTCTTTTTGTAATTTATCAAAAATATATAATCGAAATTGTAAAATAATCTCAAAATTGCGTTAAATGTGTCTATTTCGGTTTCAAACTTATATGGGGGCTTACTAACCACAGCCATGAACTACGTATACTAGGAATATCTATAATAATCACAAAATAAAAGGCTCGATTTGACAGTTTTCATTACAAGATATTTAGGGATTGAAATCTATTAAAAACTATACGAATTTGTGATCAATGGATTTATTAAAGTTATAAAAGTACATTTTGTGTCACACAAATACCCCACAAAATCGATATGGAGCGAGAAAGTTTTGTCTTCTATCACGCACCACAATTAATCTGTTGAAATTTTATAATTTCACTCGTATAATATATATTTATACAATCGTTTTTATTTTTAAAACATATGTACAATTATCTAGTATTATTTTACATATTGTTTTGCAATAAATAGGTACGTATACAGTTTTTTCCTGCATCGAATTGAGTTAATGAAATGCAACAACCTTTTGGTAGCAACACTAAAATTAAAAATAGACGCCTTAAAAAGTAACTGTTTTTCGGACTTCTAATAGATTAATAATACGACATAACAGTATTAGTAAAAATTTCATGTTATTTTGTTGAAAATAAGTCATATATGTAGGTAATTGAAAAATGGAAATATTTTCAGTCCACATACATATCGTGAGGCACATTTTAGTAATCATAACGATGTTTCTACTAATTAATTATTAATTTAAGTCAATAAATGGAGAGATACCTACTTGCTTCCAAAGTCGCGATCATCGTCGACACCTCCTGTGTCTCTCGAACTAAAATGTATGGTAAAAAATCCGGAAAACTGTAGATGGTAGAGCTTAAAACACTCAACGATAAAGCTTAACACAAGATTGAAATTTAAAACATTACTAATCTTTTTAATATTGTTACGAGCTACAGGACTCGAATTAAAATGCCGTACTATAGAATTTATTAGAATTATACTAACACGTACACAGGTACAAATATAACTGTATACAACCAGTACAAACTGCACAATTCAATAACACGCAAAGTCCGTCAGTATATAGCTTATCGAATGTAAGTCTTGCTCGTATCGCAATCCTCGCTTGACTGCCATAAAAGATTACAATACACAATCGACCGTCTTTCTTAATTACAAATTTTAAACACAAAGTAAACAAAAGAAGTCAAAATGCGGGAAAGGTAATAAACCAGGTGTGCGTCTACTTTATCGGCGTGTAACAATATTAGTTAGATTTTTTTATAAATTGCTAATCGTTGGCTGCAGACCCCGCTTTCTAGCCGAAAATAAGTTAAAAAGTATTTTCGGCTACAAAGTGGGGTCTGCAACCAAATGGTAAAAGCATTAAATATTTCTCCATACTACGAAATCCTTGACACAAGAGTTTGGTCGACTTTTTATTTTCACTGACTTCAGTCTGTATTCGTATTTTTGGTCAGCTAACACGGCACTCTTGCTTCGGTCCATCGAATCTTGTGCCAACTTTAGCCGGTCTGCAACATAATATTGTAATAATATAATAATTTATTTATTACAAGACAAGTGATAACACATATACACAGATAAACACACAATTTTATTAGTAATATTTTTTTCTCATTAATATATTGTTAGTACTCGTAATTAATGACTAGCACTGATTTGTTCCTCTTAATGCAGGACCAAATCAGTGGGCAGTTAAATTATTTATGTGACATACGTACAAAAGTTACTTTAATAAAATACATAACCAAGTACTAATTAATTGATTTATGACTGGGAAAAGAAGAAAAATTTGCTAAATTATCACAAGTATAAAAAGCTTGCATGAATGGCAATGGTAAGTAATGGCAAGGATGTTTTGAATTGAATATAACCGCTTCTACGCCTCTAAATAAACTATAAAAAATTCGTATGTTTCCAAAATCTTTTCGTGGCTGAAATTCAAAGTAGAACGATAGATGGTTTTGCTTTAGTACAATATTATTTCTACAGTAAAATTAGCATCACAGACATCAGAAAAAGCTAGTTGTCAATGCAACACATTTTGAATGTATGGTTGAGAAGCATCCAGTAATTGTTGCACATTAATCTCCGCTGCTCGTTGCAAAAACAAAGCATTTGTTATTGAAGATATTACCATTCGATAACCAAAACTGTTGTCGTGATTTATACCGATTCAAAATGGTACATTATACAGAACGAAATGCATGATCTTTCAACGATGGGTTTATGCTTAATTCAGGACGACCTGCGTTGATGTTACGGATTATTTTTATTGCGTACTGCGGCCCTAATTCTCGACTAACCGAATTTATCGACCACTGTTGGGTATCATAATCAACAAATATTATGGTTAGACTAAGAGCCTGTATGAGCCAGACTTACGTCATAATATAACGGCTTTAGATTTTTCTGCGCACGCACACCACATTTATAAAGAAATGGTAACTATGAACGTTGAATTGTAAGTGACTGACAGGGAGTAGGCAAAGAAGATGTATAAAATTCTAACTTTGGAACTATGAATTGGAGCATTCTAAAAAAATTAAAAATGGTAGAACTTAAAAACTTTCACGTTTTACTTACTTTTAGAGAAATGGAGCGTTTTTGATTCAGTTTTAATTTTAGGATTCCGTAGCCCATTGACACAGACTAAACGATTAAAGCTCCTCATCTCTACGGAGGAAATGTGGGGAAGACTGAACGCACTCGCCCGATTTTAAGTGTTTGCCTTAGCGCACTTTCAACTGTGTTCGATAGCAGCACTGATAGGGGTTTCGTGGAGATGAGGAATGTGCACAGTTTATTTTGTATCATTTGAATAGGCTACGGAATAGTAAAAAAACGCTTAATTAATCTTAAACAATATTCAACGTATCTTGTTCTAACAAACTTCATTCAAAGTTATGTAGATCTATTTTTATTAACGTAATCTACTTTTTATCGTTGTTAAAACTGAATGGTGTATAGCAGTCAAAAATTCAATACTACAGCTACCTATATTATAATTGGGCGAGTAACAAGAGCACTGTAACTTTTTTCATCGGCAGACAAATACTTATATACATTGCATATACCTACCTAAGTCAGTTACGCTTGGGTTATGGGTAATATAATAGACCACTGTGGGGCCGATTTTAGACATCCCGACCTTCAACAAATAACGGAAAGTTCGTTTATGATATTTATCTTGCCAGAAATCGAACCTAGGACTTCTGCGTTCCAGTCTACCAAATGGCCAAAGGCTTAGATCACTTGACCACACACTACAGAAGTCGTCTAAATTATAATTTTATTATTATTAACTATAATAATCAACAAATGTATACTAGGTATAACATGTTAAATATATATTACCATGGAAGAATAGTATTCTTTTTCCATGATATTACATATACGGTATTTGATTGAAGGTACCAGACGCATGCATGTATAATTTATCAAAATCTAGATTTCCTGTTCAATAAATAGAAAATCTAGCAAGATATTGATAGACAACAGTAGGTACCACATAAATTTCCGTAAATGTTTTCAAGAGTTGATAAATCTACATGTTCCAGCAGACAGATGTGTCGATGAAAAGTTTGACGGTATAGCAACCGGACTAAAAAATTGTGTTCAATGTTATGCGTTATAAAATATTAATGGAGCATCTGCCGGAGTGTCGAGGTGTCATCGGCGCGGCGAGGCGCGGCCGCCGCATATGCAATGGCGTCTCGGGGCCACCATCCGCAGCCAAATCGATGCTAATCCCTCACACACTGCATAATACGTTGTTTTGACGGGTCAAGTGTCTTCTTGTTGAATCATAATTTGTTACTGCTTCAATAAGTATTTATAGTCTTATTATACGATTAGTACGTTTTAATCCATCTCGCAATCAACTACAACAAACATTCAAGTTATTGCACTTAAAAATAAAATTTGTAATTACTCTTAAAATAGCAATACGGGATAATAGTTTTTTTGAATATATATAAGTAGTATCTGTAATTACTTTAAAATATACAATAAGGTAACTAATAAAATAGACAGTCAATAAGCAAATAAGGAGTTATATAAGAAAGTGACTTTTATATATCAAGACTCAAGCAAAAGCAAACCAACATAAGCTATATAGTTAGATTTTTAAGATTAACAACATAAATATAAAACAAAAGATAAATGAATTAAACATTCTTGTACTCATTTTCTAACTTGTGTTATTATAATAAAGAGAAAAAAGGTAAAGAAATTAGTTATAAAAATATTTTTATTCATAAAATGCATATCGTTATTACAATGTGAAAGTACCACTTTGAAAATGCATTGCTGTTAAGTATAACAATACTCAATTGCGTAATATCATCCCTTATACAATGTAATGATTCCCACGCTCCCACGAGGGTCAGTAGTGAGACAATATTGTATGCGGCAGTGGCTGCGGCCCCACTGTGCCCAGCATCTGTTCCCTGTCGTGGGAGTGCGTGCGGAAACGGATCGCACCAGCAGCACCAACAATAACACACAAATCAACGGAGCGGCCGTAACAGGTCGCCCTGACTCACCCCTCTGGATGCTGTGGGAACCACTCAATTAATAATATCATTCGCAAAATCCCTTGTCGTATTAAACATTTTGCTCGGCTCTCAAGAGCAATGTGGGGTTGCATTGTAGGGAAATTCCAATAACTTACATACACACATACCGGAAAGAATTCACTTAAACAAAAATTGCATAATTAATTACGAATGTAAAGTCATTGGATCAAGTGCATTGGATGTAAAGCGATTATAATTTAATGAAATACGGCATTGACTTTGCAAAATGGGGCCGGAAGTAGGTTAATTACCTACTTTTTATTCCGGAAAAGTAGATAGTTTCTCTGGGATGCGTATATGAAGTTCACGAAAGCCAAGCCGCAAGGAGTGTTTGGTAGGGTTGTTTGATAAATATTATTAGCGTTGCCAGCTTAAACTCGAAGACTTCTGGGTAAATGCCAAAAATTTTCAATAGTCGGCGATTTTGACACTATAGTAATAGCAAACCTGGGGTCCTGAAACCTAAGTTTCTATAATCTACTAGCGGCCCCGGCAGACGTTGTCCTGCTCTGAAAAAATAAAAATCAAGGACCCCAGCGCCACCTACCGGTTCCAATTCTGGATTTAAACCATCCGGGGACCCACCTAAACACACAAAATCACCAAAATCGCTCCCGGTGGTTAGGGGGATTCTAGAACCCGATCTCAGCGCCACCTACCTACGGTATAAAAAGTATCCTCTTTCAAGTTGGATCAAACTGCACACGGTGTGCAAATTTGATTAAAATCGGTTAAATAGTTTAGGAGTCCATCGCGGACAAACAACGTGACACGTAATTTATATATATTAACAACTTCCCTGTCCAATGAGTCATATATGAATCATACGAACGTTTTATAAAAAGCCCATGCTTCATATGTGACTCATTTCTCCATACAATTTCAAGTGCATTTTTCTTAGTGAACGTGGTACGATATTTATAACAATATGTTCTTGCATATTAAACAAATTATTATTATTTTCTGAAAAAAACAATTGTGGACTTCAGGCGGTATACGAATACGTTGTACTGGGACAGGGAAGTTGTTAAGATTAAATCTGTTGGGAGCGTTGTGTTTGTGTACCTAATACGTTTAAAAGTTTAAAAAAAGTCTGAGGGGCTAATTAGGACCAGAAGATTCCGATAACCTATCTGTTAGAGAATCACGTGAAAAATTAGGAACGTATTTAAAGGAAACTCGACATAGAGCCGGATTTACATTTAGGACACTTGTATCCCTATAAATGACGTCGATTCCATGGCATAGAAGTGAAAGAAAGTAGTGAAAAAGTAATGGTCTCCTATTATATTAAGGTTGTCGTTGCAATTCCCTAACAAATATGTTGCTGTAATAGCAACGCGAACACAGTTTCCCTTACATGTGCTAGTGAATAATAATACTACAAGTTACAAAATAGCTATCTCATTACTGAATGAAAGTATTAATTATGTTTTCGTATGATTAGTATATTACCAATTTTAATATATTAGATGAATAATGTATTGAGTTACCCCCGTGTTAGTACTGTTGAGTCGTGACCCCTGGCTGAGCAGAGGGCAGGGTGCGGTCACCACCTGACGGCGATGATGAGCCCTGCGTGACTGCGCACCAAAACACTTTCCCGACGTCTGTCATTTGATTAAGTAAACTATACTCTGAGTGGCGCCGACTTGGGGAGGCCTACGTCCTGCAGTGGACTACGAATGGCTGACGACGACGACTCTAAATAGATGGTGTACTTTACAATTAAAGATCTTCAAAACTAATAGGTAAAAATAATTTTTAAATATGAACAATACTTTTATTTATTTACAAATTTAAGTATTATAACAAACATACAATTACAAGCTTATCTGCTGTAGCAGTCCAAAATCTTTTTCGGCTTTATTAATAGTAAAAAGACTAAAACGTAGTATTTTTATTATGTATACTAGTCGCGAAATTTTAAGAAAATATTAATTAAAACACTATTAAGATAAACGAAAATGTTATATATTTATAGGCAGTAGCTTTATTTTACTTATTACACATGTAATATAAAAACATATATTAACAACAAATGCTACACTTAATGACATTGCCTCTTGTCGGCGCCGGGAAATCAGCTGTTATTGAACCAAATGGGCTGTGCCGCGACGATGGCAAGAGACTAGGCGGAATGTCGTTGGTGCCATGGAAGATGGGACGCCCCTTGGTATGGGAAGCAAATAGCCAGGGCAGCGCAAATATGTGTCCATTGCTAATGGGTACGTACATATTTGTGGCTTTCGGGGTTAAAACCCTGGGGCTGTGGGGGCCTAGGAAAACGCGTCAGACTTGCCATCCAACCGCGATCTGGAGTCCAATTTTACTTATACATTATGTTATTTTGTAAGTATAGTTATATTTATAGTATAGTTTAATTCGAGTTTATATTAATTTATTTAGCTTATTTTATTTTTAATAGATAACAAAGGAACTAAGTCCATATAATCTAGACAACTGCCTAGCAAAACAGAGGTCAGTTGAAGCTAACGTGATTTGAAGTAATATAACTAATAACACTCCCGGAAAACATCCCGCGGGATTTCCGGGAAGAAAATCGCACATTTTATTACATAAAATTTGCTATCGATCAGTGAAAAAATCACATTGGAATTGGATTTTTTATCTGGCCATTTTAAATTATTCCCAGAAAATTACCGCAGGATTCCCAGGATAAAAAGTAGCGCAGATTTTAAGTCTAAAAATTTGCTGTCGATCAGTTGTTTTCTTAAGAATCTTCAATGTACAGACACGGCATATTTAGAAATTTATAATTTTATAAATTTACTTGCGTTTGAGAAGTAAAAATTAAAGTAATAAATGTCATTTAATGTTGTATTTACATACTTAATGCACAACACACTCATTTCGTTCAACTGTAAAGTTGGTATGACGGACAGTGAATGCGGATTACCTACTTATTATAAAACTAAAATTGAAAGGTCAAATTTCTTCAAATGTAATTTAAATTACATGTGATGACAATCTTGTTTTTTCTTGTTCAAAAAATGTTATTTTAAAGTACCCGCAGTATAATGCATATATTCATATACATAAGTATTGTTCCAGACCATAAGTTTTCGATTGTATCGCACGCGTGCCACGCGCATATGTCGGTAGTCGCGTGTCCGCTTAATAAGCTCTTAATGAAATTAACGACTGTTGCGATGTGCCACTCTGATGGTCATCACATGACCAACAAAAGTTACAATCACAAATGTTTTCATATTATTATTGATAAAATTACTATTTTTGTAATGTACTGTGTACATATTTTAGGTGTAAATAGTCATGCCACGTTAATTCACCGGTTTTAATTACAGTAAACCACTAAGTCTGATAGTATAGTCAATGAGCTTATTAAATAAGTCAATAATGCTTTACTTGTTAAACGCACTCGTGTAACACACGGGTGGGAATTCCGGGCGTGCATCACTTAGGCAATTTTCGGACCTAACTGATAAAACATCGAGATATCGAAATAAACGAGATGTCTAAACCACTAAGCCGTTTTGGAATAGAGTGGTGGGGATTTTGTCCATTTTCCTAAAAAAGGTCAGACCAAAGCCCTGTGGAACGTTATAGGCTGACATTATTATTGTACTATAGAATATTACACTTTTTTGTCAAACTTTATCCGTATAGGCCTAGTTCGGATATCTTACCAAACGTTCATTTACCTTACGTAAATGACTGTGTGTTATTTAGTCAAAAGTCAACCGATGGTAGGGCAAGTGAATGAATAGTAAAATATAGCAAACGGCCAATAGTCCCGGGTGAAAAAGTGGGTAGTTGGTTAAACAACACGTATAAATATTTGCTCTTGAAATTTTAATTTAAATAATTATAAATCATTATTTAATAATCAGTATTTATGCATAAAGTGAGAAAATAAGTGCATATCCTTGTCAGTGAGTGTTATTTCCTGTGCTTGACCGTCGAACACAAAGATACGCAAGTCACTTAAATAATGGAGTCTATTCACGATACTATGGCAGAAATGATGGAATTATTCCGCAATAAGACCACTGCAATTGAATCTCAGTTACAGAAAACTACCAATCCGGCTACTGTAGAAGGTTTAGCTGCTGAGTTCACATCCTTCAAGTCCTTTATGATACAGGCATTACATGGACTTCAAAAGCAGATAGAAATGCTTTCTAGTACTATGGATCGATTAGAAATTCAAAGTCGAAGAAAAATGTTACTTTTCCATGGTGTGAATGAAGTAAAAAACGAAAATATTTTGTTATCTATTATGGAAGTTATTAAAAAGCGACTGGGCGTTTCAGACTTCACAATGGATGGTATTAGACGGTGCCATAGATTAGGGCGGCCTGTACAAAGCCAAAAATGCCGACCCATAGTGGTCAAATTCCAGGATGTAAGTGTTCGCGACAAAATCTGGTTACTTAAAACCAAGTTGAAAGATTCCGGAATTACTATGTCAGAGTTTCTGACGAAAACTCGTCACGACATTTTCATAGCTGCGAAACCGAAAGAAATTCGGTTTATCTAAATGTTGGACCAGAGAAGGTAACATCTACGTGATGGGCCCCGATGATACTCGTCACCGAATTTCCTCACATAGTGACCTAACCAAAATCAGTACTAGTGATGACATCCTTAAGTCAACAAACGAGCCTACAATGCCTGCGGCTACCAAAGCTACTGCAGCCAAGTCAAAGCGGACTGTCACCGCTAAGAAATGATACATGAACACAAATAATACTCTTATTACCATTTTTCTATGTATCTTTTTGTGCTAGGTATTTTTTGTGTATTTTTCCTTACATTTTGTGTTTTTATTTTTCCAAGTGATGTAGGTGTATATAAATAAAATAAATATAACATTACTGTAACTACTCTTGAAATATGTACTTCCTTATTGCGGTGTTCCTGGGTTCGATTCCTACCATAGTAAACATAAACAAACTTTCCATAATTTACTCTAGCCTGGATGTATGGGATCGACCCCCGAGCTGACCGCCATATGAATGTTACTCTTTACATAGGCGCGACTTACTTTGCTTGGGAATATACGATGTGCGTGTCTGCCGATATGTTTATAATTTAATAAATGTAAGTTTCCCATCTAATGGTGCTTATTATAGTATTATATACATTTGTTTCTGATACAGTTGTCGACCGCACACGATTATTTTATTTCTTTTCTTTTTCTCTGTGGTATATGGTGAAATAAAATTTACTACTTACATGTAATACAAATACACGTAATCATGAATTCTCGTGGTGAAATAGTTTATATAAATATAACGTGTTTATGAAAAGTACCTTCTAAATATTACAATTGAAATTGACACGGTTTAAAGTTATTATTGTATTAGATCATTTCTTGTAGACTCTAGTTATTATTATCTTTTATTGTGTTTATTATAATGTTTAATTTGTAGTACACTCAACTGGCAGGTGGAGAATTTTAGAAATTGTATTGCCTGTTTGAATTATAACTTAAAATTATAGTATATATAATTATATATATATATTTGGTATTATTTCTGGTAAACATATATACGTATATATTATTAATAAATTATTAGATATTATATTATATATTGATAAATTGTTACTATATTCTAGTAATATTGACTATTAGCTAATAAATATATTTTGTTGTGTCTGTTTCGAGTATCTCCAGTAGTACTTGTGATGACTTTTTATCCGTCTGTAGCGATGATAGTTTTCGCAGTTTGCCGTCGTTAAGTGATACCCTAGTTTCTCAATTCACTGACTTTCCGAGGAATTTCAACGCTGTTCACATTAATGCTCAAAGTATACCGGCTCATTTCCCAGATATGCTGGCGACTTTTAATTATAAAAACATACATGCTATTCTGATATCAGAATCTTGGCTGAAGCCCTGTCTCTCGTCTGTTGCCTACACTTTACCAGGGTACCAATTGATATGTAACGACCGACTTGGCTCACGTGGTGGTGGTGTTGCCATATATTTATGCAATTATATTCCTTTTAAATTAGTATCTCAATCAACACAACCGCCCCCTCCAAATGCAGGTGAACATATTTTCATTGAACTCAATTTACAACACACTAAGCTATTACTTGGCGTATACTACTGCCCCTCATCTAATATAAACTTTTTCTCATCTTTTGAGACTATTTTAGAAAATTTTATGCCCTCATACAATCACACCATTATTATAGGTGATTTTAATACATGCCTCTTAAAACAAGACACACGTTGCTCATCCTTTAAATCTGTTTCTGAGTCATGCGGCCTGTCAATTCTACCTTTGAAGGCTACCCATCATTTTCCCAACTCCACTCCCTCTCTACTTGATCTTATCCTAGTATCATCCCCTAATTTAGTATTAAATCATGGACTATACCCTGCTGACGCATTTTCATGCCATGATCTTATCTTCTTGTCTTTTGAAATTCGAGCCCCCAAAGTGAACCCCAAACTGCTGTTACAGCGCAATTTTTGTGGTATGAACATCGAGAATCTTAAAGCAGACGCTTTAAATATTGATTGGGCGCTCCTTACCGGCAGCAGTTGTATCGACGAAAAAGTCAGTATCCTAAATGAAAACATAATAAAATTGTATGACAAGCACGCACCAGTTCGAGGTATTAAAATTAAACATTTACCTGCGCCTTGGCTTACTGAAGAAATCAAGTTGGTACTATCGAAGAAAGCTACTGCGAAAACTAGATATAACCGTCGACCAAATCCTTCGAATTGGGAAAAATATGTTTTGATCCGTAATCACTGCAATAAGGTGTGTAGAGATGCACAACGTCGCCACATTCACGATTCAGTTCAAAACGGAGATCCAGCTAAAGTCTGGAAATTCCTCAAATCATTGGGAGTTGGAAAGCCGCAAAATAACGCTATTCCTTCAGACTTAAATGTTGATTCTCTGAATAGCCATTTTGTTTCGTCGTCTCATATTGATAAGAAATGTAAAGAAAACACACTTAAACTTTTCTCTTCACTTCCAACCCCTGATTATTCTCAATTCGTCTTTACTCAGTTCACCGACTGTGATGTTAAGAAAAGTATTGTATCAATTACATCGAAGGCGGTGGGTAGCGACAGTGTTATCCGTAACATGATTCTTCCTATCCTAGACATTGTTCTTCCTATTATTACCCACATTTTAAACTTCTCCATTTCTAACGGCTTGTTTCCAAAAATTTGGAAAGAAGCACTTGTCACCCCTATCCCAAAGAAATCCAATCCTGCTTCCTTCTCTGACTTTCGTCCCATTTCCATACTTTCATTTTTATCCAAAGTTCTAGAACGACTGGTCCATAACCAGCTAAGCATTTTCTTAAATAAAAACGATCTCCTTAACCCTTTTCAATCCGGTTTCCGCCCTGGTTATAGCACTGTTACTGCCTTAGTCAAAATCACCGACGACATAAGATTCGCTATGGATGAAGGCAAAGTGACAATGATCACCTTGTTAGATTTCAGCAAAGCTTTCAACGCTGTTGACTTCGACATCCTGCTCGGTATACTCTACTCTCTTAACATATCTCCAAAGGTAATTGAGTGGTTTCGAAATTACCTGTTTGACCGGCGGCAGCGGATTCGTATTGATGAATCCCATTCATCCTGGTGCGATACGTTTGCCAGCGTGCCACAGGGTGGCGTCTTATCTCCTCTACTTTTCGCAATTTTTATAAATTCTATCTCCAACAATCTTCGATGCTTCTACCACCTTTATGCAGATGATCTCCAAATCTATACGCATGCGTCTATTGAAGAACTCTCAGATGCTATTAAGATCATAAATGAGGACTTATCATCGATCGTAGACTGGAGTAGATCTCATGGACTAGCAGTGAATCCAAAGAAAACCCAATGTATTGTTGTTGGGAGTTCGAGGTTGGTTGCGAAAATTCACTGGCCAATGTTGCCCCCCGTTACATTCGACGGAATCCAAATCCCTATCGCTGATTCAGTGAAAAACCTAGGGGTTCATCAATATGAATATGACAAAACCTTATCCTGGGAACCTCAACTTAAAGAGATTAGTCGCAAATTATTCGCTTCCGCAGCTTCCTTGCGGAGAATTTCTTGCCACATACCACGAAAGTTGCACTGGCACAATCCCTTCTTTTGCCCATTCTAGACTATGCCGATGCCAGCTATCTCGACCTCGCACAATACCAGTTAGATAAACTTGAGCGACTCCAGAATTTTTGTATCCGTTTCATATTTGGTTTGCGCAAATATGATCATATATCTGAATTAAGCACTAAGGTCAAGTGGCTCCCTATCCGCCTTCGCCGGAATACGCACATCCTGTCTCTATTATACAATGTATTGTTTAGTCCCAAGTCTCCTCCTTATCTTAAGGAACGTTTCCAATTTTTCAATCAGGAGAAATTCCTTAGGTCATCAGTGAATATGAGACTAGAGACACCGCTCAATACAACAAGGTTTTATAATCACTCTTTCAGTGTTCAAGCTGTCCAATTATGGAACATGCTTCCACTGGAAGTAAGGCAAGCCCAATCCCTATCCGCCTTTAATAGGCTTGTCAAGGATTACTATCTCAAAGTATAATTTATGTTATTATAATCTTTATGCTATATTTTATTGAATTATTATATAATATGTACTGCTTTTAATATATGTAATATGTATGTATATATATATATATATATATATGTATACTTATATATATGTATGTATATGTATACTTATATATATAATATTACTATGCTTTATGTATTTAATCATGTGTATATAAATCCATATGTGTAATAATAATAATAATATATATAAATAAATATAATAATATATAATATATAAATAAAAAAAAGCTGTCAATCAACTAATTGTCTGTTTCCTAAATTCCTTAGTAAATAATTAATAAAGTGCTCACAATATATATAATAGCTTTTATAAACACGCAAAAATAGACGATCCTTCTTCCCAAAATATTTACAAACTTATTTTTCTTTCGATTTATAAGTAACATCAAAAGACTTACCATTATGACATACATAATGTCAAACGTGCGAACTAAAATGAAAAATCGCAAGGAAATGTATATCACGACGAAACTATAATATGAAAAAATAAAGACGGAAGCAGACAGAAAATATTGCAGCAAGACGAGGATGCGCACGCCTACCACCTGCTGTGCCCGCCTCGCCTGGCTCCACGCCTCGGTCGTCGTCAACGGATGAAGATTTCTTCACACCGGCGGCCACCGCGGCGTCGAGCACCAGCGAGGAGGGGCCAGCGCCGTCAGCCCCGCGACGAAGACCTGCGCGAGGCCGAGGACGGCCACCGTCGGCACGCTTGGGGCCTGCGGGATGTATCCCGCCCTCGGCCCCCGCTACCGGTGGTGCAGTGCGCCGCATGCGATGGACTCAACAAATGAATGAGAACGTCATGCGAGCGTACTACGAGGCGACAGATATAGGAATCAACCTCACTGCGTACCGTGACCGCATGCTGTCTCTGTTTCAGATCCTTCAACCAGATACCAATGTCACGGCACAGCGCTTGTCGGATCAGGTGCGGGCTATTCAACGTCGACATCTGTTGGATGAGTCTACTGGGACCGATCAATTATTACAGATAGGACTATTGTCGCCAATAAGCCTGATATTGTGATAGTTGATCGGTCTGCGAGACGTGCTATAATTGTAGATGTCGCGATTCCCCATGATGGTAATCTCGTGAAAGTCGAGAAAGAAAAACAAATAAAGTACATTGATCTCGCTCACGAGGTTACTGCCATGTGGAACTTGGACTTTACAATCATAGTACCGATAGTTGTGTCAGTGAATGGATTAATAGCGAAGAGCCTTGACCGACATCTTGAAAGGCTCTCGCTTGGTACCTGGGTGAAGGGTCGGATGCAGAAGGCAGCCCTGCTGGACACGACCCGTATCGTGAGGAGGTTCCTGTCTCTGGAACCTTAACCACCGGTAGCTTGGACCCTAGGCTCTGCTGCCGGCGGACATCGGTTTTTTACATTTTTTTTTAAATATATGTGATAATAATATATAGAATATGTAACACTTTTAAAATATTGTGCAACAAACCCTACCCTAGCTTTGTGCCATATTTCTCTCTCCATCCCAAGGTTGTCTGGAAGAGATCGCTGTCAGCGATAAGATCGCCATTTGTACCTAATTCTAAGCTGTTCTTGTATATTATTTCATAATTAAGTGTATTCTATTCTATTCTAGTTTAAGAGAAAATGACTGACGTACAAAGAGATATGAAAGGACGGATATAATTATACTTGCTATGCTATAGTATCTGTGTAGGAACGGGGAAAGAATATAATTTTCTGTAGCCGGGCGGCCTGTCGGAACAGGTAATAAAACAACTCACAACTAGGTGGTAGGGTATTTGCCCGTCTCTATGGCTTGGTAGCCATCTAGACGGGCAAATACCCTACCACTTTACCAGCTTACGGCATACTTTGGGCCAAGGGCCAACAATGAGTTGTGTTCCAGCATTAGAGGTCAGGTTCCAGTCTCCCTTTAGAGAGCTCTTGGTTTTACAAATGTCTATAGGCGATGGTAACCGCTTTCCATCAGGTGGATCGTCTGCCTGTCTCTTGAACTCATGTAATAAACAAAATGCCGCCTGATCGCAAGAGAACAGAGTAATAAAAAATCCAGTTTAATATTCTTACGAGCTGAGTAGGTGGATGTTTTAACATCATAGCTGTATAACATCTAATTTTCATTTTAAATTTTCGTACTTATGCTAATTTAAAGTCGTATAGACTCGGTAGCTACAGCACCTACGTTTGAATCAAATGACGGTGTATCGAACCCTGGCGGCTGGCTATCCATCGGGAAGTCTTAGCTATAGGTATACAATTATCACGTGGTAGCAGTTAAGTAAAACATTATGAAGATACCTTACCTTTCGTGATTACTATCTTTTGTACCTTGGACTAGCGTGACGGGTAGAACGTTCACTGAAACGACATTGGGACAGTTAAAGCTGTTATTACAGGGTCTCGGCAAAATGTTTATCTTTTCTAATATAACTTTCCGTTTTTTTACACTAAAGTCCACAAAGTGTTACGGTGTTAGAGTACAAAGTTTCCTTTGTTAAATTTATCAGTATTTATTGAAGGGTTCTTTCTATATCATGTATACCCCTCTCAAGATATTTGTCAGAAATGAACACGTGCGCTCACGTAAATACTTACACGAACGCTAATATTCAAATTGCGTATTTCTGTAATCAGTTAATATCACATTGATATGGGCGATAATTTATAAGAAAATTCTGTCAGGTGTGCTATCCAATTAAATTAATTTACAATTATGCCACTATAGTTTAAAAATCCTAGTTTACTGTAAACAGTGATAGCCACCGCAATATTTTAGTTACCTGAGATATAGGTAATATAAGTATTTTTTTAAAATGGCAAACACACATTTGTGTACCTACCTAATACCAAATGTATCCAATTAAATACTTTACGTCATTATTCTGAGCCCGTCTCACTAACACTTAGACCAGGAAATGAATTAAGGCTTACTTTCAGAACAGAACTAGCCCTTAGATGCCGTCCACAACATTCTTAACTAAGGCAATATCAAAAGTACCTTAAGCCTATGGCATGGCACGACCGGATGGAGATCGGAACTGAAAATCGAGGCTATGTTGGATATATCAGCACTAATCTGAATGCAAACCTCGTTTGCTGAAAATGCGAATATATTCTCAATACTAATTTTATGATGTGTAAATAACTGTAAGTGTAGCTGTTGCTTTAATAATCTTTTTTATTCTTTACTAGTATATACCCGCGACTTCGTCCACGCTTGACTTTAAATTCCGTCGTCCTGAAAATCGTTTTCGTGAAAACCGCTCTCGTGATAATTCCCGCGGGATTTCCGAAATAAGAAATGTCATAGATTTTATTATATAAAATTTGATATCTATCAGCGAAAAAGACACTGGAATTAGTTTTTTTTAATTTGCCCATATTAAATAATTCCCAGAAAAAAATACAGCGGGATTACCAGGATAAAAAGTAGTGCAAATTTTAAGTCTAAAAATTTGCTGTCGATCAGTGAAAACCCAGTAGGATTTACATGAATGCCGAACAAATAGACAAGAACTCTAAAATTTTGAGGAAATCTAGCTGTCAGTGTACTGTGCAGTACGGACGGTTTCAACTGTCTAAACATGTTCGAAAAATCAATGGACACATTTGAGCAAAAAGTTTGGCACTTATTTATAATATTTAGATTATCTATAGTTTTATGTATAAGTTGTTTCATGTGCCATATGTATAAGTTGTGTCTTTGTAAAATAGGTAGTAATTTGATTAAAAATATATTGTCCTCGCGAATAAATCTTGTCTCAACAGCGTGTCTTTAATGCTGGGGCCACACCTGCGTTTGATTAGGTTAAAGTTATTGACTCGAGCCGAATACGTCTTATTTATATATAATTAAAAATACCGCCGTTAATGAATAGCCACATTAGTGCACACATATACGTCATCTGTCAATATGTAACGTCATTCACAATTAAAAACAATATCGCATTACACATTTCATATTATAAATCCCACAAAACTATTATGCCTAATTATTCGCTATTATTTGATTAAAACATATTGCTAATATTATTTATGTAGACTCGTATATAACGATTACATAAACATTATTGTCCTTATTATTTACGAAACAAATAACTGGATAACGAGGCCATGTACACCTGGTTGCAGCTTCCGATTTTATAATGTGATTCTTTACGGAGCGCGACCGTTACTTTCTTGGAAATTAATTTTAAAATAGACAATTAAAAACTAGCTCGTAATTAATTAATTACAGTTATTCCTTTGTGGTACAATTGATTTTTGTACGAGAAGTGATCGAATTTTTTTCAGTACACCTTAATCTTATAATAATATATAAAGCTAAAGAGTTTGTTTGTTTGCTTGCTTGAACGCGCTAACCTTAGGAACTAGTTGGTCTGATTTGAAAAATTCTTTTATTGTTAGATAGCACATTTATCGAGGAAGGCAAGGCTAATCATCACGCTAAGACCAATAGGAGCGGAGCACCAATGAAGAAAGTTTCAAAATCAGGCTTTTTTTTACTATTCCACGCGGATGAAGTCGCGGGCAGAAGCTAATATGATATATATATATATATATATATATATATATATATAGTGAGTGAGGTGAGTAAGAATAAGCCTAAATGGCGCTCTGTTGTTCGTGCCTACCCCGCAAGGGACCTGGCGTGAAGTTATGTATGTATGTATGTATATATATATATATATATATATATATATAGCTATAATATGAAACTGCCTATTTAGATGTGATATTATACCTATATAAGCAGTAATCATATTGCAACACAGGGGAAGTATTAGTGATCTTATATATAAAATTCTCATGTCACAATGTTAGTTACCATAGTCCTCTAAAACGGTTTGGTCGATTGTCATGAAATTTTGTGTGCATATTGGGTAGGTCTGAGAATCGGACAACATCTATTTTTCATCCCCCTAAATGTTAATGGAGACCACCCCATTTTTTTTAATTTTTAGATATTTTAATTGTCAACCCTCTACAACCCCTATTTTTTATTTGTTAATTATAAAATATCGATTGAAACTTTTCCGGGCAACGACGTTTGCCGGGACAGCTAGTATGCATATAGAAAGAAACTCGCGAAAATGAATAGACTTATGTGGGTTGTGATTAGTTGAAATGATAAGCCTTATAAGTTTATTTTGGGCTTCGCCTTATATATTTTGTGTATGGGGTTTTAGATGTGGGGCAATCTTGGTAATGGCGGCAGGGAATATTTACAACGTGATTTTGCCTTACACTAGGCTGGTCTTAGATTCATGCTTAGGTCGGCGCGGATCGTGAACGACACCGGCCACGAACGAAATGTGCCCGCGCTGATTACAATTCAAACGCGATTGGCCGGCGCTTCTCAAATTTGATCGTTCTAAGGAACCTTCAGTCTTGCAGAGTAATACATTAAATTTCGTTACAGACTGACACAAATGGTTAAAAAACTTGTCATCGTGATGTTTTAAATCCGAGAAAGATGTAGAGAATGTACCTCTCAGTAATCTAGTAGAATTATAGGGATGTGTTTGTATAGGTCTTTGCCGTTGCCTTTTTTTACATATATACACCATTATTCCATATAAGATGTTGGTATTTCGTGTCTTCGGCAAGGATGCTTAATTATGGATATGAAATTTCAGATCTGGATGTTGATACTGTTACATACCAACAAAGAAATGTGCATCTGGTTTATTACCCTTCCCGCATTTGGAATTCTTTTTTTTACTTTGTGTTTAAAATTTGCAATTAGAAAAATAGCATTTTGTTATTATTTTCGACTTTGTTGGCCGTTCGCAGGAATAATTAACCAGGTGTACAAATTACGTTTTCTCAGAAACCTCAGTCAACGCGGTCCTTTGTTGTTATACAGTTTAGTATAAAACGATGCCCGAATGGGAGGGGTGGGGCAGTTAAGCGAGGATTACGATACGAGCAGGACGTAGATTCGATGAGCGATATAGTGACGGACTTTTCACGCGTTATTGAATCGTGCAGTTTGTACTAGTAGTGTCTAGTTATATTTGTAACTGTTTTTACGTGTTTGTACAGTTCTAATAAACTCTATAGAAATACCAACGAAGGGCATTTTAATTCGAGTCCTGCGTAATTCGTAACAATACGGATACATGAATAATATTATATCGGTTTCAGATACGGTTACGGATATGGAATTCTTTCGGATTATTCGTTAGTTTCGGATAGTTTCTGTTACGGATATTAGATTTTGAAGAAATTGTAAAAGTATAACGTAAATAAGTAGATAATGATTAGCTTTATTGTTAGGTTATCGTTTGATACTTCAATCAGTTATATAAATAAACTTTAAAGCGTTACCTATAGAGTGCAAAAACAAAATCATAATAAGTTTTATTATGATTTTATTAAATTAAAATGAACTTTGTTTATTAAATAAAAAAAACTACATTCATTTAAACTCCGTCCTTATCCGAAATTATTTGAAACTTTTACATCAGTTTCGGTTATGGTTACAAACAGTAATTTATTTCGGATATCCGATTAAGTTATATATTATAACCTAATTAAGTTTTTTTTATTTGTAACATAGAGTTACTAGGCAGGGCTTCGCACGCGGCGTAGCCGAAATCGCTGATTGCAAGCAAATTAAATGTAGTAAATGTAAAAAGTTATGTAGCAGAAACATCACGTTACACAACCCTAAATACTATTGTAAAGAGTGAAATAAATATAGGTAGATGGATAGATGGTTGTATGAAGTAGATCATATTGCTTTGTCAATAATTCATCGGAAGTTCTCGGCAGGTGTGTTAATAGATAGCCTGTAGGAAAGCATCATACAAATAGTACAGGCCTTCTGTTATCGCCACAACGCCCACATTGAAATTTTTGTAAAGTCCGCCGCCATCGACACATGTACCTGTGCAAATAAAATCAAGTTGTATGGACGACGGTACTTGGACTCCGGATGTGAGGACCTCAAATGTAAATCATATTTACCTAACCGAGGGCACATATAACACGTGCCGAGTACTTAATGCTCAGGCAAAGGGGGAGCGTACAGCTGTTTCCACCAGAAATACATTACATCACGTTTGTGCAACTCTTACGTAATCCTAAATATGTTGTCATATTCATTTTTCAGAACGGTATTAATTTGAGTAATGGATACAAAAATCGATGCAGTTTTTAAAGATATATTATAATACTATATCAGCAAATTTTTAATCCCACGACAAATCGTACGTGCACAATAAATTGTCACCACGGTTACGTTACCAATTATAAAGAAAATTGCTAATCTGGGTTAGTTGACAGAATGATTGATTTTTTACAAAAATTAACGATTATGAAGTCAAAGATCGACTATTGCGTCGTCGAAATAGTATATTATGTAGTACCTACCTACATAATTAAACTGTACAATTATAATAACAAACCCTGGTGGTCTCTCTTAATAGTTATTAATTGTTTATATTATTTGATATAAGTTACGCAAACGTGGTGAGATAGGTACATTCAGATAAGAGGAGCTCAACTTAGGCCCTGAACTCGGCTAACCTAATTGACAAGCGGCGCCCGCGCACGCGCACACATCATCGATCAAGTTGACCACCTCACAATCGGGTTACGAAATGAACATTCGTATAGATATTGATCCTGTACAATTACCGTAACAGCCGGAGCTTGCTGACTTACACAGTTACTACCTATTATTTCCTGATCAACTTGTTTCAGATCGACTAAAATCAAAGATATTTTGTGTCACTTTCGAATTATTTTTGATTTAATAAGTAAAATACTGTTGAACTTGTTGTACGCGATATGTTTTGTCCAACCTTGCCATTGATGTATTAACAGCTATTATTTGGATTTCAGATCTCTGCTACCTACTATAATACCAATCTATATACTAATTTTATAAAGAGGAAAGATTTTTATTTGTATATGTGCGTAACGAATCTCAAAAACTACTGGATCGATTTCAAAAATTCTTTCACCATTAGAATGCTACATTATCCCAGATATAATACAGACTGTATTTATTACAGTAGAACCTCAATAAGTTAAAGTCCAAGGGAAACACAAAATATTTTAAGTTATAGAGGTTTTAAGTTATCAAGGGTCTATGTTAGGGATAGGTTAATATAGAGGTAGGTTATATATACATATGTATGTATGTACCCTTGTTCCTATTTTTACTAGAATGCGTCAGAAGGATTGGTTCAATAAAATACAGAAATTTATTTTGCTTCGTTTATTGATACGCTCGTAGATGAAGTTTGTGGCTCGTAAAATCATCGTCTTTATCACTTTCAATGCAGTTGTCTACTCATTCCAATATTTCTTCCTCTGTTAACGTCCCTGTTGTGACTACTTCATCATCGCAATAAATACCGAAACCTTTTGTTTTGCACACTTTTTCAAAATGACTCATTGAAAAACAATTTTATGTTATAGAGGTTGTGGAAACATTTCTTCAAGTTACTGAGGGCCAATACAGAGATTACTTGTTTAAGTTATAGAGGTTGCGTATTTTAAGTTATAGAGGTTTTGGGCTCTGATGGGAAGGGATCATATTATTTTTTGAAGTTATAGAGGTTTTTAAGTTACCGAGATTTGAGTTATCGAGGTTCTACTGTAGTAGAAAAAAATAGAGATCCCTACTATAACTTTAATTATGTAACCAAAGATATAAAAAAAATTGTGTTTGAGTGGGTTTGGGGATGATTTCGATTCATAATTAGACCCGGTAGGTGGCGCTGGAATCGGGTTCTAGATTTTTATTGGTTCAGGGTACGGCAATGTCTGCCGGAGCCATAGTTAGAGATAAAAGAAAAGATTTTTGAAGTGAAACGCCTTTAGAATCGTTGTGATTTGAAACTCGTTGAAACGAAAAAGCCGTTGATTAAACATAGGTCCAAATTGGATTGAAATAAAACTGATAATAATACTAAAGCAGGGAAAAATTGAAAGTGATACTTAAGAAGTTTATTTTGAATCACGGATGTAGGCTAAAGGAATTATATTTATATTGTTTTAATTTTTAATTAAAATTATATATATATATATATATATATATATATATATATATATATATGTCGGAGGGAAGCTATGACTATGACGATATGACGATGTATTGTTGACTGGATGTATAACGCACAATATCATTTGTTTACATTATAATCACTTCTAAAATTCTTAATGTAATTTAATTATATTTGTTAATGTTTCTATAACTTCAAGATCGTTCTAACCTAATAAAAGTTATGAATATTGTAATTTAATAAACGACCAATCGGAGCAGAGCATATGGCGGAGCGGGGTCAGAGACGCCCTCTATACTTTGAGTAGTATCTAGTTCGGTAGACTGAGGAGTTTTTGTGGCACATTTGGTTGGTGGCAACAGGTCAAGTTGGACCATGGAGTATTTTAAAGAAAGTATTGAAGCTGGAAGTATGAGCGGGTGCCCTGAACCCGCTGCTCGGTCTAAACTATCTCATAATGTTGATCAAATCTAAATTAAAAGTGTATAAACCGTGGCTATTGTGTTTTATGCTCGCATTTTATCCTGATGACGCCCACTAAACCTGCAATAACTAAAGAAGATGTGAGAATGAGGCCTTCTCCGACATATATATATATATATGCATTTGTCTTTCATAAAAAAGAAAGAAAAAAACATGTTTAAAATCAGTTTTCAGATTTTTCTTATATATATATATATATATATATATATATATATATATATATATTAATAAAATAAAAGTTAGACAAGAATTATCTATGAGTATATTTTCTGAACTTTCACTTCTACTGCGTGTGAACTGCACACACACGATTTTTTAAATTATTATTTTATTTGACACAGTCAAATAAGTTTATTTCGCCCGGTAAGTATTACATTCCTCTGTCAATTTTATAACGGAATTTAAATAGGATTCGTTTTTAATCTTCTTGTAACCAGTTAGCAATTGTTCGCGTAACAGTTCTAATTTGTTACTGAGATATATCAGCGTCAGAACTGGTCACTGTTTCCGCAATTTTGCACGAGTTGCAAACAATGGAACAAGTGGCACTGCAGTGAGCTCGTTGCGGGCTTTCGAACATTTCCATAGTGCACCAAGGACCGCTCAGTAGAGTCATAGCACACGCGTCAGGATTACAAGTTCGCAATCCCAGAAAATAAAGTAAATAGGCAAGTCAAATTCGAAAGTTTTTATTCAAAATAAGTTCCACCGGAGAACACTTTTTGAAGGTCATACATATAGGTTAAAATTTAATTTTACTTCCTAGTCTGTACACCGTTTCGCAACGTGTTATTAAGGAGAAGAAGCGGCAAGAAACTCCCCAGCAACACGTCTAGCTAAAAATTGTTTTTCTTTATATTTGTTGTTCTATTTATATTTAAGTTCTTTTTTTTTAAAGTTTTATACAGAATTATGTAACAGAATGACTTTTGAAGAATTAATGGAGTTATAGCAAACAGTGCATATTCAATAAGAAGAGCGCAATAAAAGGATTGAAAATATTATTATAGTTATATAAGACATAACGTACAAATTTTTTTTGCAACATATCTCCATATATTCCTTAAAAGTACGGCAAGATAAAAACGTTATACACGTACAAAACACAATATAGGAGGTTGGAGCGAAGTCAAAATTAACTGACGTACTTTTTGTAAGTGTACAGAACTTCGCAGCAACATAGATTTTGTTCGAGCTTACCTATTTATGACGTCATAAGTAGGTACAAGCAAAAGGAGTCATGCTATTTTAAAAGATAGATAATAAAACTTTAACGCGTGTTCTTTATAGTATGTAAAAATATTAGAATTTATTGTAACATGTGTCCGCATATAATTCAAACACAATATTAATGTCTCGTTTTGGAGAGGTATAAAGAGAATTACTGATGCTATTAGTAGATACTTTACTTCTTCATTGGATAGTAAATGTACGGTAATTATACAATCTTCTAATACGACAGAAGCTGCACGAAACTAATTAATTTTCCGTAATAAAAAAGAAAGTATATCGATTGATCAGCATTTTAGATGTTTTAGTTACAGACAGATACTTAGATTTTATTTATATGGTATACTAGAATTGCGAGCGAAACTTCGCTTGCGTTACAATTATGACGTTATGGCCAGCGACCCCAAAAACATAGTGCCATCTTTTTTGCTATAGACGTCTAAAAACTATCCTAAGTGTTATCTGGGCTATAATCTAGCTTTGTCAAGTTTTATTTAAGTCCGTTCAGCACTTTTTATCTGATACAAATAGGTGATATACAAATAAAAATTCTCAAAGCTACCTTTTTGCAACCGGATTAGCCTCTCTGATTTATTCTGATTTTTAAATTAATTGTACAAACTCTACACCTCTCACAGATTGATCAAATTATTATTTATATGGTTATGTGCATTTGTAAAAACTTTAGTAAACAGGTTGATAAAATATCGGAGAGGAGAATGCAATATTGGAGAAAAAATCGTTTTGGCATACCGTGTAGTGAGATATGATGTGAAAAAAATCTAAACTTAGATATTAAATTAGATATATTAAATAAACTCTCCAGTAAAAAAATTCAAAAATAAAGGTAGTACAGTAATTTTGGCACAGAAACCTGTTTGAATTCTCAATTTTTATTGAATTCAATAATAACTGATTTTAATACAAATTAAAAAAAACGAGGAATCTACTTCAATAGTAACTAAAAAGTAAAACAAAGAATTCTACAATATCTTGAACTCGGTGACATATAAAACAATAAAAAATAGTACATAATGCTAAAACAAAACAATATTGAACAATATATTTACAAATTTTTGTTTTACGTTTCATCGATTTCAAGATATTGTACAAAATATTTATTTTTGCTTTTTACTTACTGTTAAAGTTGATATATTTTTGCTATTCGTTGCCAGAGGCACGTTGATAGCGCCTCGGGCGTTGTTAATATCCTTATAGTAGAAACAGTACCTAACTTTCTTCTATCAGGTGAGCCCACATCATGTCCGTTTTACCTCCGAAACAAAATTACAGATTAAACCGGGTGATAGAGATATGTATAGTATTATATATTTAATAGATGTAAATATATGTCATGCGTTTTTGTGCGAGCAACAACTGATTTCACCTCAAAAATTCCTATAACAATTTGTTAACACAATATCGTTTTTGTATTCTAACATTAATTCAGAACATAATACGATTTATCATATCATTGATTTATTTTTCTAAACGAAATCCTAAAATTTAATAAATGTTTTGGTCTTATTTGTAATGTGAATTGCATATCATCTATCTATCTATACATATAATAAAACTGTAGAGGTCGAATTTCTGTACAATAAAAGAAAATGCTAAAAACCGAGTCAGGGGGATGTAAGAAGTGAAATAGAACTAATTTATATTTTTTTAAATTTTTTGTTTCTCTGTTTGTCTGTCTGTTTGTACCGGCTAATCTCCAAAACGACTGGACCGATTTAAATGAAATTTTGTATGATGGTAGCTTATATCCCTGGTCAAGATATAGGATAGTTTTGAATCCGAAAAATTTAAGAGTTCCCGTGGGATAGTTAAAAAACCGCACCACGCGGACGAAGTAGCGGGAAGAAGCTAGTTTTTTTATATAATTGGTGGGATGATTGTATATGATAGTAATGTCGTCAAGGTATCTAAGTCTTTTGTTTTTTATTTCTTTTAATGTTGTTTTACAAAAGATTCGTTCACTAAATTATTACAATGACCATAAACTAACTATTAAAAATAAACACAGTTCTAGAGAAATTAATCTAAACTATATAACTATACTTACAATATAACATAATCTATAAGTAAAAAATTGACTCCAGATCGCTCGATCTTTTAATTGTTTTCTATTTTATAATGATCTTTCCATTCTATAATATAATATGATCTATTTCATAGTATAACAATATATCTTTTTTATTTAAATAAAACTTATCGACTATTTAATGCACATCTTAAATTTATTAAAGCACTTTATTAATTATGATGTCATAATTTATTTGACATTGAGAGTAAAGTTTTGTTGAACTTCTTGCGTAGTATAAAGAGATAATCTATGGTCTACCCGTAGGCTAACAGCGGGCGCAAAAGTAAGTGACTGTATACTTGCAGGTTGTTTCTATTCAATAATATTTGTTGTCAAAACATTAGCTATGCAAACCAGCCCAAATTAAGGTTATCTAAACAAAGTCTTTAGGTGTGATGTAATAAGTGAATTTGGTTGGCTTCATTTTTTATTTGGGTTATTTTATTACGTAAACAGGTGATTTAGGTGATTCGTTATTTAAAAAAAAGTTTATCAGGATATACGTCTTATTAGGTAGAACTTGGACGCTGTTGAATGTTGCCTAGTGAGAGCATCCGTTGAGAAAGACAGTAGAACAATCGAACGCCGGCGCCCGTACCTAATCCTTTGCGATTCGATCTGCACTGGATTGACTACTGCAAGGCTCGAACTGGTAGCGTTTTGCTATTGATATATATATTATAAATTAATTATAAAATAACTAGTTATTGATATAATAAATACGGCTGGTTCATATCTATTACTACACACACACACTTGTTATTGAAGACATTTATCTTTTTTTAAATGTATTGCATGGACTTTTGGACGAATATCGATATCAGTCCGTAAAGAGAAAAGTGTTACGCGATGTCCATCACAGCAGTTATGAGAACCATAGATTATATTAATATCACATAGATAATCTTCATAGATAATAATATTATTATGTAGGGTAGTTTTCGTAGTATTTTCGTATAATAGGCGGTGTGGCGTGTAGACGGTGTTCATTGCTTACTAAGTGGTAAAGGGGAATCTCTGCCCAAATAGTTAATATTAGGTATATTTGGTACTTTCTTGCCCAAATCTCTGCAAGGCTTTTTACAAAAGCTATCTTTGCCTCTATAATAAACAAAAGGTAGGCTAAAATAAAATTAATAATGTCAAAGTCCAGCAAGTCTAAGTCCCTTCTTAGTTGCTCTCTTGTTATTTCTGCTGATGCATTCTACATGAATATTATATATGACCTCTCTTTTATTACACGTCTCACAATTGAAGCTTTTTGTCTTCTCCATCAGGAAAGAAAATGTCTTCAGCGGCGTTTGTCCATCACGCTCACGATGAGTGACAATAAATAAGGAGTGGGTTAGCTTACGCTCACTGGACCATGGTATATGAGGAGGCTCACTCTCAAATGTTTTGTATCATATACCTGTAGTCTTCGATCGTTTATTAAAATATTCTTTCCAAATATTGTGCAGTTCAATTTAGATCCGGACCTACTGTGCAAGAATTGCGAGCTAAACGGTCGGCCTCTTCCTTTCCAAATATTCCCACATGTGATGGAGTCCATTGAAATTTCAGAGATACTTTCATTTTTTAGATTACTTTCAACGCCCTCAAAACTGTGTAAACGGTGCACCTCTTTTACCAGAGGCACACGAGCTGTATTGCAATGCACTTTTTCTATCGGTAAAAATAACAGCTTTTTATTTTTTAAAGAGACTAGATGAGAAAATGCCTCTGATATTTCAAATAATTCCGTGGACATCATAAATTTTCATAAACGTTTCGTTGATGCCATTTGGCTACGGAACGCTAAAAAGGAAATGTTTTAAATTTATGTCCTGTATATTTATATACGTTAGATAGTGGCTTTGTTCTTGCTATAGCCCCAGAATTAAAACATTAATTCCTTACGTCCTCAAATATTACATATAGAATTAGAAACATTAATTCCTTTCGTCCTCAAACATGACGGCTTTCTAAGAGAGGGAGCTTATTTTTATGATAAAGTAATTAAACCGTATTATTTTTCAAATCTATACATATAATAAAATTGTAGAGGTCAAATTTCTGTACAATGAAAAAAATGCTAAAACCAACAAGGGGATGTAAGAAGTGAAATAGAACTAATTTAATTTTTTTGTTTCTATGTTTGTCTAGCTGTTTGTACCGGCTAATCTCCAAAATAACTGGACCGATTTGAATGAAGTTTTGTATAGTGGTAGCTTATATCCCTGGTCAATATATAGGGTACTTTTGATCCCGAAAAATTAGACAGTTCCCGTGGGATATTTAAAAAAACCGCAACACGCGAATGAAGTCGCGGGCATCAGCTAGTTCAAACTAAAAATGTTTTTTAACTGCCTGAAACAGGTAAAATATGTAAACCGCCCACCTGGTGGAAAGTGGTTCCCGTCGCTTGTGGGTATTTACAATAATATAAACCGTAGCGGTGACGCAAAATATAAAAGTTGAGTAACTCTTATAACGTAGACCGTATTGCGGTACGTGGTATTGCTAACAATAGTTTTCTACACGCAATGCTTTCGTAATGTAAGAACATCATTATTTCCCGTCACTGACAGCGAAGATATATAACTGAAGATGTTAACAGGCGGACACTTCTTGTTACACGTAAATTGTATATAATTATACTCACTTTGCTCTCAATGTGATTCTGGTTTATGATTGATTCCGAAACAATAATAGTCCTAGAACTATCTATCTACGTCGCTTTGACGCGTAAATTGCGAATCCGCAATCCGCAGAAATCATCGCATTTTTCTGGATAAAATTGTCATTATGATAATTACAGTTCATGTCTAACAGTGTGAAGAAGAAATCAATCTCATCTTCTTTATTGCGCAGTTGGCAAACAAGCAGATGGCTCAACTCGTGTACAGTGGTTACCATCGTCTACAGGAGCCTGCAACATCAGGGGCGCAGCCAACGTGCTTATAGGATGAGATAAAGAGTATGGCATAGGGGGATGAGTCAGTAGGTACGCCCAGTTTTTTGTTAGTGGCTCTACTACATACAAAATGTTACACTTATATACACACACACACACACACACACACACACACACACACACACACACACACACACACACACACACACACACACACACACACACACATATATATATATATATATATATATATATATATATAGTCATGTTATTCCTGAAAGCAAGCACACACAACTTTCAGGTCTCTCCATAACATGGAGGGTAATTTTTAACATTAAATATCAGAAAAAAGGACCTAGGTATCTATAATATTATAAAATTATAGACATGTCGTGTCTGTACAATAAAGCTATTAAAAAACAACTGATATGGCTGGCTATTAAAAAAACACGTTTTTTTAGATTTCTTGTTTGTTTGTCGGTTGGACTGTTTGTTCGGGATTCAAGTAAAAACTACTAAATCGATGTCGATGCGGTTTTCGGTGATCGATAGCTGATTCTTGGAATTAAACTCTATGTTGCTTTTCACCCCGGGAATCCCGCGGGAATTTTTCCTGGAAATTATTTAAAATGGACAGATAAAAAAATCGAATTCCAATGCGATATTTACTGATCGATAGCAAATTAAATGTTATAAAATTGGTGATCTTTTTATCCCGGGAGCGGTTTGTAGTTGTTCGAAGCGTAAAAATTAGCTTCTTCCGACAGTTTTCACTAAAACGATAGCTTACATTCTTTTCAGGTCAAGCGTGAACGAAGTCGCGGGCATATTGTAGTCGAAAATAAAATATTAATGTTTGGAAGACATGTAGACTCGTATTTCAAATTGATACATAAATATAACTATACATATTGTTAAGTGAGTTTGGAACTTTGTATGTTTGTTTGTTATTCTTTTCGGCTTTGGAGATGTCGCCATATGATTTTTATACTCAAAAAATACCTAATACTTTTAATAACATGGACACACGCATGATACTTATTATTTCGCAAAATAACACAGTTTATGCGGAATTGGGATCTGAAGTGTGTGCGAGCGAAGCCGAGTGCCAATCTCTAGTTCGTATATACTTTTGTTAGCATTGACCAAGTAACATGAAGATGAGAAAATAATAGTTAGCATTGTGAGAATTCTAGGCAATCACCTAAGCTATAAATTCAAGGATAAATCGTAACTTTTGGGTTTGTAAATGTATGATTTGATTGCAATATAGTTTGTGACTGAACAATAAAATAAACAGGTTTACTTTGTTATTGTAAAGGTATCAGAATGATAGATATAAAAATAAAATAATTCGTTGAGTCTGTTTGGAGCCTATTCGCAATTTTACAGACAAACTGACAGGTTAAAATTTTAAAAATGGTTCTTCATGATCCCGTGTTCTACAAATATCAGTTTTTACTTAATTTTTTTTTGCTTTTTATTTCAAATTACAGACACTTCAATATTATTACTGTACATATTTTCAGAGAGAAGTGAAGTTTTTTACTTTCAAGTATCATTATATCATAAGTATAATAATGTTGGTGGAGGATGTTGCATTCTCATTCTTGTAAAAACCTATTTTGCTCCTAGAGTTACGTTTTTGAATGTGATTTTTATTTATTTATGTCTAAGTTTTGTTTTTTTCTGTCGTGTGAAAAATATTGACGGAAATACACGGATTAATTTTAATTGTGTTTATTAGGTGTAAATAACAGTAAATTAACACAAAACCTTTCAAAAACTTTCCATCAGGTAATTCAGATAATAAAAAATGGAAAAAGTTAATTGCCTGACGTTAGTCGTTGGTACTGGATCAACAATCGACAGATACTGCCTGTAAACACGTCGTCTGTATCGCAACAATCTATTTATAATCACCGGCCGGCGAGACCACTGTGTGCTAAATGTCTGATATTTACGATTACGAGCAGGAGACGCCGGCAACAGTGATGTTGATGTATTACTATCGATATCGTTTTGTTTTTTCATTCGTAAGACACGATTATTAAATTTTTTACTGTGTAAAAATTATTTTGTTAGTTTATTTCAACCAAACAAGTGTTTAAAAAGATATAAAATACTACAGATGCTACCTATAATATAGTACACTTGTATTATAGAATAATTTTATTAATTTTGTGTAAATAATTATGTCAATACGACAATTACGCCGTTTGTATTGTAGTATTGTCTGAACTATGTTAATATCGTTGTAAGGCTTCTTTTGTATTTATTATAACTTATTTTTCTGTTTCCTCTTATTTTGTCAATACAATTCTTTATGAAATATAACTACTAATATTTATTATACTTTCATAACTGCAGACCACGCGTAATACATAATCATTTTATCATTATTTGAGTACGTAAATTATTTTCAAACTCGTTGAACTCTTTTTGATGGGACACAAAACTATGATATTGAAATAGATATAACCTGAGTTTTCATTATATTCGTACGTTACAAAGTAAGTCAACTTAGAAATCAATGAATTATATAATCTTTTTAATTTATTAAAAAATATTTTTGTAAATGATTACAATAACGAAAAATCTGAAAACTGATTTTAAACATGTTTTTTTCTTTCTTTTTTATGAAAGACAAATGCATATATATATATATATATATATATATATACATATATGTCGCAGAACGGCCTCGTTCTCACGACATCTTTAGTTATTGCAGGTTTAGTGGGCGTCATCAGGATAAAATGCGAGCATAAAACACATAGCCACGGTTTATACACTTTTAATTTAGATTTGATCAACATTATGACATAGTTTAGACCAAGCAGCGGGTTCAGGGCACCCGCTCATACTTCCAGCTTCAATACTTTCTTTAAAATACTCCATGGTCCAACTCGACCTGTTGCCACCAACCAAATGTGCCACAAAAACTCCTCAGTCTACCCAAGTAGATATTACTCAAAGTATAGAGGGCGCTGACCCCGCTTAAGACATGCTCTGCTCTCATTGGTCGTTTATTAAATTACAATATTCATAACTTTTATTAGGTTAGAACGATCTTTAAGTTATAGAAACATTTAACAAATCTAATTAAATTACATTAAGAATTTTAGAAGTAATTAAAATGTAAACAAATGATATTGTGCGTTATACATTCAAATAATAATCCATCCAACTATAACTTCCCTCCGACATATATATAGATATTCCTAAGCCGAGTAAGTTACGCTTGTGTCATAGGTAATATACAAAGATCAATCCTCGTTCTAATCTTACAGCCAGACGAGATTTTATGATATAGAGTTTGGTCGCATCAAGGTAGAACCTATTTACTGATTGGTAAAATATCTAAGAACGTTGTCATATAGTTTTTGCGAGGTCAGTAACGCGTTGGAAATTCCATTGATGTTGCAAACATGCATAGGTGACCGTGACTACTTTGAATCAGGTGTGCCGTCTGTTTGTATGCTTCAGGTGAAAAAAACGAATGGTAACAAAATTTTAACGTAAAGTTTTACGGGCAGGTTTTCAAGTTGGACAAGTACATTAACAATCTGCCCGTAAAACTTCAAGTAAAAATGTCGATTCCATTCGTTTTTCCACTTGTCTGTTGAAGTTTCACTTCTACTATGTGTCCCGGCACACGTTTCGATTTTTCGCAGGTTTACTGAAAATTATGATTGAGTTATGTTAGGTACATTTTAATGAATGCATTTTTTATTTAAACATATTTTATTTTATCAAACAAAGAAACTGAATTCAATCCGGAACAAAAAAACGCATCCATAGTCTACTCTAAAATTATGCCGCCTCTCACCAAGTCTAGTCTAAATTTATGCCGACCTTCCACGCGGCCGGAATGCTTTTTCGTTGCAGTAAAATCCTAAGACCCCGTCAAAATAGAAGTATCACTTTAAAAAAATCTATCGATATATTTTATTTTCTTAAAGGTAGGATGGAAAAGCACTACCTCGCAACGATTAGCGCACCCGCGGCTGAGTGGCGCGCGCGCACGTGCGCAGCCAGCCGGTGAGTAAGCTCGCGCTCTCGCCGCACACACATAACTATTCACGTCTAAGTTGGTACGTGCAGAACAGAATCCTTGCCGGCGGTACCTTTTGGGTGCAATATCGCTAGGCTCACGCTACGTGATATGCAAATAAAACGTTGTTGTACCACTGTGCCCTACTACTACTATCTTTATATTGTCACGCAACCAAAGTAAACAACCAGTTTGATCTCTAGTTATTTTTAAGAACCGGCAACTCTAGTTATTTTTAATTTAAAATATTTTATTTAAAAATTATTGGTCCAGATCTTTCTTAATTAAATCCAAAAGTTATGTTAATTAGTAATTCTGATAAGCAACACTTTTCAAGGACATCAATTAATTAAAATTATACCTACTTCTTATGCTGGTGTTTCATCTGCGTCAGTGTCAAAGATTTAGGGTGTGGCCGAATGTGTCTTACTTAAAACGTTAAAAATAACGTCGATAACGCATAGTCACAAATCACTGCTTTTCCTTAGAAGATCATTTTTGTACATTACAAACAGGATTTTTGCAATGAATTACACTATTTAACGATGTTTAATTGTCTTAGACAATTTAAGCTACATCTGAAGGCAGATATTACAGTAGAAAATGTTTTATATTATTTTGTAAAGACACAATTAAATTTTAAAAAAAGTTTGTAAATATAGTAAGTATAATAAAAAAATTTTTTTTTTAACTTATTGTCAAATATATAATAATAACAGCCCATAAATATCCCAGTGCTGGGCTCGGGCCTCCCCTTACAGGGAAATGGACAGTATACCCGCCACGCTTGTCCAAGGGGGCTTGGGAGATTTGACACATCAGTTATCTCGATGTGAAGGTTTCATCACGATGTTTTCCTTCGTCGTTTTTAGCACTTGGTAATTGTAAGAATATGCACATTAGATCAGAAAACTACCTAAGTGGTGCGTACCTATGCGTTCCGGCCAGCATCGAACCCCAGCCCTTTGAGTTTGGGAAGCGTGTGCTAGCCATTACGCTAACACGACTACGAAACACTATGTAAAGGATAATTAACATTTTGTTCAAATATATAACAAAAAGCATGGTGTGTATATATATATATATATATATATATATATATATATATATATATATATATATATACATACATATATCTACCAATTTTTAATATCATTAACAATCTTGCATCTTCAATAACACCTTGAACACTTCGCCATATCTGGTTGAAATGGCCAAACTTTTTTACATTATTCCAGATGCAGCCCCCATCTTATTAACACTATGTATACCATTTTGCAACGTGTTATCGTTTTCAATGAGAAATTTGGAAAGAAACTCCATAGAAACACGCCTAGATTAGATTTATAAAAGACCTTTTTGTAAAATTTAATGGAATTGCAGCATTACAAAGAAATTTCAGCCTCCTAATTATGGGACTAATTTTAATAAAAATAAAAATAACTATTTACTAAAAATAAAAAAAACTTGGAACGAGGAGTTTTGCAAATGCAATTTATTTTTCATCAATCCTACAGCCGATATTCTTTTACTAAAATAAAGCATACTGTAGTATGTGTATGACTTAAGAGTTTAAGTAACGTATTTTGTAATTTACTTCTATATTTGGTGTAGAAAAAATGTAGTATAGTATTTGAAATCTTTTAAAAGGAACATATCTACCCTCAAGAAGAAGAAGCAAAATATTTTTTGTTACATAAATCTGCGGCCTTATCTTGAATACGATCTCTTTCTGTTCTTTATGCTAATAAAATATTTTACTTACGGGGATTATTAATATTGGATATATGTCGTACGAAATAATTTACGTTGCAAATTTCTTAATCATCCAAGAATCATTAAATTTAAAGATTTTGGCGAAATGTTATTTTTCGATAGCAGCAAAAAAAAAAAAACAGAATATGAAGACATTAATATTTATAGATTGATTGACTGATTGAAATTCAAAATTAATACTGTTAAGAGGCAAACTAAGTTAATATGCATATGCATGCATGAACTTTGTTCACGGTTCTACCTAAATAATAAGTGATCCTTACCGAAATCAGGTGGGCCCAATGGCAGCTGTTCAAAGCCGTTACAATTTAAAGGTAACAATCACAATGAATCAATGGTTCATAGAAAAACTGATGCGTAGTATGTGTGTGATTTTAAAGACGCACTGTGTTTGGCGATGCTCACCTGCGCGTGCGCACGTGCACATCTGGACGACAGACGCAGGGAGACTGTGACGTCACTGCCGCTAAATGTATACGCATAATTTTCACTAACAACGACAAAACAAACAAATTTTATGTGCAAGTTGAATGAACAATTATTATTTACCGAGACGCGTTTAAATTATTTAAATATATTCGCCAATATTTTGACTATAACATATGTTTTAGTTTAATTATGTATATACACATATATATTCTTTGACGCTAACACGATTTTGTATAAAACACAGTATTTAATTACCTAACAATGGTTTATTTTTATGGTTCCGTAGCCATTATAGCAAAAATGGAATCCTTATATTTTAGTTATGAACTTTTGTCGGTTTATTCGTCTGTCTTTATATCTTTAAACAGGTTGGCTAAATAAAGATGTTAATGATAGGGGCGCCACTTTCGAAACCTTGTCTAAACTCTAGATACACTTTCGAAATTAGCATCTCAATATTATTAGTAATTTATATAGTATTACGTCAAACATCATGCAAATATCAAATTGCTTTATTTACATATCAACATAACTTATGATATTTACTTTAATGATAATGACTATAATTTTGTAAGCAAGAGTTTTAACACCTTGTGATAATTATTCTATTAAAACAAGCGAAATGTACCATTACAAACCTGTCATGTCGGTGGCTCTTTGGTAAATATCGTCAGATTATATCGAATAGATTTTTGCTTTAAATTCTGCTGACATCATTTGTAAAGTTTAAAAATAACTACTTAGTACTGTTATATTTTTCTTTAGTTGTTTTTAGTGGACTTTAAACTTGGATTAACGTCAAGATTATATATTAGGATGGATGAATTCGATTTGTTTACAATTCAATTACATTGACAAGATAACATAAAATATTCCCAGAAGACAAAAATGTTCATGCCTGGCGTAACTTTTCAAAGAAACTACTTTATTCTATGATGTAGTAAAAATGATTTTTTTTTCAATAAACATAGTTTAATAGACTAATGATAATCAACCCACACGATTATAGTTAGTGAGATCTTGAAAAATCAGGTCAATATTTTTATTGACTTTTTATTTAAGTTAATATTTAATAGGTAACGCATATTTCAAAGTATGAAATTCTGCCCCCTCTCTTAATTTTGAAATATAAAGTGGAAAATACTGAGAAAACACTTTATGGACTTTCATAAATATTTTTAACCAACTTTAGTTTGAACTATAACACTATAACGTATAAAAGTTTTTGAGATATAATGAGGTTTGATTACATTCGTTATGGATCCGTATCGAAATCGTGAAAACAATGAATATTTGTTACCTCTACGGAACCCTTCAGAGTTCGTGAATTGTCCGGAGTCACTCGATTTTTTAAATAAAATGGATATGAGTTTTAAGATATTGATATTTTAAATAGCATAATATAATAATAGCAATAATAATATATTCTATGTTGATAAAAGGGCAATAGACTAACACGAATGAAATTTACCTATAATGAAATGAAAAGTAGAGCATTCTTCATCCTTCAGCATTCATGAAAGTATTTCTTTCTACATATTATCTCATTATTTTTTGTTAACGAGCCATTATCTGACTCTGAGTACGGAGTTTAAACTTAGCCATATGTTGAATTGTAAGAGGTAAGTTCGATATATTATTCGAAGTAATTTTTTAGTGGGTTGCTTAATTAAATTCGTGCTAGACCAGTGAATCCTCGTTAGACACGGCCATCAAATTTATGTTCCCATCCACCCTCGCTTACAAATTTGGGGTTAGAATTCTTTTATCATTAAGTAATATAAAACGCGTACAAACAAGTTAAAGATGATACAGTAGTTTATTTTTTAATACTAGACTTTTATATTTGATTGAGTCCGCGTAAAAATATCGACTTTACCCCCAGAAACTTTTGCGATTTGGTCTCTGGTTATTAAGGTACAATTAACCCATTATATTTAATACTATGTACAAAGTTATCACATTAAGGGCTGGTTTTTCAATCACCAAGTGAAAGTTAATCATTGAATAAAGTATAACATGGAAAAATTAAAAATATCATTTCATATTTAAAAAAATTAAATGGCTCCACTTTTGAATTCACTCAGGTTATAATTTATTAGACTGATAACTTTTATCTGATGATTGATAAATCGGCCATAAATTATAAACTAGTACAATGAAGGTAACTTAATTTTATTGTATTCTACCTAGAATTTCTTAAGACTGTAAGTAGAATACTGAGTTTAGGTCAACGAAGTCAATAAATAAGATTTCCAGACGGCCGACTGGATCGCCGTACTGATCCCTTTTCCGAGGTGAGTACCAACCCTCTGATCACCCGAAGAGTAAATGAGTTGTTTTGATAGATCTTAGTAGAGGCTCATGGACTCAGGACCCCACGTTCCAAGCTAATAATATATATTATACTTAATTACGTGACCACAGGTATGTGAATAGTTTTTATGTTTATACTCCAAGGTCATAAAATGAAAACAAACTATATGTCACATTTTTTATCAAGGTTAAATTGAGCGGGACTGTGTGTGTTCGAGATCAGAATCTCATTGGTCTTATAATTTTCTAGATTACATTTTCATATTTTTATATTCATAAAGGGTACTCTATAGTTAGACTAAATACTCTTAATCGTAGTTCGTAAAATACCTTTAAGGTACAATTTTTGTGCACATTTGGAATACACCTTTATTTCTATAACCGTTACTAGTTAGCGCGACCTATTGTTGAAAGGGTACGGATTGAAGAATTAACGTATCAGAAGTTTTGTGTTAAATGTTTGTTTAGTGAAATGCTTTCAATGAAATGTAACCCGTTATTATGTACTAGTCCTCTCATTAGCGAACAAAAAAGTATTTCGATAACAAAGATGAAATCAAAAAATTCACACGAGTCGTTTGGTTTCGTAATCGGTCCATTTCAAATCCTCAGGGGAGTGCGATTAAATGTGAACCGATCATTCAAATCTTTATTGAAATGAAATTATACCCATTCATTATTGTTTCTTTATTAAGTATAATTATTTTAAGAAAGGGAGAGGTGTAATTTAAAATTATCTCGGACTATATGGAATGTAAAGACGTGGGTTTGAATTCTAGCAGGGAGGATTGGACTTTACAATTATTACATGCCAAATGTGAAGGAAAACTTGTTAAGTGAGGGTAAAAGCTGCTTATCGAGGCAACCTATGTATAAAACCCGCCTGGGATAATAGGGATAGGGTGTACCGGACATTTAAAACTGGAGATGCCCAATAGTCGAGTATTGGGATGTTTATGGACTGATATTATTATATAGGTATATGGGACATATTAATTTAGAATGTTTTTATGGCAATTAACAGTGATCTGTGGTTAAGCAAGATGTGTGGATGTTGCATGTCACAGAGATGAATATCCTGCGAGTGATGTCAGATGGGAACTTCGGCTTGAGCAGCAGCCTTTATATACGTGTCGTAATGCATAGATTTCGAGAGAATAGCATATCCTGGTACGGTCATATTTTGTGAAGACAGAAAAGCTACGTAGGAAAGTAGTGCCTAGCAAAGCCGTCTGCGTCTGGACCCGATACAGGTTAAGGCTCTAGAAATGTTGGCTTCACATTTTGAATACGCCTGTCAATGTTGTAACAATTAGGTATGCCGAAGACTATACACACTGCAGTAGGTAAGTGAACCATAGGCTCCGAAGCGGACGCAACTGGGGTTTAAGGCTAGGACGATGACGTCGTCACTGCTACCATATATGAAGTCTCATCTTCAATAAAATATTTTCAGAATTTGTTTAACATGATGTTCGTTAATTTTATTCAGCATTTAGTTCAGCAAACTGGTTCTAATTTGTATAAGAAATTCTTATTACCACAAAACAAAAAAATAAGCTCACTTTGTACAGTTTGATAATGGTCCGCATCGGCCACTTAAATAAAAGATAGTGCTTTTATTTCTGCCAAAGGAATTGTTAAGCGAGGGCTGCAGGTTTTCTATCTAGGAATAAATAGAGGATCATGAGTTAAAACGTTAATTCCATTTCACGTTTTAGTGAGAGTGACAAAATATAATCAAAAATGAATATTATGTTAGGGAATTTGTTTGTTTTGGAATGTTTATTACCGGGTTCCATACATGTATTAATTTGATGTGCAGGTTACTTTAGAATGTTTTTTCTTCACCAACAAGCACATGGTAATTGAAACATTATTTTTATGCACACAACACCAATTATTAGTGCATGCTTTTTGGTCACGGAACAAAACCACAACATTAGAATGCGGTACGGATACGTTAGCCGCTAAGTTAGGACATACTAGAGGCGAGAAATTTTATTACTAGCATGTACCAGCGAAATTTTGTCTGCGTTGCCAAGACGAAGACGTGTTTGTTTGTGCAATGCAACGGTAGACCAAAAAACTCAACCGTCAAGCTATCCATCTCTTTGGATATGTAAAACGTATGCTGAGTGTTGACTCGGGATATAAGCTAGCTCTGTGTCGAGTTTAATATAAATCCATTAAGTAGTTTTCACGTGATGCTCTAACAGACGGGCAATATTTTTAAATATTGCGTTTTATGAAACAGCGTGCCTGATTTTTTTTTCTCATTTTAAAATTTATTGTAAAAACCCGACACCCTCAACCAATTTATCGTATTAATGGTCTTTAAAATTTAATTAAAATTAATTTAACTTTTTTATGAGTTCACCAGACGGCCCACCTGATGGGAAGTGGTTATCATCGCCTATGGACATTTGTAACACCAAAGATGCTACCAATGTGTTGCCACTCTCTAAAGAGGGACTGGTGATTACACTTCTGGGAGATTTCATTTCGTGATTAAAACCCACAGCCAGGTGGTAGGGCATTTGTCCGACTGGATGGCGACCAACCCTGGTCTAGAGTATGCCGCCATAACAACCTTGAGTTGTGTTCTGGCATTAGTGACCAGGTTCCAGACTCACTTAAGAGAGCAGCAGCACTTCGTAGCACCTTGGTGTTGCAAATGTCCATAGGCGATGGTAACCGCTTTCCATCAAGTGGGCCGTCTGTCTGTCTGCTGAACTTCTGCAATAAAAAATCATTAATAAAATGTATTAGTCTACTTATTTATATACAATATTTAAAATATATATCTTATTAGGCGCTTGAGTGCCCTAGACAATCGATATTTATACATATAATATACTTATGTACGTATGTATAATCATATGGATATCTAGAGTCCTTTAATGACTACAGTGCAAAGGAAGGTCGGTTTTGCTCTCTTTATCTTTTATCTTTAATTCTTTACTTCTATTCTAATTATTTTACTTTTTAGGTACCTACTATAACTGTGAGGATAGCTACAGGATAGCTTCTTTCTAGGAAAGCGTGTTTCAACACTTAACATAAAATCGAGTTAGCCGTCCAAAGCGAGCGTAGTTTAATGGTGGGGCTTCACCTGGAATATTAAAGGCTGTAGGCCTTTTAGGCCGTTTCACGCAGATGTGCCGTGGAGTGTAATAAGTTATTTGTTTTGGAGTTTGGGTGCGATATTGTTATTAATTGTAAATGATAATTGACGTATATACACTTAAGTGGTTATTCGATTACTGCGTTATTTTGAACGCTTTAAATAAAACATATTCTTCCAAATTCAATATATTATCGCAGGTGTGGCCGCACCATAATGCAAATAAGTATATCTAATGATAAAGTAATAAAAGAAAAGAAAAGCACAGGCGCAGGATGTCAGTTGGTGCGACGAACGTGGCGTGGCGGCGGCGTGTCCCGATAAAGCGTGCGCGAAGGTAGCGCTAAGTGATAGCTTGGGACGAGTCAATTGCGCCCACGCATACAGGTTGTTTGGTGAATTGGATCGACACGGTAATTTTCAGTTAATGATTCATTGTATACATTTCTCAAAGTGTTCAAAAACTGAATTATCCTTTGTTTAAATTAAACTACTTTTTAATGGGTAATAACTGTAATGTTTATTTGATTATTATTAATTTAAAGTCGAATTCAATCAGTAACCGTGAAAACGTACCTACTTACATGTCTAAAAGTGGCGAAAACTTAAAAAAATGCTGTTTTTATTATATAAACCATAGTAGAAGACATTAATGAATGTAGGAAATCCATCGTCTCCGCCTAACCCTATGGGAAACAGGCGTGATAATATCTATGTATGTGTGTAAACCATATAAAACATATATTTATATGTTCTTATAATTTCGATATTCCCTTTGAATTCGGATATTTTTACCCATTATTATATACGTTTTGTAGAATGCTTTAGTTAATATATATATATATATATATATATATATATATATATATATATATATATATATATATATATATCAGCCCATAAGCTTCCCCCCACAATTGGGTAAAGTCCTCTCAATTTCAAGAGATCTTGTGTAAGGCAAATTAGGGGGTTTCATACACCGTATATCTCTATGTGCAGTTTTTCTTACAACATTTTCCTTCACCGTTAACACGTGGTAATTGTAACAATATGTATAGTAGGTAAGACCGACTGGCCAAGCTGTACAAGCCTCCCGGCCGGGATTCAATAATTATCATCAAACCCGAATGCGTTTAATGCTTAAGCTTCAGGCAGTTATTTAATATTAAAATGAAATATTATTACCAAGAGTTTACCAAGTATTGTACTTAATTAAGTTTATAACAGTACATAAATAAATTCTTTAAAAAAAGGAACTTCGTCATTTCAGGAAGAACTAAATCTTCTATTATGTTCCTAAAATATTGTGCAGTTATATAATTTTTGAATATTGATTCGTTGAAATCAATTCAAAAGCGATTACCTATTTAATGCTCTTACAAAGCAAAGAAGCCGCCTTTCCAGTGTAAAAGCTCTAATGCACAGTCTGTGTTTGCGGATAGCTCAGGGCTATCGCTTTAGTCTGGCCGCCGCTACTACTGCAGAATTATAAATAATCGATAGTCTTTTAATGCTGTTTTATGCTAGAGTAGTAAAAGGCTCTCGATTTAGGCTATCCCACCGCCGTCTTTGGATAAGATATACCTGCTTAACCTAAAACTTATTTTGCTGACCGATAAGCGTGCCTTATTTGTTTTCTGAATCAATACGGTACATGACAGTATGAAAAATATAGGCTGACTTTAATATATATCGTAGATTACGATCTAAATATGACAAAAATAAATTGTTTTAACTTAAATATTAAATATTAATTGATATTTTTGAGAAATAAAATTATTATATTGCAGCCATTAGCCACGTGACAATACGATCAGAGCGCGTGACGTCATAGAGTGCAAAACACAAGAAGTTATTAATGACTTCTCAGATAACACTTCAACGAAACAGATGTTTGTTTTGCACGCTGTGACGTCATGCGAGAGGCCATGACAGCTTGACGCGTTTTTGTGACGAAATGTCAAAATATTTAATTGCTAAATTAAATATGTTAAGGTTGTTTTTTTGCTGAAATATTAATATTTTGTCTAAAATACACCATAAGGCTCAAAATAAACTTGTTTCTCAAAAATTGACAACTACCGAATTGCAGTTTAAGTCTGGGATATTAATTGCAATGAAATGACCTCTTTATTTCTAAATTAAGCTAAATTATTAATAGGTTAGTTATATTAGTTAATTAACATAAATACCTTTTATAAAACGATTTGAATTTTCTAAATTTAAGTTAGAACGGTTTATTATAGCCGTATGCAGAGTTAAATAATTATATAACATAGCTTGAAACTAATACGAAATATTAACTTAACCGAAATTATAAAACTAAAATTTTAATTAATACAACTAAATATTAATGGATCACCTGACTATGGTAGCATTCTCTTATTTTTCGCATTACTTTCACAATCAGATATTTACTGTTAAGGCTATACAGCTCTGGAACGCGCTTCCTGTTACAATCAGACAAGCAAAATCACTAGCGATATTTAAAACTATGATTAAAAAATACTACCTGTCGTTGGAATATGATATTTAAATTCACTTATAAACATTTATATATTTTGTAGATATGTATTTGTATGGTATGTATATTAAGTATATATCTATGTAATATACAAAATTTCTCCATATACTTACGTATATGTATAATTTATGTATTTCTTGGAAGACCACGGGCCATAAAAATGGCCCGGACTTTTGGAGGGCTTGCGCGGGGCCATGGAAAGACCAACACGTAGAGGCCCTTTGACAAATTTAATGTAAATGTGGCGTGACACTGACCGGCGATTATCCCTGTCTACACCATACAATAATGCACCCAAGGACAAGCCCCGGCCAGTGTAGGACTATTGTGGAAAATGAGGACAAAAAGCACCGGGCTATTGGGGTGAACTGTTAGTGGTACTGGGGGTCTGGGAATATGGGGACTATGGCGTCTGCCCGTCGCAATGTTCGGGGAACATGGAAAAATGGGCAGACGGTGACTCGCCACTCCCTGCATGGGCCCCAAAAAATGCCATAAAAGGCAGGGGCAACATGGGTATGAGTGGCTAAGGGGTGTAGAGAGGTGGGCTGCAGGTTCACCGAAGCTACTTCCGACATTAGACCATTTATCACTTCCACCCCTGGAGCTTGAGTCTTAGCTCTAGCGATCTCCACTCCGTGCCGGCTGGCTAAGGCAAGCACGGAGGCGGGGGCCTTGCCTTGGCCCCCGGAGTCAGGTACGAGGTGTCGCCACTCACCTAAGGCTTCGCCACAAAGCCCCCCTGCGGGTTTATGTATTTATTATTAAAATGTAAGTAGTTTGTACTATATGTTACGTATACCACCATCGCCATTATCATCTTAATTCATTCCTGGGGTTGTCTGGAAGAGATCGCTTTTTAGCGATAAGACCGCCCTTTGTACATAACTAGATATAATTTAGTCTTAAGTTCATGTTTGTATTGGTGTACAATAAAGAGTTATCTATCTATCTATCTATCTAATATATGTATGTATAATAAGTTGGAAACATAAAAAAACTTATTTTGTATTTTAAAAATCTGGCAACATCTAAATTTTACCACCCCCTGCATGGTCAGATTAGCTTAGATTATCCTGTAAGTTAGGTTGCCTGGTAGAGATCGCTCTAAGCGATAATGCCGGCTAGTGTTGTGCCTAAAACTACTGTAATTAATTTATTTTGCCTGTTATTTTGGTGTGCAATAAAGTGTTGCCTATGTATCTATGTTTAAAACGCCCGAAAACATAATGCACCTGAATTCCTATTGAAATGTGTAGATATAGGGTTTATTCCGACGCTGTACACCTACATACCTATATTTTAATCAGCTTTTCTTTCGAAATTTTAAGCTTTCTATTGTTCACCCTCATGTTATAAAACGGATTATTGATATAATTGGATATTTTAGGCTTATCAAATCATTAAGGTTATCCGTGTATCTGCTATTTAGAGATACGGAAGGAGTTACACCTGAAAAGTAATATAATTATTAGGTACGAGTATGTAGCATTTAGCTGTCACGATAAGTTTTGAATGGTGCGATGCAACTTACGTGTTTGAATGACTAGAACAATAGGTATCAGGTATATACTTTGTGTAACATTTTGGCATGCAATATAAAGAACCACGTTAAAACAATTGAGAGGTCTTTGAGCAGTCATTATTTCACGACGTGTTGATAGGCAAAGTATTGTGCTGGTCTGAGGCATAGTATTCATTAATTGAAAAGCGTCTGCAACACGGCGTGTTGCAATGTGCTGGCGAACCACAATTATCTCGTCACAATTCTGAGATCAATCAAACCATATCAAGTTATGTGGGTCATTAATTACTGTAAACAGTAATTACTTTAATTACTCTTGGCAGTCTTTGTGTAAAGTCGTGAAGTCGCTGCACGCCTTCGAAGGTCAAATTGCCGTCTAATGCAGAGAGGAGACTAGAAAGGAAATCTCAAACAATCGAATGAAATATGCACAGAGTTGAATATAGAGAATACTCTTATTGAATTGAAACTTTTTTATCGGCGTTGGATAAAAATTTACCGTCACATTTTTCGGTTACGCGTCACAATATTTTGCAGGATGGCCGAGTGTAGGTAGGATGGTGGTTGCGTAGCAACGAGTTGTTGATAGATGGATTGTGAGACTATCATTGTAATATTTCTTTGCTTTATTGTGTTTTAATTAATATACGAGTTTGATGATTTATAAATCATTTATTTAGTATCCTACATATATATATATATATACATTATATATATACACATATATATGTATATATATATTTTATATTAGGGTGGCGCAAAAAAACCGACAATTTTTTTTTAGTCTCAAGTGAAAAAATGTTAGTTTTTGATGTTTTAAGAGCCCTCTCCAAAGGACAGCTCCAAAAAAAAATTTTTTAGAGGTCGCTCCAAATTTTTAAAAATTTCGAAAATCGACAAAAATCTATTTTTTTAATGTTTTTTCTTGTAACGGTAAAATTTTAGAGACCAAAAAATAATAAGTTTCTGAAAGTTTCAGTTCAAAATTAATAATTTTGACAGGTCGCTCATAATTTTTTTTGATTTATTAGTGCATTACTTTAGATTTTTTCGAGCGACCTTTTGATATTCAAATTTAAATTCCATTCTTTTCTTTTTTTCATTTAGTACAATAATAGATAAAAATACACCACGAGATGAGTAAAAATCAAGCACAATATGGATTTTTTTATACCGTAACAAGAAAAAACATTTAAAAAAATCGATTCTTGACCATTTTTAAAATTTTTAGAAATTTGGAGCGATCTCTTAAATTTTTTTTTTTATCTGTCCTTTGGAGAGGGCTCTTAAAACATCAAAAACTAACATATTTTCACTCGAGACTTAAAAAAAATAGTCGGTTTTTTTGCACCACCCTAATATATATATATGGTAAAATGATATAATTGTATTATTTGTATTCAAGTCTATGATAAAATAAAAGCCTTTTGTTTAAACTTTATCTAATTTAACTTTATTTAACCAATTTCTGTAAAGTTGCATATAGTAGATCATTTTTCGAAAAATAAGGTCATAAACAAGTTTCACTTAAGTTTTTACGTGTGTACACTAGTACACGCACACATTTTTATTTTGAAAACTCGATAACTTGTTTTATTTGAATAATAGTTACAATTTTGGATTTATCTAACTAGAACATACTGTACGAAAATTGAAATTATTCATTCTCTGTATGGAAATATGATCCTCATAGACTCATGTCTATGGGAATATGATCGGTAAAATGTGATCGTAGTATTGAGGTATGTATAACTTACGACGTACTAGTACATATAACCCAATGGATCCTATGAAGTTCTCGTTTAGTGTGGATGACCAACGTCGACCTTCGCTTGGGGGTCGTTTTCACAACATATGAACAGGTATATTGTAACAACTCAATTGAAAGAAATATTGGATGTATTAAATTTATTATGCTCTTTTTAATGAAATTACTTTTTAGTAGCAGTTAATTCTGAATTCCGTACAAAAAATCAGTACTATAATAGTGCGACATCCGTTTGTCCCGGGATACAATTGAAAACCAGTATATTTGTCATTTGCTTAACAGCACTTGGTAGGCCTAGGCTTGCCATCACGAGACATAATTATTATTTGTTATGTATTTAGCGAGTTATGTTTCTTTTCTGATGTCTCGCAATCTTCCATGTATCCATTTTTTTTTAGTTTTTTCTTCTAACATATGTGTGCACACTATTCATTCGTAAGACATAGCGTGGCGAGCGGCGACAGCGAATGCGCAAGCCATGCACATGCTGGTTGCGCTGCGCCCGCGCCGCGCTGGTGTGCGCTGGTGCTGTCAAAAGCACCCCGTCAGGTGATCTTTGGGTCCGTGACTCAACAGTTATACTAACGAACCGGTGCGCTGTGCGGCCACGGCGCGTGCTTCATTGTGTCGTATTATCTATCATTATCTCGCTTAGCCTAGATACAGACGTATTCAATAACGCATGTAGCAATTTGAAATGTAAAACAATAAACTTTTAATAAAGAGAATGCTTACAGCAACTTCTTGTATTGGACTGGATTAATAAGTTGTGCAACATCGGCCGCTGTGTCATGAAAGGTTGCCACAAACGTTCCTATGGGTCAATGTTAGAGCATTTATCGATACTATTGTCATTTCATTGTTTAGCAAAAAATCGATTGTATCGGATCATATGCAATTAACCATTGAGTAAACGAGTTGGAATCGTATAAGGGTGAGACGCAATTATTTTGAATTTCTTTTATTTAAAACTAGTTTTCATACAAGTAATTATTATTAGTTCTAGCCAAGACAGAAATCACAGTAATAGGTACATGATAACGCACCCGCTCGAATAGATACAGTGGCTGAACAAGGCTCTAGCAGGTGGGTATAAATCACCGACAGATTAGAGATACTCACCTAGTTGGCCGAGTTAAACGTTTGCGGCCCATGATTAATTCCATTATGTTCACTTTATGATACTTATCTTTAGTTATTATGTTTCATTAGCGTTGTAAACTATCTACACCATAAAAACCATCTATCAAGGTGTAAAGTGGAATCATCGATGGTTTGTGATGTACAAGGCGTCTATACAGTCTATTTATTAAAGGCACATCAATCCTGCTTTATAGCACCTGCCCAAGATATCCAATCATAACATATGAGGTGTTAGGGCATTATCATGAATTTAATCAGTGTTATATTTATTATTGCTTCACTCTCGTTTTTAAGGATAGTTTATAAATATCTATTTAACTACTGAATTTTTAAAGAATGTCTGCGGCGGTGGTCACTCGCTAAGCTGAGTATAAATTTCACAGATCAACTCGAGGATGCAGCGACATTTGAATCGAAAGTATATCGGCTCGCAAAATATTGGTCCAGCATTAATCTACCTTTCAACTTCCAATCGAGTAAACGATGAACCGAAAACTTTTGTCACGATTCGGAGATTAATAATTTGTTTTTATACGATGTCGCAGTTGGCATCAAGACCAACGATGTGACTTTTTCACAGCACGGCTCGTGTATCAGTACCGCTACTTAGAAGGAGGCTAAGTTCAGCATCACGATGTTGCTACTCAACTTTCGACTGGGCTTGTCGATTAAGAATCACTTGCGACAACAACAGTGACCGGAATTATCGAGGCGGCCCTTGGTATTAATGGACTATGATTTCGTAGTATTGTGTTAGTATCATATAAATCAGTGAGCAACAACAAAACATGTTTACTTCAGAAGCTAAAAATCACCAATTTTATTAGACACAGTCATTGTACAAAACAACCTTTTATAAATAAATGTTCCTAGGATATACTGTAACCACTGTTTCAATCGTAATAATTTCCAAAGCAATAAGTATGTTATATCATTGACAAAATATTTCACAAATGTAAAACCTACCACGGTCAATTTAAGGCGGGTTTATAGGTTTTACTCATGAGATTTCCGATGAGATTTGATCAAGATTTTTTCTTTCACTGACAGAATGTGGTTATCTATACATATAATAAAATTGTAGAGGTCAAATTTCTGTACAATGAAAAAAATGCTTAAAACCGAGTCAGGGGGATGTAAGAAGTGAAATAGAACTAATTAAGTTTATTTTCATTTTTTTTGTTTCTCTGTTTGTCTGTCTGTTTGTACCGGCTAATCTCCGAAACTACTGGACCGATTTACGTGAAATTTTGTATGGTGGAAGCTTATATCCCTGGTCAACATATAGGATACTTTTATACCCGAAAAATTCCTGTTCCTGTGGGATAATTCAAAAAGCTTTAATTACTTAATCAGGTTATAACAGACTGAAAGTAATTTCACTGCAACGTAACATGGTAGAAGCGGAGATTTTGACAGGGTGTGGTGTCGGTGCGAGAGTTTTATCTTATATATATAATATGTACAGCTGATAAGTTTGTTTATTTGTTTGCTTGCTTGAATACGCTAAACTTAGGAACTACTGGTCTGATTTGAAAAAAAAATCAGTGTTAGATAGCTTATTTATCAAGGAAGGTTATAGGCTATATAACATCACGCTAAGAGCCATAGGAGCGAAGCACCAACGATGAATGTTTCAAAATCAAGGGATTTTATTAACTTACTTTTTTTAAACTTTTCCACGCGAACAAAGTCGCGGGCAGAAGCTAGTTAGTCATAATTATATTAAGCCAGAAAGTATCTGAGAGTAAGCGACCGAGCATGCTCTCCACCAAGATTCGAATTCGCATGACTGAAAAAGACCATAAGCCACTGAGCCATCACGATTTATTATATAGGTGGTATAATATAGTAGCAGAAAGTACGTGGTAATCGGTATATCATTATTTACTAGAAACTTTTATCCACATGCCTGTTAAATCAGCAACGTGACGACATTTTTTGCTTTATAAACAACTGTAAAACGAGTAGCCTCTTCTTAATAAGCTTACCGTGGAACGGGTTAAGGCGACCGCACGTGGATAACCAGCGCGGTCGGCGGAACATCAAAGCAACCACTCGGTTATACCAATTGCGTGCCAGCGCGCGCGCAACTACAACGTGTAATTATACGGTTATAGGGCGCACCCCCGCAATGGGCGCCCCGTCAGAGACCACGGGCCCCTTCATCGCCCGCACCGTCAAAAAAACAACCATCTGTTGAACCACAACCAGGATAACGCCCGCTGGGTCAGTAATTGACCGACAACACAATGTTTTACAAATTAAACTTTTTTTACAAAATAATGATTATTAGATGTAGGTCAATCAACATATTAATGTGTATGTTACCTATATAATTTGTGTCTTATATTGAGTTGTTAAAGTACGCCTGTTGTCAATTGTTTATATCTTTAATTACATTGACAAATCAGACTGCAAAAAATGTTTTATCCTATCCTTGCTTTTTCATTGTCGCCAGAGATCTTATTTTCTTTTCGAAAACTTATGAGGTAGAAAGGTATGAATATGTTCTTAAATAATATTATTCGATCATTATACTATTTACTTCGATATATTATACCTATTTCTAATAGTTAATATACACATTTCTTTAAAAGCTAATATTAGGGTTACATCCTAACTTAATATTATAAATGTGAATGTAAGTTTGTTTGTTACGCTTTCACGCGAAAACTACTCAACCAATCATCATGAAACTTTGTACACATATTCTTGGAGGTATTAGAAGTAACACAGGAACTTTTTATGAAAATAGAAATTCCACGCGGACGAAGTCGCGGGCAGAAGCTAGTTATTAATAATTTAAATAACTTAATGCTAGTTCTATATACTTATATTTATTATGCTTTGAACTTAAAATAGAGGAATGAAAAATAAATCTAAATAAATAATCAGTAAAAAAAATAAAGTTAGGTCCATAACAGGCAAATTAATTTATATACCTGTAAAGGTATACGTAGAACTACTCTAATATACATACGCCTTTTCCTATTGTAACGAAATACTAGTTAATAAATGGGCGTTTACGTTATAAATTATTTTTCAAGTAAACCTAACGATATCAGTAAACTGTATCATAAATCGTATAAACAGTCGATACTCTATTAATTATTAAGAAAACAAACAAATAATAAATTTATGTAAGTAACAATTATAAAACCTTTGTTATAAAAGTATTGACACAATTCCTCGTGTAAAAAATGCTCTCTTTTTTGTAACGACTCAGCGGCTATAACATTTATGATATTAATAGCATAATTTAAATCAATTTCCGCCGTACGGACTAACCCTTTTAGTCAGGGCGTTACAAGCATTCATTATTTTCATAATAGTGTGTAATCGTCTTTGGGATCTCCGTCTCGCGGTCGCCCAGCTGCCATTCTGAGGTGATTTTGTTGGTTCCGTCATGCAACAGGTTATCCACCGTAGTAATTATAAAATAGATTCTTTGATACGGTCAACATCAATCGTTAATTAGATTATTAAGTATTTTTATGCTTACTTTTTGTAACGCATGTTCAAATAAAAGCAATTTTTTTCAATGCATTCCATAATTTCATAACATATATATATATATATATATATATATATATATAATTTATATTTTAATGTTTGCTTCTATAAGCAAACTAGCATTTGCCTATGCAAACTAGCAAACGAGTCCACTTGATGGCAAGTTGCTATCGTCGCCCAAGAACATCTGCAACACTAAGGAAGTCGATGCTTTGTCTACCTCATTGAGACTTTACCTATATTGTAGCGCTCTAGGAAAACAGCAGGAGTGAGCTCATTCCATAGATTGCTCACGTATGGCATAAAAGAGCGAGCGCCACGTACAGTGGATAACTGTCCAGGTGTCAAGGAAGTGTGGATGAACTCCCAGTCACCGGCGGGCAGTGCGGTGGTAAAATCGCGACGTAGGCACCAAACCAAACAGCTCGTCAGAACACTCCCCATTGTACTTACTTAGAGCGCCAACATCTCCTCTGTGACTTAAAGGTTCTAAACTGTCTGTAAGTTCGGGATCATCGACAATCCGGACACGGCGCTGCAAGGAGCCAAGAGGGAGCAGCTGGTACTGAGGTTCCCCAACCCAAATATGACTTGGACCTTATATAATAAATGCCTATGTGCCCGTGTTAAGAACCGCTTAGCTCTGTTGTGCACCCCCAAGCTGTTATGAAGTGATTTTCGCTTTGCTCTCCAAATGACCCCGAAATTGCACCTCGCTCGAAATGTTGACACCTAGGATCCCGATATAGTCGGAGATCTTGAGGTTATTTTGGAACTTTGGCGCTAACAATACTTTGCTTTGCTAATTTCCTTTATTTTTAAAGCTCAAAGTTGGGTTACTCCAATACATTAAGGAGATATATTGGTAAAAGATTGACTTTAAATTAATAAGCAAAGATTAATATTTTCTAACATCTTGAAGTCGGTGCATTTTGTTTTTGTTAAAAATAATAATTTCTACACTTCATTGTTGAATAGGTTAGAATTAATATTTTAAGCACTTGTAGAAATTGTACTACTGGCACGCGTATACAAAGTTCCCTTTCGAAGAGTGTATGGGTCCGGCGCTCTACAACAAGGGTTGCTCTCGATTTCCCTGGGATCCACTCATCATATCCTGACTTGGTGCCAATGTGATAACCTCAAAAGTAAACCCTTTCGAATCAAGATAAAATTGAAAATCGATCCACAATTGGATAAGAAATCGCTTTAACAAATGTATAAAAAAATATAGTCTAATTGAGAAACGCCTCCTTTTAAAAGTCGGCTAAAAAGTTATTATTTAGATATGGGAACTCGGTAGCTAAATTTATAGCGAGTTTAGATTTATAGGTGTGTGTCTTATATTAGGAAATATACATTAAAATGGAATTTCAATTGACGAATTCGGAGGTACTGTGACAGATATAATAAAGCTTTTAACTAAGGTCCATAACATAAAGTTGAAAAATAAATACAACAAAAGATCTTTTGATGAAACTGGTATTTGTCAAACAAACTTTTACAAAGTAATTTAAATCAGGTGGCTGTAGTAGACAATACAATTTTAAAGTTTACAGACCACCATATGCTTAAATTATTTTAACAACAATGAATTACTTTGTTTTTATTGTTTTAGCCTGAAAGTTCCGTTCTCAACCATACAAAAGTTAAAGCTGTGGATGTAGCACAGGTGGCGCACAGATTTTTGGCCTGAGAAACATTTTTTTTTAGAAGCTAGTAAACAAGCAGACAGCCCATTTAATGGAAAGTCGTCAACGTCGCCTATAGATGCTTGCAACACCAGGGGCGAAGCAAACGCGTTGCCAGCTTTTTAAATGGGATAGGGGGATATAGATAGATCCCTTCTACCATACCATGGTTTATCCTGTCTGATAAAAACTTCTATCAGACAGGAGGAATAGGAAAGAGGAAACAAATAGGAGGATGGGATAGAGAATATGGGATAAAGGGAGAGCGAAGCGAGCCATTAGAACTCTCCCTCATCGCACGAACTAATAGCTGAGGAATAACTGTATCACGAGAGACCGTGGTATCATAACGACCGAGCCGGCCTTAAGAGCTGTAATCACGATTCCATCATCGCTCTACCACGTCACGTCGTTTTGGACTATTATCCAATTATCATAGTTTCAAATATTTCCTCTCGGGAAATCTGTTCAAAGATATTGTAAATAAGAAACCAATTACGATATAATAATAATAACAAACAATATTTGGATCCCAAAAGTAATTAATAACAGGCTACAAAACAATAATAAGATGACACAGTAACATCGATGGCGGTCACAACTATTACAATCTTTTACGTAGATAAAGCTATTAATAATTCCCCAATCATCAATCACGGTGAGGTCAAAGCCGTACGCGGAAACGAATGTTCCTTCTTAGCAGTTTTTTATGAATTGTTTTTACATTAGATGTCATTAAGCATAGTAGTGTACCGGGCACCGGGCACCGGCCTACGTTGGTGGGCGCCGGAGTGACACGCACCAACGGATTATTTCGACGGACTATTTATAAATGCGAGGCTCGCAGACACGGATTGCGGTCGCTGGAATCTGCTCCTTTGTCATTGGAACAACCTGTTCTCTCCGCGATCTGAACTCACGGCGAGCACAATGTAATGTAACGGGCCACCTGATTAACCGCCATTCCGTCCGGGTATGCAGATATCGAGCACTACGCGCCGCCACGCCGCCATGCCGCACCATGCCACGACGATCACTGATCATATTAATTTCAAATGATAGATGGCTTTTATAGCGTTAATACCTCGTTATTGATATAGATAACAGCCCAAAGGTAAGTGAACTTTCTATAGGATTAAATTAAAGGAAACTGAAATGAGAGCGTGCTTTTAGCGTGACATTCACAGATGTCGGCTGTGGGAACCAGCGTGCAAGTGCACTAATTTTTTATAAGCGATCATAACGTCACACACATATCTTAAACATTTCTTTTGCCTTGTGTATTTTTTGTTCCGGTTTTTTTATCGTTAACTCAGTAGCAGGTGGACGGAACAACTATTTCACACGATCTTATTTTAAGAGTGATTATTGTAATCGATTTCTGTAGCTTACTTTTATTAACTTTTATGGAGAGTCGATTTTAATAAATTCAGTGTAATTTATTTGAATATCCTTTTGATAGATCAAAACGGTTATTAGCATTTATAAATATTAATAGATAGATTCTTATTGAGAGTGACTTTATTATGCTCTCTTTTCTATAACAGTTTATCTATTGTTCGTTTGTTAATTTAAATAATAAAAAGTAGTGTTTCTATGTAACGTGAGATAGAAGCATCCCTGAATATAATTCTTTCAATGTGTATCGCTAAACAAAAAATAGGGCACCTTTCGCAACATCCGCTAACAATTCTCACGAGACAGGTAGTTGCTTCCGTTGAATCTTCCATTGATCGCGAGTAGCAATAATAATTATAACAATTGTGTAAAGTAAGTCTCGCGTGATATTTATTTTTAAAGTTATCTCTACATTGCTAAGAATTTCATCACTCATATTTGTGTATTAGTTTATATATTAATATTCATAGATACATATATTAAAGTGAAAGTAATTTACCACAACTACGTATTTTATTTCTTTGTTATGGATTTTGTTATAAGAACATATTTGTAATAAGTACATATAAAATTTGGAATGCGAGGAGGAATGTAAGATATTTTTATCATGGAAAATAGGTAGATATACATTATTTTATAAATCTGCAGCCATATACATACAGCGTTGTATATATGGCTAGTTAAACGCATAATGCTTATGTTCTAAAAAATATACAAAGGGCCACTTTGGGGATAATTTAAGAGATCCAGGTCTAGAGTATGCCGTAATAACAGCCTCGAGTTGTGTTCCGGCATTAGTTGGCCACTAAATATAAGCGTCTATCTCAATGGCAGCAGCGCATTGGATGCTCACCTTTGGGGTTGCAAACTTCCATAGGCGATGGTAGCTGCTTTCCACCGGGTGGATTGTCTGTCTGTCTGCTGAACTCATGCGGTAAAAAAAAACTTCAGTAAATCGTACAATCTAGCCTGTAAGGGCAAATTAGTCATTTAACTCTTCGTATGGGCTAATTAGTCATATAATTTTAAACTAATTTCAAAAGATTAATAATAATATACATTTATATAAAAAATCTTTACCAAGATTCATGATTCCATTCAGTTGCATTCGTAAATATTCATGTCGTCCTAATCGTTTAAACTTCAATGACCAATCACTTACACCTTGTTCCGATTACTGGTTCAACAAAGTCGATCTTGTGACGTACTTTTAACCCTCCATCTGTATTCAGAATCTTTTGTATTACAAGAGAAATGAACGAGAAAAAATCTTGTTCCCAAACGTATCGTGAGAAACCGTCGAATATGTGCAGCCCTGCATTCATTGAGCGACGCGATCAATCTGGGGTAAATATCATATTACAAGGGAACCACAGGCTACTTTCCTTCTTACAGGTGAATGGCATTCGTTGGTCTTTTTATTTTTATCACTAACAGACGTTTTAAACAAAAGACAAGTAAAAAGTACTTTACAGAGAGGTGCATATATGAAGAGATTAATTATGGTTGATGAAGTGAAAAGTGTGTGTTAAAATTGTAGCAAGTGGAGATCAACCGTCTTTGTCTACACCTATGGGAATGGGGATTAACTTAAATAATTTTGACTTTGACACCAATATTATTTACAGACATTTATCTCATGGGCCATAAAATCACTAGGACTGTTAAGGACGTTCACGTGGCTATGATATGAAGGCCATCATCAACAGGCACCTTTGACAATGTTATGGTATTGTGGCCTGACACCAAGTGAAGCTTATTCCTGTACGCATTAAAGGCAGGAATCTATATTATTATTACGGTTTGTTTTGGGAATTGAAATAAAACCATTGATAAATTTCATCTTATTAAAATCGATTTCATAGTCGCTGTACACTTTATGTTCCATATATTTTTTTAATTATTTGTGATACCAATGCGGAAAATTGGTTTTTACAAACAATTTGCTGAACATAAGCCCGAGACGAAGACGAGGCCTTACTACAGTCATAGGTTTGTTAAAACCAACAAACCAACTACACGTGTGTCATACAATGTTTTCAACACATTTGCAAGAAAATACTAAAATTGATACAAATATAAAACAAAGACCAGTCGGAAAATCGCAACAATCTTTGACGTTTCTAATATGAAAATGGCGCGCATTTGCAAATGACGCCATGTGCGCATGCCGTAAATTAGAATTCATCTTTCGTCTCATTTTCTCTATAATATTAAAGTGAGACAAATATATTAATGAAAAGATCTTCCGAGGAGGTTCGATTATACAGCTTAATTATTTTCATAATCTGAAACTCCTTGGTGGAATTCTTATTTTTTTCACCGAAGTAATACTACTTTACAACACGTTCCATTGTGTGGTGCGTAATTTTTAACTTTCGAAGGATATGTACAGGCTTCGTAAATACATTTCTTGAGTAAATATGTTGACAAAATGCTTATTAAATAAGTAAATTTTTTCACGCATTGTTAACGGTACGTGTATATAAATAAATATATATAAATGTTTAGTATAATTACGTATGGTGTTACGTTGCGCCATACAATCGGAGTATCGGCTCTGATGGCGTCGCGCGTCGCCACTGAGTCGCGTTGGCAGTTGCCTAGCCTGACTCATACTTCCTCTGTACAGATATTTGTAAGCAATCTCTAGTTCTACAGTAAAAGAATAACTGAATGGTCTGAAAAAAAAAATTACGTTAACATAAGCTTACCAGACGAGATAAATTATCCTGATATTTAAGAAAAATGTTTAGGGCCGGAATATCATACATGGATTTGAATACAAAAAAAAATATAAAAAAAGACTTGCATTTCTTGTTATTATTAAGTCTATAATTGGTTAGAAATGCGCTACTAAAGTAAAAAAAACTTGAGAGGTGTCAAGGGACACCCGGATGGAACGAAGTTCCTTTCGATTATATACAAAAAACCTGTATACACTCAACAAAAATAATCGTCGCGACACCACACTGTTCAATGCGAAGTGTAATAGTAAATGAGTAAGTTTGAATCCTATTTATTTCAATATAAGAAACAATTTAAAAATCGAATCACATCCTGCAATTCGACTCTTGAAACAAATTTAACTTTAAACCAGATTCGCGATATTGCTCCTTATTTTAATGACATTAAGACTCTATATGTCCGCAAATGCTATCTGTACGTCAGCAACCCATGACATTTAAAAATAATGTACTACAAATTAAACTCTAACTGCGTAATATATAATAAATGCGTAATAAAGCTGCATTTTATCTTGGCAAGTTCAAAAAGTGTCGGTGACAACTTTTTCGTAAGAATTTTTTCCGTCTAGCCCCCATTCCTACCGCGCGATAAGGAACTACGTTCCAAAAAAACCCTCCCCCGTATCTTTTATGATAATTAAGAAAGTAAGTTGTGTAAAATAATACTGACAAAATAACAATTTTAGTTCCAAGGAAAACCCCTTATCACGTCTAAGAATATTGGGATCCTTGATATCGACATTTCAAAAGATGTACATATATCACCGCCCTACACCCTCGGCGAAAATCACCCGAGAACAGCTCTGTACACACCGAAATCCACTAGACGTAGCATATGCCATGAGTGATGTATACTCAGGCAAATACTCGTCCAAAAATCAAGCTCGTTCCCTGGAACTCAAACGGTATTCGCGAGGGCGCATACCCACAGAACTTGCCAATACTCTTTATCTAACTCACACGCAGTTAGAGAAAGAGGGCCTAATAAAACTGTGGCTGTGGCAAAGGCGAAGGGTCATGCGTTCAAACGATACACGAGGCTCAGGGTCTTACCTTCGAGACAGGTGATCGTGAGGTCCAATTCCAACAAGATGGACCTGTACAAGAGCATCCCTCATGCGGTCGTGGCAATTTCACGACACACTGGTAAATTTATTTACTACACAACCACCTTCGTCCTCAAAGCGGAGAAAATCACAGTCGATAAGATCAGGGATTACAATATAAAAATGGCGATACGCATGGGAGACAAGACGGTGGTCCAAGTCTAATGGAGGGTCAATAATCCCCCTCCTAAACCATCCATCATCACTAACACCAACTAAAAATGTTTCACACACACATGTGTCACGACAATTAAATAATAAATTATAACACCACACTAAGTCACAAACACACAATCAAAAACAACAAAACTTATACACTTACTCACACCAACGCGCAATACCACTGCATTGCATTACACTCACAATTCATAAACAAACCAAGACACACAAAGAGCCTAAAAATTAATAACCTAGGCACAGAAAGAAAAACATACATGGCATTAGTTAAGATAATATATATAGGTATAGACATAAGGCACACACTGCACATGCATTTTCTCACAACACCAGCATGTAACAGATACACTCTACACTAGTATAAGTTTAGTATTAAAATTAGAAAAAATAATATTCTTAAGGTACACAACGCAACATAAAAATCACAAAATTAATGTCACACATAATAACACAAACAATAAGCGTGTATGAATTCAAAAAGTTGTAAAAAGGGTACGGAGCTATAGTAGAATTATTTTGTCCGTGCAGTTTGGGTCATAAAATAAAGCGAGTATTTCGCTCTCTTCCACTCACGGGCCTTATGGGCGGGCATAGTGATGCGCATTATTGTTGTCGATAAGCGTTATCGATAGTGTATTTAGTTTTGTCATTTTGTGGGTTAATTATAAAAATGAAAAAAAATAGATACAACAACGTATTTATTAAAAAAAGAATAATAATGACTTATAATAAATTATTAATTAGGTATCTATGTTAAAAAAAACTATAAGTACAAAAGTTTAGAATGTAACAAGTTATATTAAAAATAAACATAAATACTTATATTTAAGTTTAAAATTAACAGCCAAAAAGATAATAATGATTTTTATAAGATTGATAATCTTTCATTGGTGACATCTCTGATGTTGCAAGCGTCTATAAGCGATGGTGATCGCTTTTCATCAGTTTGACCGTCAGCCTGTCTACTTTAGCTTTATATAAAAAAACTTGTAGCCATAAAGGTATAATTCAAGACTTTGAAGCCGGGAATTGACGACATATGATTGGTCCTAACCCTATAAGATGATAAATTGGTTAACTGAACACCTTATTGTATTAGCTTTCGCCAAGCGTAACCTCAATAAGCATAATGTCACTCGGCATTCATAACGGCATCATAATTAAAATATTATTTAAATCAGTTTTGACATGGTAATGGATTATAAATAAATAATTCATTGCGCTTTACTCTAGAATAATAGAAAATATTTTTCTTATTTTGTTACAGATACAAACATGTGCGTTTTCTATTTAATCACAGTTCGTGCCCACGTTTGTTGTCTATGTGCTAGAGACTCCTTTTTATTGAATCGAAAGTAACAATTGGCAGGCAGTCGTAACGAAGGCGGTTGCTGCAGCCCACCCACTTTAGATGATTTCTGATCGGACAACTTTCTAGGCTTTTTTGTTCAAATTCAAAGGGTAATCTGACATGCACGAATGATTTGCGACAATTGTCAATCATATACGTACTTTACTGATAAACCTCGATACGTATATGTGCCTAAATACTTATGCAAATTTGACAAGGTAGGCGTCACTTGTAGAAAGTTGCAAGAAAATTCTGTTCATTGAAAGCGTATGGAAGAGAATTCGATGAGGAACTTTGTGGCGTGGTATGTGTTCTTAGGGCTCTCAAATAAGACGGCCATGCTACATAGAATCTGGTCGCGAGAGGCGCGCGGGCGTCGCGTCGCCTGTCACAATCAAACGCTCCTGTTTGACAGATACGATCTGCGCCCGCGCGCCGCCAACTGTCAGCGCTCTACTCTATTGTGACAGCCATTAACTGTGCCAAAAAGAAATGTAATTACAGTTAACCGGTTACATATTTAGTCCACTAACTGCATTATTTAGAACTGCGTCTCACATCTAATTGTTGACAGGATTAGGTTTTGGACAGGGAATTTTTTTATCAAAATGTATGTGGAATGTGAACCCACATTGGAATTCTCTAATTATTTTTCGTGATTTCTGTTTATCTCCCGGGCACTACGGCAGCTTTTAAATTATTCTATCGGCAGTAAGCATGATCAATATTTTTTTGGAGATTCCGCATATGGACTAGTACTTAATAATATCGAACTTTTACACAGGAAAATCTAATATGACCCACGGAATTTAGACTCGAAATTAATGCAAGCTAAATTGAAGGCAACGTAGGATTTATCAACAATCAAATATAAGTTTGACACATCAAATATCATTCTAGTACAAAACCCTATAATAATTATGATTACATGAAGCAATATCTGATTTGTACTTTGTATAATAATAATAATAATGTGATTAATTGAATTTCCATACAAAAAATGAACGAACAGAAATAATCAAGTTAAAAGTGAAAACAACCCATACATACCTTTTATTAATATTGTAAACCATTTGTAAGTAATTGTTGTATATGTATACAATTAAATGCATCAACAACAGGTTCTCAATTTGAATAAAACATGTTTAGGTTTATCTTAGAATCGAATAAGCTCCGTTAGCCTGTTATTTATGAATTGATCGACTGTTGTCCGCTGGTGACGAAAGCAGACCACTTCGTGATCAACGGTGCTCCCAAATCAGACTAAACACAGTTGTCTCAAACTCAGGTACTTCTTCGAAACAATTGGTTAAGGACTTATCCACATCGGAATGTTGGTTTCTTTTTGTTATTAGATTTTATGTGAAAATATTTCACGAGCGAACTTTATCATGAAAGAAATAGAAGCGGGCGAGCTTTAATAATGAGCTTCTTGATAGCAAAATTAAACTACATGTATGATTTGATTCAAATATTTCAAATTTAGAGCTTTCAACAAAATTAATTTGTATTAAACTTGGATCCGTACCTTGCGGAAAGTATTCAATATATGGTGAAAAAGAAATATACATGAAATTTCATTATACGCTCATTCCTTCTCAGCGCTTTTAAACAAAGTTTATATTTACTATATCGTGTAAAAAATGGCGAACGTTGATTATAGATGTACTTTGTACTTCAAAACCATATTTTACTATCTAGTCGTAAATACAGTTTTGAAGTAGTGAGGTAGTCTACATTATTGCTGATCATATGATATCTCAGCAGTCTTTATCTTTATTGCCTTTCTATCTTTGTTCATGTTTGCTTTCTATCTATATGTCAATTGATACAAAATATATGCACCTGAGATGGAATCTATTGTTCATTTATCAATTGAAGTTATGGAGTGGCTCTATACCGTCATCAGACACTGTCAAAATAATTTAAATATTATAAAGTTCGGTTTTTATCATATTGCTAAATTATGGAATATATACAATAAAAGGAAGCAGGGTATTAAAGTTGTTTGGTTCCGAATTCTGCTTCATTCTACTTCTCAGCAAGATTTTGACATTCTGTTATATGACATTATTTTATTATTATGGCACGGAGTCAGTAGCCAATAGTTTTCGAAATAAGTCTTTTATTAGGAGGAGAGTGTCATTAGGGGATAAGCCTTAAACATTCAATTAGAACAAATATATAAATAAATACCAATATAACTAATACCTTATAGATTCAAAGTAATTTTGTTTTCTTATTGGAATTTTATAAAATGTTACAAACAAAAGTTAATTATAATTAAAATAGAACATACTTAAGAACTTTCTTGTATGAAAACACAAACTTAGGCGCTTTGGCAGGCAATGGTAGCGCGTTTGAATATAACTTTAAATTAGTTTCCGACTGGGGAAATGCTAATTTTAGTTATGTTCAACCTTTCTAAGACCCAGGCGTGCCATTTAGAGCGGAAAGGACTTCTTTTGAACAGACGAATACTTTCAGAGGTTTATTAAATTCATATTAAAATTGAAAATTTATTTGCGTGTTGCCAAGCAAACCATAAAAATTACCATACCAATGTACCTATTGTTACAACAACAAAATATTGCAAAATATATTTTTATGGTTTACTTGGCACCGACTTCAGGATGTAGAAAATTAAATTTTTTGCTTTTTAGTTACTCTTGAAGCTGGTTTCCTATTTTGTTCGATTTTTTATTACAAATAAATACTATTACAATTTTAATTCTTAATCATTTAAAAAATATAAGTACTATTAAAATTTGTAATTACTTTATATTTATTTTATTACGTATTTATTTATTTTCAAAAATTTTACATTTTTTTTAAAAATATATAAAGAAATTTTTTTATAAAAAAATAAATAACATTATTCTTTTATAAAAATACATCAGAAATAAAATACATATTTAATAAAAAAAATATAAAATCTTGCGGATCACCGCCAGCGGGGCCTCAGGTCCAAACTACCGGTGGTTAGGACTCCAGAGTTAGGAACCTCCTCACAATTCGTGCCGTGTCCAAGAGTGCTGCCTTCTGTATCTGGCCCTTCACCCAGGCTCCCAGTGAAAGCCTCTCTAGATGACGGTCGAGGCTTTTCGCTATAAGACCATTGACGGTGACAACTATCGGCACAATGCTCGTTGACTCCAGCCTCCACATAGCGGTAACCTCGTGAGCAAGATCTAAGTATTTACTTAGTTTTTCTTTTTCTTTCTTCACGAGGTTATCGTCATGCGGGATACTGATGTCAACGAGTATTGCTCGTCGCGCAGATCGATCTATTATCACGATATCAGGCTTATTGGCTACAATAGTCCTGTCCGTGATAATTGATCGATCCCAGTAGAGCGTGGCACAACTGTTTTCAAGAACTGGCTCCGGCGAGTACTGGTAATAAGGCACCTCCGTTTCCACAAGACCGTATCGAAGGGCAAGTTGCTGGTGGATAATCCTGGCTACGAGGTTATGTCTGTGCAAGTATTCGCCGTTAGAAAGATGTGAACAGCCGGAAACAATATGCCTGAGGGATTCACCTGGGCGATGACATGCCCGACAGATGTCCAAGGTGCCATCCTTCAGGATATATTTCCGGTAGTTATTCGTCTTAATAACTTCGTCCATAATTGCAAAGACAAAACCTTCGGTTTCTCCGAAGAGGTTACCGAACCGTAGCCAGTTTACCGACGCTGACAGGTCTACATCGGGCCCTGTTAAGGCCCGATAAAACCTGCCATGCAGCGCCTTGCTCTTCCATACGTCGATGCGGTCGGAGGCGCTCAGTACTGCCAGATTGCACCAATTCTCGTTAGCCAACGAGAGCGTGGTAAGACCTTTGTCTACTGCCACAACATCTTTATGCAGGCCCACGTCCATCTTAAGGAAATATGCCCTGAGATTGTTCACCTCGCGATTATGCAGATCCTTGGCATTTAGAAAGCCTCGGCCTCCACATCTTCGCGAGATGTACAATCTCATTACTGATGAACGTGGGTGATGCATACGATGTTTTGTCAGCAGGCAACGGACTCTTCGATCTAGGGCATCCAGCTCCGTTTGAGTCCACCTAAGTATGCCAAAGGAGTATGATAACACGGGCATAACCCAGCTGTTGAAGGCTCTGACCTTATTTCCACCTGAGAGAAGGCTGGTTAGAACCTTCCTCAAGCGGCAAAAGAATCGGTCCTTCACCGTCTGTTTTACGTCCGCGTCGGCTATACCTAAGGACTCTGACATACCCAGGTACTTGTATGTTTCGGTTTCGGAGAGGGATTTAAGAGACATGTTCTCTGAAAGTTCTAAATTCGGTGAATTCACAACTTTCCCTCGCCGCACATGCATGACCGCACACTTTTCTATCCCGAATTCCATACTAATTGACTTACTGAAGCGTTCTGTTGTCTTCAGTAATTCAATCAAATCTGGTTCGTTGGATGCGAAAAGTTTGAGGTCATCCATATACAGCAAGTGTGACATGATCTCACCCCCTCTTCGAAACCGATAGCCTAGCTTTGAAGACTCTAGCAAAGTGCTAAGAGGGTTCAATGCTACGCAAAACCACAAGGGACTCAGGCTGTCACCCTGGAATATTCCACGCTTTATATTTATCGTGCCCTCCGGCAAAGAAGCCCCTCCACCACCTGGAAGCTTAAGGTGTGTGACCCATTGCCTCATACATGCCTGAAGAAAGGTTCTTAGAGTTGCATCGACTTTATACAGCTCTAAGACTCTCATCAACCATGTATGCGGCACTGAGTCATACGCCTTTTTGTAGTCGATCCAGGCAACGGAAAGATTTCTTCTATTCCGTCGGGCTTGTTGGCTAACAGTTGTGTCAATGAGAAGCAATTCCTTCGTACCACGTGACCCAGCCTTACACCCATTATGGGTTATTGCCAAAATGTTATTATTATATAAATAATTTGATAATTTTTTTCCCAAAATGGACGTAAGGAGCTTGTAGATGGTGGGCAAGCATGTGATTGGTCTATAATTTTTGGGTTCAGTGGTACAGCCAGATTTGAAGAGTAAATGGGTGACGCCTGTCGTCATAAAGGTTGGAAGCGAACCACGATTAATAGCTTCTTGGAATTGATTAGCCAAGCAACCATGCGAGCTTTTGAACCACTTAATCCAAAAGTTATGCAATCCGTCCGGCCCTGGACTTTTCCAGTTATGTGCCGAACGAATTGCATTACCAACATCAAGTGGTTCAATGGTAATAGGTTCCATATCTGGCACCTGGTCGCATGATTGCTTGACCAGCTCAATCCAGTCGTCCTCCGTGTGGCTTACAGGCATCGACCATATATTGCGCCAGAAAGAAGCCATGGCATCAATATTTGGTATTTGCCTGTCAGCGACACTATCGCTAGATTTCTCCCAACCTCTATAAACCCTTTTCTCTTCACTTTGGAAGGTCCGATTCAAGAAATATCTGTTCGCTCGCTCTTTGTACCGGCGGATTCTATTTGCCCATGCATAGACTTTTTGCTTCCAGAAGTCTATACGTTCCGTAGCTCTGGCCATATATTCACTGGGGCTGACATTAGTACCAGCGAATGCCTGAGCCACGAAACGCATAACTCGGGGCCGGCAATTGCCAGCCCGGAAGCAAATTAATTTGGCTATGAGAACTCTGGCCCCGTCGATACGCCGCTTAATCCGTATTTGCCAGGCAGGTTTGCCGCTTGCAGGTTGGGTAGGCTGTGTATTTGGAAACTTTACACCAGCCACCCGACATACAGCTACGGCCCCGCAATATAGGATTGAGTGCGTATCGATAAGGTCTGCGCTAGACCCAAAATAAGGCGCTAGTAAGCAATCCAGAGTTCCCATAAGCAACAAATTATTTCTATGCAGGGGCAATTTTGGTATGCGTGGCCTATTTAGGATAGGCTGATCTCGGAATTCTTGAATCGAATGTTCCAAAGTCCTTCTCAATTGCTCATAAGTCTGGATACTTACATTACCTACCGCTAAGTCCTCTGACACGTCGTCCATGGAGTTCACCGGCCACTGCGAGACTGCAGGCGGTGCCGGTGACGTAGGCTGCGGCGTGTCAGTACTTTCGCGGTTGATACGTACAGTATTGCGTAGACGATCAAGTGTCGACTCATCCAGCAGGTGTAGCCGCTGGATAGCGCGCACTTGATCCGATAGTCGTTGCGCCGTCACGGTGGATGCTGGTTGAAGGGTCTGAAACAGAGACAGTAAGCGGCCACGATACGAAGTGAGGTTAGTTCCTCCCTCTGTCGCCTCATAGTACGCGCGCATGACGCACTCGTTTAATTCTTGAGTCCATCTCATGCGGCGCACTACACCACCGGTAGCGAGGGCCGGGCGCGGGATACGTCCTGCAGGCCCCAAGCGTGCCGACGGTGGCCGTCCACGGCCCCGCACAGGTCTTCGCGGCGGGGCGGACGGCGCTGACCCTTCCTCGCTGGTGCTCGACGCCCCGGTGGCCGCCGGCGTCACGAACTCTTCATCCGTTGACGACGACCGTGGAGTGGAGCCGGGCGAGGCGGGTGCAGCAGATGGTAGACGTGCGCGTGTCCGGCTTGTTATCTTGTCCAAATACCTTATCACATCTCAATTGTTCCACATTCTGTATTTTCATTAAATTTCTATTGCTTTTGTATATTGGTATTTTTCATTTTGACATTTGTTGTCATAGTTATTGAACTAGTTGTCTTGATGTCGATATTAATGCGTATTGGTTTATTATAATTTTACTATTGAATTATTATTGCACTTCTTAGTTTATATCGATAAAAATAGGTAATAAATATGAGTAATTTAGTTGTTTTCGGGAATAAAATATGATAAGGAAAATTTAGACATCTATTTGTGACAAGCTTTTTTTTTTTTATATTTATTTATTTATATTTATTTTATTATTAATCTCTCAGTATACCAAGCATGAACATTGATAATTTTAGGGTATAGGTTAGCAATAAGTTCAAGTAGGTAGTAAATAAAACAGTATTATGAAAATAATGAAAGTTTTACACACATTTTCACAAAGTTTGTTAGAAATAAACGCACGTAATTCAAAGTTCTTATAATACAACCAAATGTAACAAGTCCAAATCGTAAGGCAGAAGATCGTAATAACATAAAGAGCGCAAAGCTTCTTAATGAGAGATTGCCATCCGTCTGTACTATTATAATAATGTTTTGATCCTAATTGAAACGCAACTTGCTTTGATTCACTAGGTCTTTAGCTATGAAATTACCTTTCTGCAGTACTGGCCATTTGAAGTCACAATATTTTTTACCTAAGAATTCTAATTTCAAATTAATTTTATTTTAAAAACATGGCATTCTTTTTCAAAATTAGTCATTTGTTTATTGATTAGCGTTATGTTTTCTTCGCGTTTGAATATTTTTCATCATCATTGATACGTTAAATATTGGAGTAGGTATGGAATATGAGTACCATCATGGCAGCAATGCGACGCAAGCGAACACTATAAAAGAACGCACCACCTGTTATTGCTTGGCCACTTTCGTTGTGGAAAATTCAACCTGAAAAATTAACTTTGTGGTCATCCGAAGACTGATCGACAATGACGAATTAAAGGCGATTGTGGAAGCTCAACCTACGGCTGCATTAGCAGTAGCTTTCGACGATAGCCCCAATATTGATTCATTTGCGTCAAATTGGTAAGGTAAAAAAGCTTGACAAATTGGTGCCCCACGAACTCAATGATTACCAGCGCCAAATACGCGTCGAGACGTGCCTTGCACTGCTCAACACGCACACAAAAGAAGGAAGTTTGAACCGCGTTGTTACCTGCTACGAAAAATGGATTCTGTTTGACAATCGCAAATTGGTTGAATCCTAGTTCAGCACCTAAATAATACAAACGAAAACTTACCACAAGAAAAGTAATGGTCACTGATTGGTGGTCTAGCGACAGTGTGATTCATCACAGCTTCTTACCGAACGGGATGAGCAGCAGATGTGTATTGTGAAGAACTGAACGCAGTGAGGGAGAAGCAGATTTGTTCAAAAAGGGCATAAATAAACTGCCTCGTTGGCAAAATGCATCGGTTGTATGGGTGATTATTAATAAAAATAAAAAAATATGTTAATTTCTATTATAAAACGGAAATTTCATAGGTAAAGAACTCCCAATAAACATGAAAATATTTACAGAAAAATTGACAACTTTTTGAAGTTTTAATGAAAAGCAACTTGTAATTTTTTCAAATTATTTTGTCTCGAAAGTCAGTCATGTCACAAAGAGATTAGTGATTAGCAATATAATATAATAGTAGATTGATACTTAGAATATTAATGCAAACAAACGACAATCATTAATTAAGGCAGCCTTTTAAAACGGCTATTACATACAATTTGCACTTCAACCTAACTACTACGCTACCACGGCTTCATTATTTGTATGGAGTTATGGCAAATTTTAACCACTTGGCCCGATTTTGCTATCACCACATATTAGTTTTCCTTAGGTTAAAGCACAACATGGGAAAATTAAAAATGACCGTTGCATATAACAGTGGAATTATTTATCTTTTGAATTTAGTCTAGTTATAATTTATTCCACTGATAACTTTTATCTGATGATATTTTCTTAAGTTTTCGCGACTTGTATACATAATAAAACTACGTTTTAACCAAATCGGAATAACCAAAATCAAATAAATTCCCGCGCTTAAAACCGTCAAAACGTAGTTTTATTTTTATCTGATGATTGAAAAATCCTGAGTAGGGCAAATGATGTATAGTAAGATATAGGAATTGGTTATTGATCGTATAATTCAAATAAATGTTAGTCTCGCACGTACGAGTGTCGTCGATGTTAATGCCGATACGTGCTGGCTCAAATGTTTTCTCGTGCATAGGTTACGGAAAAAATACAAAGTGTAACATTGTGTGAGGGGTAGTTCGCGCACGGTCAGCGATTTACATTCCTCACGACTTCAGGTCGGCATGTCATGTCGGGTCGGGTTCATTTCCATTACGTAACCGCATAAAAAATCATGACAAAAGAAATCATTAGTTCACAGGAACAGATCTTTAAAGTACTTTTAAGATCGATGCTCTCGAATTATTAGATTTGACTCGTTTTAGAGACAAATGCAAGCAAATATTAATTGGAGTTAAAACAGAAAATTGTTTAAAAATAATTGATCGCCATTGGATGAATTATTTATTATTTTGAACACATTATTTAGACCATTTTTTGTTACTGTTCTATCTGGAATAATGTTAGTATTAATTAGCATGTATTAGTGACCGTTTGACGCAGATTTAACGATAGGTTTAATTTAATGCTTTATTCGTGATGCGATATTGTTATAAATTGTCGTTGACCTTAAACATTGACAGATCTAAAGTTATATACACTAATCATTAATGGTGATACTTTAAAAAGAGTATTTGGCTAAAGCCGCTAACAGTAACATTATCTCAGATGGAGCAGCAACATTAGATAAATTGAGACAAAATATTTTTTAATTAATAGAGTGTACCCAATAGCCTAAGGAAACCTGTGCCGCCTTTTTGACACATAAAATTTTCTTCCTCTATGGTTGAAACTCTGAGTAAACTTAGACCGCAAGAAAAAAACTGCTAAACAAAGAACGACAAAAAATCATATAGGTATACTATTTATAAGTATCTCGTTATTCAAATAAAAACAAATATTAATCATTATATTATTTTCATCGCCGCTGATAGGCCATGGGCGTAAGAGAAATGAAAGAACCGGCAAGACGGTTGTTACGTTATGTCTGGCTATTGTTCAAGTTTATTGGCTGTGTCCAGATAAGTGAGCTATTAGCTCGCGACAAATTTGGCAATCGATCTGAAGTCCCTTACTGTTCGTACAATATTAACGATCTGTCGTTTAAGCTCTTGCCCCCGGCTAGGTGGGTTGCGTTATGTCCGCCAAACTTCGTGTGTGGTATTTCGGTGTAATTAATGATTTTTATTATTTTATAAGAATTTTCCTGAAGAATCGATGATTATAGCAATAGCACGTTAAAAGCGGTTCATATCTATGTATGACTAAAATTATCTGGTATTTACTTTGAATAAACACTGAAATTAAATAAGATAAATTGATACAGTGAAAAGTTATTCCAATGTTGAGATAACTTTTTACCATATGTAGAAGTGCATATGAATCATTTTGGTTGAAAGGCATAGAACTGAAACGACACGACGATATTAAATGACAATGAACAATTCAAGCTTATATTTATATTGGTAACTAGGATGTGTCCGTAACTTCGTCCACGCTTGAGTTGAAATTCCCACGGGATTCCCGGGACACAAAATACCACAACATTTAAAAAATAATGTAAGCTATCGTTTTAATGAAAACTGTGTCGGAATAAGCTAATTTTTATGCATCCGAACAACTTCATACAACAACAATAACTGGGATAAAAAATATATCACACATTATATTTCATAAAATTTGTTATCGATCAGTGAAAAATCACATTGGTTTTTTTTTTAATTTAACCCTTTTAAATCATTCTAGAAAAATGCCCGCGTGATTACCGAGATAAAAAGTACGCACATTTTAAGTCTAAGAATTTTTAGTCGATCCTCGAAAACCGCATCGAAATCAGCCTAGTAGTTTTTACGTGAATCCCGAACAAACAGACAACTCATAAATAAATAAACAGACGGACAAACAGACAAGAAGTCTAAAAAAAAATTGCATCGTATTCTCCGTTGTTCATATAGTCTATTTCAGTTTTTTTTAATAGCTTTAATGTACAGACAAGACATATTTAGAATTTTATAATATTATATAGATTTTGGTTCATTTATCCAAATACAAGACAAATGAGAATGAGCCGCCTGATATCGGCTTAATACAAAACTGCGAAAGCAGGTGTCTTGGGCCCCTATAGAAAACTCTAGGGATGGTCTATGCTGCAATGCAAATAAATAAATACGTAAAGCGATATACAGACTTATTTTTTAAATATCAAATTGAAAACATTATTTAAGCCTATTTTATTTTTTTTATTTACTAATGAGATTTTAATTAGAAAAGAATGAATTCATTTCGTACGCCAAAATAATATTTATTATCATTAAATTATGATACGCATTGTATTTGACCTTCGCTTGTTTATTATCGTTTAGAACTTCAAACTGTGAATCATGTTGATATTCTAATAATACCTTTGTAACTGTAATAAAAAAATATGCAACTACACATACTAATAAAAAAAATACGTAAGTGTTATTCTAACTATGAGATTATATTTAATTTGTGTTCGTATTTTGCTGAATCATGTTGATATTCTAATAATACCTTTGTAACTGTAATAAAAAAATATGCAACTACACATACTAATAAAAAAAATACGTAAGTGTTATTCTAACTATGAGATTATATTTAATTTGTGTTCGTATTTTGCTGTTAGCTCTATAACTTATTAATATAGGAATCGGTAAAAGAATGCTCCAGGTGAGGCTCGAACTCACAACCCCGGCATTGCTCACGAACACTGTCTTATAAGTACCGTGCGCTAACCAATTGCGCCACTGGAGCGACGATAGCCTCGTCGAAATTACGATATCAATGCTGGCGCCCCCCTCCCGCTTCGTCTCGGCGCCTCCCATCCTCGCCCAACATCGAGGAAACTGTGTACGAGAATTAGTAGGTATGACTAATATCATTGTGTTGACCCATTAAATGACTAATCAACTTGACAATCATTGTAGTGTATTTTGATTTCCTTTATTTGATGATAACAGTTAACTACTTCCACTATGAAAAACTAAATATAAAATATTTAAAATGTATGAAAAAGAAAGTCTTCTCTAATCATAAATACTGGGGATCTACCCCAGTATTTATGATTAGAGAAGTCAACTCAACCTTTTTGGCATACGGGCCACATAGACATATCAGATGAGGTTAATATGAATTTATTTACGTGTTAATAAAAAACATAAAAAAAAACGAGTAATCGGTTGGCGGTACGCGCAAAGCAATGGTTCCGTAGAGCTGTTAAAGTTTTTATTAGTTGGCAACAGAACCATAAAAAGCAATTATTCGAAAATACCGTGTCTCAAAAAGTCCTATTGATGTACAATAGAGTAATAAATAAATATATTTAATTGAATTTCTTAATACTTTTACCATCATTAAGTTACTAACTGCTTACTACCAACTACTTAAGACACCAGGCGGGCCGCAGGTTGAATATACCGGGACTAGAGACTGAACAAGAATACTAATAATGAAAATTATTGTTTAGTAAATAAATGTAATTCTGATAACCTCTTAAATCCTACGTGACTAGATGGCGCTACATGTACTTCATTTAAAAAGTTAAGTGAAAAGAAATTCGACTTTTGGACTGATTTGGTATAAAATATATTTTAAATAATGAAATGCCATAAAACAAGAGATTAAGAGATATTTAAGTATTTTTAAACCGAGTTCCAAAAGAAGGAGATTCTCAAATCATCTGTATGTTTTTTATATATGTATGTTACTCGAGTTCTCCGTCGATTGTAGACTAAGGGCCTTACTTATAATCCTTTCCTTAATTTAAAGAAAATGCTCAGCAACTGATTAGTGAAAATCTTACCCATAAACTCCTCTTTAGTAGAATATTTTGGGTACAACCTATGTTAATCGTTCAAATTTCGTTTATCTGTGCTCCTCTTAGGTAAACAACAGGTATATACGTTTAAGTGAAATAAAGATATTAATTGAGTAGGGTCTGATTCTGATTCTCTTACTTAAGAGATGCCTAATCGTTTTTCTTAACGAGATTATTATAAGTAAGGCCGTTAATGTTCAAATTGTTTTGTTAATCTTAAGAACATACGCCAGAGATGGTCCCATGGTCACCAAGCCAGGATCTAATTAGTGGATCGTAAGAAAATCGAGAGCACCTCTTGAAGAGCATATACACCGAACAATGAGAAGGCAAATTTGTATACGTGTTCCAGTCGTACAATTACTACAGGTGCTTAATATATTATCTCTAAAGCTATTGAAATATTTGCGTAACTAAAAAGTAAAAAATATGTTTTTAACAAAAACAAAACCGATTTCACACTAAAAAATAAATAACTAACCGGCTTCTTTCTACATCATCTTGAAGTCTAGATTGTTTTCAGGGCAGGACAACTTATGTCAGGTTCGCTAGTTTAAAATAAAATATACTTGAAACTGGTCTACTTCAGGCATCAAAGCTCAAACGAAAAATATAATACAATTTTACTTTAAGTACAATATATTATTATTTTCAGAATGGCAATAATATTATTTTTCCTTCTTTTATTTAATATTTTAAAGATATTTTGCAAATTTGACAATGCATATGTCACTTTGCACAGTTTAAGTGTGCTTAATTTCATATGTTTAACTAGTAGTTCCCGCGAAAATCATCTATGAAACGTATCTTCCATCTATATATATAAAAATCAATGCCACTTTTCGTTGTAATTTTATAACTGGACAACGACTTTACCGATTTTGATGAAATTTTGTCTGTGTGTTTGAGTGGGTCCCGGATGGTTTAGATTTGCAATTAGAACCGGTAGGTGGCGCTGATATCGGGTTTTAGAATCCTCCTAATCACCGGGAGCGATTTTGGTGATTTTGTTTTTGTGTGTTTGAGTGGGTTCCCAGATGGTTTAAATTCGCAAAAAGTAACGGTAGGTGGCGCTGAGATCGGGTTCTAGAATCCTTCTAATAACCGGGAGCGATTTTGGTGATTTTGTTTTTGTGTGTTTGAGTGGGTTCCCGGATGGTTTAGATTTGCAATTAGAACCGGTAGGTGGCGCTGAGATCGGGTTCTAGAATCCTCCTAATCACCGGGAGCGATTTTGGTGATTTTGTTTTTGTGTCATGAAACAAAGTGTTTTAGGAATTCAGAAAATATGGCGGTACGAAGTTCGGCGGCTCAGCTAGTATATTATGTAGATATGGACAAGAAAACTGAAACATGGACAGACACCAGTTAGATTAGTAGGCGTTCTACTCACCTTTAGCTATCCGATACGAAACAAGACTTTTTAAATGCATGTATGGTAATTATAACGGTCATGGCTGCTGTTTGTGGATGATTTGTAACATTTTTTTAATAATAACATCGTGTAATTGTATAATAATAAAAATTATAGTTTTTATGATTTATTTCAAACTTCCGCGCAGCTACTTTACTTGGTGCTAGGTATATTCAAGTTTTAGAATAATTGTAAGAAATACTCAACATGAACAATTTTAATAATAACATACAAGAGATAATATAATATGTTCGGGTTGCCAGTAACTGTTGTACTCATCTCAAATAAAACCAAAATCCAACTATGTTATTTCATCGTATTGAGTGCCATAAAGAATTAAGACATTATAATAGAATCATTAATTAAAAAATAAATTAAAGTGCCAGTTGATACATATTAAAATTGTTATTAAGTGAGAGAATAATCTATTGCTGTATGAGTGGGAGAGGTTATTATGATAAAATGTATGAAGAACAGGAGTGACAGAAGCGCCGCTTCTGGTATAAAACACGCGCGAGGTGTCGGGCGTGCCCGTTGCTCCCGGCCATTCGATTAGCGTCTAACTTAAGTGATATGTTAATGGTCTATCGAATTATAAAATATTTTATCATTTCTGACCCCCATTTCAAGGGGAATTACATTCCCAACGGCCATATGTGACCATCAAACGAGTATATACTTATATATTTTATATTACTATGTGTGCCTTTAACCATCGCACTTGCAGTTATAATAAATGTATACGAATATAATAATCGAATAAAACATGTTTTAGTCTGAATCAGAATTATGAATCTATAGGTCACTGGTTTATATCCAGTTCGAAGGACCAATCTGTGGAGAGATCGTAAACTGTATATATTATAACTTGGAGACACGAATTTTCTTATAATATTAATATTTTTTTAAACGATACTTTCACAACCATGGAGAAATATAGAGTGAAGTAAAAACAAAAGAAGTACGACCAAGTGTTAAATAATAAAAAGCAAAATATCTAAAGTAGTTGATTCCAACAGTGAGATTTATAATATTTAAATAAATAAATGGTTTATAGTTTTACAGACAATAAGCCTTAGAACATATTTCATTTCTTAAACTATAAATTAATTCATGTAACATATTCAATTTCTTTAAAAGTCATATAAAAGCAAAATAAATAATATAAAATAATTATATACTACAAATATGTAGTGAATACAGATATGTATGATGTTTTAATTATAAATGTCCAATCAACCGAATTGTAAGGCTTTAACGCATGCAATCTAAAAATTTACATTACTCGAAACATTTGACATTTTCATCAGTCATGCAGTTTTTATTTAGAATTAACATACATAATTTCAAATATTGTTAATAGATATTTAACAAATTTAGACATCTAAATAGTCCAAAACGATTGGAAATCTAATGGACAATGTGGATACTTTTTTCATTGCTTTTCATACATAGGTACATACAGTGGTTACGCTACTGCTTGTGTAAACTGGATAATTCATTATTAATATAATTGAACACTTAACAATTCAAACAACAAAAAATCAAGCTTTTATTGAATTACCCTACGGTACGAAATACCTTCTTTAGACGTAGTTACTTACTTACCGGGGCATAATTCATTGTTCTTCGAGTACCTATGTCAATTAAGTTCAAAAATAATTTTTGAACGGCCAAGAGAGATTGAATTAGTATCTTTTGCTTATTGCATTAGTTAATTTGTTGGACGCGATTGGTAGGCAGTGAGTGGAAATATCAAGCGGCGGCAAAGTGACTGATCAGGTCGATTGAGCAGGACAATTGCCCTTAATGAAAGTAATTAACACGATGCGATCGGCCGATATCGATAGTGGCTAGGAGGCACGCTGCTCTGCGCAGTGTAACCGCCTTCCAATGCCGACATTACAATATGCGCCTAAATCAACCTACACTCGCTTTAATTAGAAAATAAATAGCTACTAACTAAATTATAAATACACTGACAGACAAATAAAGAGATACAAATATGGTAAACATTGCTTTGGTAATATTTGAAAGACGACATTGCATCATCGGAATCATGGGAAAGTTATTATGTTCAAATGGGGAGTTGAACAGATGTTTCAATAGGATAACTTTTTTCCATGTAGAAACCTCTGTACGAAATTAAATGCTGCCAACCATATTCATGAGAAGGACAAACGGGTAAGTCTCAAAAGGAGAGCTTTCACTTTTCTTGTGCGAGTGTTACATTTGGACAGGTATCTAATGAAAGGTGCACTGAACTTCATTGAACATTAAGATTTTTTATATTAAGAAATATTTTGTCCGTTTCAATGGAATAAGTTCAAATGAGAAATATGCTTTGCAATCGTAAGCCAAATAGACTAGAGAAAAATAACATGGATTAGCGGTCGCCCTGAATTCGAAATTCAATTTCCCAGGTGATAGGGTATTTGCTCGACTGGATGGCGACCCCTGGTCTAGAGTATGCCGCCATAATAACCTTGTGTTTTGTTCTGGCATTAGTGACCAGGTTCCAGTCTCCCTTAAGAGAGCAGCAGCGCATTTGTCGCACCATTGGTGTTGCAAAAGCCCTTAGTCGATGGTAACCGCTTTCCATCAAGTGGGCCGTCTGCCTGTCTGCTGAACTCCTGCAATGATATAAAAAAATAAAAAAATTCAACCGTAAAACGAACATAGGGATGAATGGTTATAAAGAAAATTTTCGTTCGTCGGTCGTTGAGGATTCTGTTTTTAACTAAATGTCTATGAAACCTGAAAAATGTGTAAAAGCGATTTAATATTAACAATAGTTATTCGTCTCTCTATGTATCTCATTCTAACACCCGCATCAGATTCTATAGCTTTATTTAAACAATTATTTAATTTAACGTATTTTTGAAACGGATTATGTAAACAACCTCTTTCTGCACTACTTCTTCGAATACTTTAATGTAAAATATCACATTTATCCGAAGGCGCTAGACGCTTAAAAAGAGCTTTAATACGCTTTAAATACGCAAAGGGGAATCCCCTTTGCGTATTAGGTATAGAGGACAGGGACAGTGATATCAGTGAAAAGTAACTTATAAACACCCTAAATCTTACGTGTTTACGTTTTTGCTGCTATTTACCAGAACTCACTAAAAAGAGCCTACATCATTTTTACGTATAGAAATATATCATACACTTTTACTTACCGTTTCTTATTTATAACATGTATATTATCAGTATCAGAACTAATGTAAAAGGCAAAAAGTGTATAGTGGAAATGATCTAACAAACCATGAAGAAAAAACATTAAAGTACTCAGATTATCATTTCTGATATATTTCTTCCATAATAATAATACATATTTTATTTGGAAGTCAGGGTAAATGCACCCACCTTTATTTACTTATAAATATTTCCAGTATCAAGATGAGTGTGGATCAAGGTTAGGGCTGCATTTATCTTTTATGTGTAGTGTAAATCAAGAACAAATTTATCGATAAAATAGTATAAAGCTAACAGTACGACTTGTTGGTATATTTGTTTATGATATTTTACAGATATCTATGTATATGTAAATATCCAGAATAAATAATGCCTATCTCGTTTGAATTATTCAAGGTTGTTTTGCTGCCATGTCTCAGGCGATCGAAATTCAGGAAGTAAAGCTATATTATTCTGTTAAATTTATACCTGGGATTATTTACTATGAAACCTTAGATCTTTAGGAACAGCTTGTAAATCTGTATTTATGTTATTTGTAGTAGTAGTTTAGGTTTGTACGGCGTTTTTGACAAATAGTTTTTCTAAATAGAATTATAATAAATTCTGATGATACCTATGATCAGAAATGCGTTCATATTTACAAGGTATTTTAATGTTACTATCTAGTGCAGCAACACAGCAAAGCCTTTTTCTGGACACGCTTTACGTTTTTCTTTTTGGATAACTGAATAACAGCGACTTCTATTTTCATAATGGCCATATCACAGTTTACAGGCTCGCCAAAAATATTATGCATAATCACATTCAGCGTGCGATTATGAGATATTTTTAATCGTATGATTTTTATGAGAAATATCCTATGTGCCCCATATAATTTTTCACGTTTTTTTTACGCACGGACGAAACTAATCCCTGATATTAATGAACAATGAATTTCTCCTATTACATTAATGTACTCGGTGAATTAAATGAAATCGTGAATCTATAGATATGACTTTTATATGACAGTTGTATTAATTGTGACAATGATGATGTAAGTTCGCATAATGATTGTCAAATTAATTTATTACAACAGCTGCCAACGACCTGAAAAATACATTATACATCACATTATCAAGGTTGTGCTGAACACGTCAAACACATTATATTATATTAAGAATATGTCAGCTATGCAGTTCGTATGATATCCAAAAAAAAGTCACGTGTGCTAAAAACTCAAAGTCTTTTGTGAAGGTTGTTTTAAATAGACGCCTAATTACAAATCCCAAAACGATATAAAATAAAAAAATATTTATATGCATATTTTTTGTCGTGGTTAAAATAGGCATAAATCTGGAAATGACTTTGTTTGAATATTTGTTTGTATCTTTTTCATAACCTTGGGTTATCTGATTATCATGGAATATGATGAAATTAAAATAACTAAAAAAAATATTTTTTTATTATTAAAATAATCATATTTTATTATTGGGATTTTCGTATAGACAATGCTTTATTTAAAATGTAATTCTATTTCATGTGGTTATGATAATGATATTTTTAAACACTGACACAATGACAATGACTGTGAACGAATCCGCGTGAACAATCATAACAATTATAGTTCCCGGCACGATTCTTGAGCGGTCACTTTTACCTATACATCGTGAAATTTAGGTTTTATTTCGAATGTTTGAATTGAATTGCGTTATGTTCATAAATCTTATCACATTGGCCGTATACCGTCAACCGCTCAAGATCCGTGCCGGGAAATATAAATAAACATGAAAAGTATTACAGTTTTATTTATTGTACATTAATTAACATCTAAATTAATTAAAATTATCAACTGCTTGGCTTCTTCAGATTTTTTGAAAATAGTCCTTTATACGTTTTACTTTAAAGAGTGCCCTTATAAAATCAATGCAAAGAAAATCAAGTAATAAGATCTAGTTCGGCCAGTTGGCATAAAGGAATTCCACGTCAAGCGATGAATGAATCGGAGCATCATTCTCAAACGGGCATAATATCGTTTTGTTTGCTCGCATGTTCATATTGAAAAAGCGCGTCTGGTCTCAGGTGCACACCTGTTAAGGCGCCGAGGCCAGGCCGTGCGGTGCCGATTGTGAATCAACATTACAACTGCAGGTAACGAATAAACTTCGCACAAATAGCTGCGTTCGCGTAAATAATGCTTTACCTACTGTACTCATTTTAAAATTTTCAAAGCAAATACACATTAACAAAAAAATATTAACATTTTTTGAACTTTCACTTTACGTAGACAAATGAATATGTATATATAGTTTTAGAAAGAAATAAGAAAAAATATTTATTTAGGACAAGATACAGAAAGTCTTACATGATAATATATATTAAAATTATTAATTGTGATGTCCTAAAAAGGCTCTTGCTCAGCATAATGCTAGTTTCACAACTAGCGCTGATCTTCCGCAAGTACTTCCCAGTGATGCCACGGCTTAGCAAAGCAGATTAATATTTTTTACTGAGATTTTACTGAAGTATATGAACAACGGGGTCATCATCATGGGTCATATACCTGTTTTAAATGATATTCCAATTTATATATTTTAAATCAAGATTAATATTTGAACCTATATACTTATTTTATTTATCTATATCTTTCAATGTGTATTTGCATATTAGTATTTCAGGAAGTTATAACAAGAACAATGTAATAGAATAATACAACAATTCGCATGTATTATTCTATTACATTGTTCTTGATATGACACTAAAATATTATTTCTTGTAGTAAAACATAATTATAGTTATTAACGATGATCAAAATAACTTGATTTATAATTTCGTATAATTTTGAGAAAACTAAATAAAAATAAAAAATAACATATTTGCATCACAATTTTTGTTGTGAAGTATGTAATTGTTGTTTAATATTTAATTTCCCTCACCATCTGGAAGTAAATAAAACACAAAGTGCTTTATAATGCGTAGGCTGTTGTGGATCGGTTATGCACGATCCGGGTTTCAATTTATGCCCATATGCGGCATCGACGTAGTATGCTGCAGACGGTATACAGATTCAGATATGCTAAGAACGTGTTGATCTGTTCGTTTGAGCGGGCACTGGTTGCTGCCGGCACTCAGGTCTGTAGGCGTTAACACTGAAATTCGACCATAAATGTCGAAAATTCAATACAATCCAAACTTTGTAGAAAATGCACTACAGGGAAATAGCTATAATCTTTTCACAAAATCCAAGGCGTAAATACCAAACATAACTAACACCTTTATTCAAAACCCAAATACGCGTAAATGCTGTGTGTTGTTGATTTTATCCACATTCCACTCCGTTGTACAATACGCATAAAGGCATGGTGCAGAATTCCATTAAACTTTTTGTATGCATATAAAAGATTGTAGAAAAAAATTCACTCTCCGCTAGTGATTTTTTTTCGTCTTTGAAAAATAATCTTTCTGTTAGACTTAAACCGCAGCATGAGAACAATTCTGTTTATTTTAATACTCTAATCAATTTATGTAAAATTTTAACCGAAGACATAGACAATTTATATTGCGATGGTAAAATTTTTGGTGAACTCGAATTACATAATTACACTAATAAATAACATGAAAAATACATTCTTAAAATAATTAACATTGAATAATATTGTTACGAGCTACAAGACTCGAATTAAAATAAATGCTGTTGGAATTACTATAGAGTTTATTAGAACTGTACGAAGACGTATAAAACAAGTACAAATAAAACTGGATGCAACCAGTTCACACTGCACGATTAAATGCACGTGAAAAGTCCGTCATAATATCGCTAATCAAAGGTACTACACATGTCATACTCGTATCGTGGTCGTTGCTTGACTGTCTCACCCCTCCGTTCGCGCATTGTCTTATACTAAACTGTATAATACCGAACAAAGGGGCCCCGTTATGAGATAATCCGCCATCTGGCAAGCTTCGACGCAATGCAATAAAAATAAAAGGATTAGTTCGACTCTAATTACAGCCATAAAATAAGTACGATAACAATAGATGTTTTAAAGTTTAAACACGAAGTAAACAAAAAAACTCCGAATGCAGGAAAGGCAATAAACGGCGTTTTACGACATGCAGGTGTGCGTACTTTGTCGGTATGTAACAATATTATTTTAAACTGAAGTGCACTGAGTACAACACAGTGGGTAGGTACAACATGACTAACTGCTCACCTAATGAAAAGTAGTAAGCGTCGCCTATGGGCGTTTACAACTTTTGGGAAAGCTCTTTCTTTAAGTTAATCATTCCTTATTTTGAGTGCGGTCGTAAACATTATTGAATAAACTACGTGCATAAGACGTGCGGATGTCATTCAAACGAGATAAGCCTCACAACCTGTCCGTTCTTATCGATGTACACCAAAGTTTGGTCAAACGTTCCTATGCAAATATAATCATGGTATATTTTTTAGTGAAGTGGGCTTCATGTGCATACTTATACGTGGAAGTACAACATTCAAGATAAGCATAATCTTAACTTACATAATGTGTATCCGGCATATGTGGAGTCGTTTTTAGGGTTTCACGGCAAAACGGAACCCTTATAAATTAGATATGTCATAATTATGATTTATAGGTAAGCTTTCTCAAGAATAGTTTTGTGTGGTGTATTGAAATAGCAAAAGAAAATTTGGGTAAGTGCTTGCCAGTCCGCGCACAATAAAGGTCCTTGTAGAGGTAATAAACGTCGCTTAATTTTGTGATTTGATTAAGGAACCATAAAATTATATTTTATTGGAACTACCCCATATTACAAAAACCACTCAACGAATATTGTTCAAGCTATTTTTTGTTGAAACCATTTTGGAAAGTCTATAACCTCCATTTTTTCAGAATATGTGACTTGGTAGATCCAAAGTAAGACGGTAACTCTAAAGTATACCGTCATGAATTTTCAAGATTTATTAATGACTAGCTACGCCCCGCGGTCTCACCGGCGTGGTGATGGAAAATTGTTATATTTTATATAATTCACACTATATCTTTATAAGTTATTGTCTATGTGTTATTCTGATGTGTAAGCTATATTATTAAAAGTTTCATCAAAATCCATTCAGTAGTTTTTGCCTGAAAGTGTATAAAAACAAAAATAACCACAAATACAGTGAGTTACCTCACTGCAACGTAGAAGAAGCTACGAACAACGGCTTACGCTGGCAAAGGCTTAGCCTGCTCAACCACAGAGCCTGTCAGAAAGTATAAAACTTTAAAATAATGTTAATTTACAACGACGGGTTTAACCTTAAAATTGTTTTTTGCAGTATACAGTAGCGAGCTGCGACAAACAATTGCAGCATTTTGGCATATTTTCAATAAAATATTTAATAAACACCCAAAATTTATACATTAAAGTAAATAGGTAGGCAGGTCGGTAAATCTTTATTGCAGTATACCAAATCATAGACAAACAGAAGTAGTAAAATATAAAAGATAGTCATTACAATAGGCGGCTTTACTGCTAAAAAGGGATCTCTTGCAGGCAACCTTTGGCAGGGTGTAATAGATTTTTGAAACTAACGGTGGTGCAATCTATAAACAACTATAAGTAATGTAAACATTAAAGTAAATTTATTAATAATCTGTAATAAAATATCATGACAAAACTGTTTCGCCTGTATGAAAGTGTGCAGTTGGAGTTCCGTAATTGGAAGATACACAATACGATCAGGAAAACGAACCGAGTTGCGAAGGTCGCGTGGAGTGTGTCAATAATGAGTTTCTTCCGGTAGTTTGGCACGTGCGGGAACAGGAAACGGTTATTTGCCTCAGCTCTCACTTCTCACGGTGGCTGTTCATTATTAAATTATTTTTGTTATTGTTTTGTAAATATTTTCACTATACAATACTAGGACAGGCCCGTGGCTAAGTCCACACTAGATTTGAAATTCCCACGGGATTCCCGGGCCACAAAGTATCCAGCATTTAAAAAAATAATGTAAGCTATCGTTTTAGTGGAAACTGTGTCGGAATAAGCTAATTTTTGTTCATCCGAACAACTTCAAAACACGTAAAAAATATCACACATTTTATTACATTAAATTTTCTATCGATCATTAAAAATCACATTAGAATTCGTTTTTTTTTTAAATTTGGCTATATTAAATTATTTCGAGATAAAATCTTGTCTGATTTCCAGGATAAAAAGTAGCGCAGAGTTTAAGTCTAATAATTAGCTGTCGATCAGTGAAACCCGCATCGAAATATATATAGTTTTTACGTCAATCCCGAACAAGCAGACAAGCAAAACAGAAATTAAAATTAAAAAAATCGCATCGTGTTCTCCATCGTTTATATAGAGTATGCCAGTTGTTTTTTTTAAATAGCTTCAATGTAAAGATAGGGCATGTTTAGAATTTTATAATGTTATAGATATTACAACTGAATAGAGTTTATATGAATATTATAAGTTATATAGCTATATGTATAGTTTATTTTTAGTACCTTATTTTGTATGTTTTATACATACATATAATTTGTGTAGGTGTGTGGGTGGGTATTATTTACTTAACATTACTTAATAAAATAATAAAACTACATTTTAACGGTTTTAAGCGCGGTAATTTATTTGATTTAGGTTTATCCGACGTTTCGGCCGCTTTTCAGTGGCCGTGGTCACGGAAGACAAAGATGACATTACTTTAGTATCATACACGTCAAATGCGTGTGTCTTGATTACTAAGCTAAGGTTACATGCACACACAAATGACAGCATGCACGTTTTAGGCAATTCGTTTTACTTAATATACATATGAACACAATTACCATATACTAATCTCTAAAAAATTATTAATCTATAAAATTCGATATATACATACTTTTAAGTATGATCGAATAATACAATGATACACGAATAAAACCGGAAACATTAACAATATAAAATTCATAAATGTAACCTATAAAATACAAATGACTACAACAAACTTTTCTGTGTGATAAACATCTACTTTAAGAAGGTGAAGAAAAAAATTAATTCGTGAATTCCTTAAGTTATTGGCACAAAAAGGGAAAATTTAAGACATGCCAACTCAGACAATACGCAGTGGTGTTAATCTTGCCACGATCAATAAACTCTCTGATTACACATTCATGAAATACTTTGTGGCTTGTTCCGTCGCTATACATGCCTGTCTGCCTACTTGTGTCGCCTTTTTATTTTGTAACAGGAAAATGTAAAAGAAATTATAAGACCATTTTTGTCATTGCGCGTCGTCCGGTTATAAATAAATATTGTTACGAGTTACGCAGGACTCGAATTAAAATGCCGTTGGAATTACTATACTATACTATAAATTCTGTATTAGAACTATACAAACACGTAGGCCATAAGTACAAATATAACTAGGCACTACTAGTACTAACTGCACGATCTAATAACACGCGTAAAGTCCGTCACTATATCGCTTATCGAATGTACTACACACGTCTTGCTAGTATCGTAATCGTCGCTTGACTGCCCCACCACTCCGTTCGGGCATTGTCTTATAGTAAACTGTATAATAAAACTATCGACTGCGTGTACTGAGGTTTTCCAAGAAAACATAATCTGCACACCTGATTAATTATTCCTGCAAACGGCCAACAAAGTCGAAAACAATAACAATAGGCTATTGTCTAATTGCAAATTTTAAACACAAAGTAATAAAAGAATTCCAAATGCGGGAAGGGTAATAAACCAGGTGCGCATTTCTTTGTCGGTATGTAACAATATCATCGAAAAATGGTAGAAAAGTTGCTAAACCTGACAAAATCAAAATCAGTATTAAAACCAATATCCTAGCGTTAAATGCCTGTTGCGTTTGAAGTATCTATTTCAGAGCCCGATGTACGCTTGTCTACTTTTCTACTCCCTGTCTTCGGCGATACTCATTTATATACAAATGAAAGTATTTATTTATCAATAAACATTCCATATGTGGGCCAAGGCCTCCCCATTTTTGGAGACTGGATAATTAAACCCCCACGCTTGTCTAAGATAGATCGGCAGGTTTCACATATAATCTAGATGTATAGGTTCCTTCACGATATTTTCTTTGACCGTCATCATTTGGTAGGAACAATAAGCACCTTAGACCAGAAAAATATCTAAGGCATTTTCCATGGACAGTAATCCGAACATTAATGCGAAGGCGACTGGATTAGCTACTAAGCTGGCAGCTTAGAAATGGAGTTTTTCTAATTAAATGCTTTTTTATGGTTCCACGGTTGAGTGACAAAGACAGTGAACATTCATGACAATTACGAAACACTTCATAGAATACCAAAATACTTGCTTTATGTTTTAAAAATAACTTAATCTTTATTAAATTACGTTTTAACGGTTTTAAGCGCGGTTATTTAGTTGATTTTTATTACGACGTTTCGGCCTCTTTTCAGTAGCTGTAATCACGGAATACAGATATAATATATAAAATTATTACAGCTCGGTATTTTGGGGAAGACTTTCTTGCGTCGTCTCTTCTCCTCAAGCCACATCATGTTGCGAAGTACTGGTAAATTAGATTAGGCTCCCATAGAATAAATAATAACTATAAACAAAAACGAAAACTAAATAATCAAAATGGACAAGTCGACGGTAGGCTAAAAAAAACTTTAACATTGCTCATTGACACTTGATATTGTTGCTTTGTTTGATTACAGTTACTGAATAGTGGCCGAAACTCGGAATAAAAATCAAATAAAAAACTGCGCTGAAAACCTTTAAAACGTAGTTTTATTATGTGTACTAGTCGCGAAAATTTACGACAAAAACTTAATGGTTGTTTGGTAAATTAACTAGATTTGATTAACAGTAAGTAGCACTAACTTTCATAAGTAATGTATTCTTACTGTGACGAAATTCGTTACGATTAGGAGACATATGGGTCAGCAGACGTATAAACGGCGGCCAACTGATCCAGATAACTATAAAAAATACACCAGCTGACCGTTTCCTATGCCGAGAAACACTTAATTATTAACGGGAAGGTTGGGCGAGGTGACACGGATGAAATTGGCACATCTGTCATACTGCTCGCGCGCTAACCGGTGACTACCATATGTGTCGTATTTAAACCGACCTGATAAAATGTATCGATCGTCTAATTTAATTCTTAATTAATTTATTCATTAACCTTTTGGCCGCTAAGTAACGTATGCAGTTTTAAATCCGAACAAAACACCCAATTAGGTACTACGATTATGTTAAGAGTAATTTCATACTACTCATTAAAGATTTGTTTTACGATTATTATATATCAATTATAACTAACAACAGCCCATAATCGTTCCACTGCTAGACTTGGGCCTCCCAATTGTATGTTTTCATGGACAAGATTCGATTGAACCCACGTCATTTCAGTTTAGGACGCTATTGCGTTTACCAGTAAGCTCTATGAATATAATAAATTGAAAGTCTTTCTGTTTTAAAATAAACCCAAAAATTGAAGTGAAAGCTGCTGCCAATATGGTGCCTAATCACCAACGACCGTGTTTAAAATTTTTGTTTGCCAATCTGTATGGAAGTTATCTTAAATAGATTATAAAACGCCTTTATAAATTTCGAGGATAATTTAAAGAATTCAATTAAGTCTTATATAATATTGTTACGTACGAGCGGGGGTACGCACTTATGGATTGGAAGAAAACACCAGTTTTTAATTTAAAAGCTTTTATTGACTTACTCAGCCGCACGTAGTACCTGTCTGCAGGGTTGCCCCTATACGCACGACCAACGATTCACAGTCCCGATGATAAGTTGTCACACCCTCAATACCGTCGCCGATATTGCGTGGACCACCTCCGATATTATCGCGGGTAGCTTGCGTCTGGTTCCTCTTTCGAACTGCGCTACACAGCTCCTTCACGTATCTGTCCACCAAACTTGTTACTAAATTCACCACTTAATTCGTCTCTGTAGTCTATTAACCTTCTCTAATAACTCTTTAGTATCGCACTTGTAGTTTCACCGTCTTGGACTGAACTCAACTTTAAACTCTTAACTTTCAACTCTAAACTGCCCGGTAGGTGCGCCTTACGCTGTTTATATACCCGGAAGAATTTTCTAGAACCCCTCTATCTATCTCTGTCTTTTCTTTCCCGAACATTCTGTTCGGGAACTTTCGTTTATACATCTATCCTTTTCTAACATCTATCTATCTCTTTCCTTCTTTCGTCGTCTATCTCTGTCTAACATCTATCTATCTCTTTCTTTCATGTATCTTCTATCCTTTTCTAAATATATCCGTCCTTGTCTTTTTGTTCTAGATTTTTCTAGACTTTTCCTATTGGAACTATTGTTCTAAAACTAACTAGATGGTTCCACCATCATTCGCCACACTACCCCCTCCTAAAACGTGCTCGTCCCGAGCATCGTTAGAACCATGAAATTTCGCAAGTCGATCTACATGCACTATTTTCGCAGGACTTCTTGATGATTTCCGAATTCGATAGGTAACATCATTAATCCTAGTGACTACCGTGTAAGGTCCTTCCCAACTTGATTGCAATTTTGGAGATTTTCCTTTACGTCGAACAGGATTATGAAGCCAGACCAATGAGCCTTCATCAAAGTCCTTAAAGTGAGCACGTCTATCGTAACGGGTTTTCATCCGTTCACTGGCTTGCAGATTTTCTATTCTCATATAGTCATGAATTTCTTCCATCCTCCTACGTAAGTCTTGTACATAGTCCGAAACACAGCTTGGAGTATCAGGCGGACATCCCGAAAGAAGTTGTACTGGAAGTCGAAGTTCCCTTCCAAAATTAGCACGCGCTGGCGTTGTGGAAGTGCTCTCATGAACAGCCGTTCGATACGCTAAGAGAAAAAGGGAAATGTACTCATCCCAGTCTCGTTGATGAGAGTCCACAACCTTTGCCAGATGCCGTTCTAAAGTTTGGTTAAACCGCTCTACCATTCCATCAGATTGGGGGTGATACGGGGTAGTCCGAGTCTTGTGTATTCCAAGTATCTTGCAGGTTTCCTGGAAGACCTGAGATTCAAAATTGCGACCCTGATCACTGTGAATCTCCAGGGGTAAACCAAATCGGCAGAAAACTTCTTTCGTTAATTTATCCGCTACTGTAGCTGCTTCCTGATTCGGAATTGCAAAAGCTTCCGGCCATTTAGTAAAATAATCCATAACCACCAAAATGTAACGATTTCCTTTATCTGTCGAAGGAAATGGTCCCGACACGTCAATTGCAATCCGTTCCCAAGGGGCACCCACGTTGTATAATTTTAATCTACCTCGACTTCGTGTTTGGGGTCCTTTCACAGAAGCGCACCTCGTGCAATTCCTACACCATTCCTCGACGTCTTCCCTGCAATGAAGCCAGTAAAATTGTTGACGCACTTTCATTAAAGTCCTTTTCACACCAAGATGTCCTCCTGAAGTGCCGTCGTGATACGCCCGTAAAATTTCCGGGATCTTAGACTTGGGCGCTACTATTTGCAAATGACTTCCATTACCAGATGGATTCTCCCATTTTCGACATAATAGTTCTTCATTAAGCACCAGACTATTCCATTGCGCCCAATAGGCTTTAGTTGTTGCGCTAAAACCAGCAATATTACTCCAATCAGGTCGAGATCCATCAGCCTTTTTTCAAAGCAAGATGGGCTTCAGATCTTCATCTTCCTCTTGTGACTTTCGTAGAACATCTTGACTCCACTCATCATTAAGTGCGTCCGTTCTTATTGCTTTAATGTAAATAGCACCATCTTTCTCTTCTTGTCTAATACAATGCCTGCAATCCTCTGAACACGGTCGCCTAGATAAAGCATCAGCATTTCCATGACTTCTTCCACTTCGGTGTTCCACCACAAAATCGTATTCCTGCAGTTGTTCAATCCAACGCGCAACTTGACCTTCCGGATTCCTAAATTGCAGCAGCCACTTTAATGCCGCATGATCCGTTCTGACCAGAAACCTTCGTCCCAAAATTTTACAGCATTTTAAGAAGTACTTATTACTTCTTAAAATGCTGTAAAATTTTGACTACTGCTAGCAATTCTCTTCGGGTAACACAGTAGTTTTTTTCTGACTTTGACAAAGACTTACTGAAATACGCTATGACAACTTCCTGATCTCCTTTCTTCTGAGAAAGTACTCCGCCAATACCTGTATTACTTGCGTCACAATCAACTACGAAATCGTTGACCCTGTCTGGATACCCAAGTATTGGTGTATTACATAAGCGCTGCTTCAGTTCCTCGAATGCCATTTGACATTCCTGGTCCCAAACAAATGTCCGTTTCTTCTCGGTTAATTTATGTAAAGGGGTTGCCACTTGTGAGAAATTCTTAACGAACCGTCGGTAATAAGAGCAGAGTCCTAAAAATGCGCGAACTTGTGTTTTATCCGTCGGTATAGGCCATTCCTTGACTGCACAAACTTTTGTTGGATCAGTTTCAATGCCGTTTGCAGAAATAACATGACCCAAGTAGTTAACTCGTCGTCTGAAGAAGGAACATTTCTTCAAACTTAGCTTAAGATTTGCGCTTCTTAATTTCTCGAACACCATCTCCAACTTCTTCAAATGATCATCAAAATTTCGACCTACAATAATGATGTCATCGAGATAAACCAAACAAGTTTCTCCGAGTAAGCCCTCTAGGACCCTTTCCATTAAACGTTCAAATGTAGCCGGAGCATTGCATAGTCCGAATGGCATAACCTTGAATTGCCATAATCCTTTACCAGTAGAGAACGCAGTTTTCTCCTTATCCCTTGAGTCCATCTCTACCTGCCAGTATCCACTCTTCAAATCTAGGGTAGAAAACCATGTCATACCATTCAAAGTGTCGAGAGTGTCATCTATCCTTGGTAAGGGATAACTGTCCTTTTTCGTGACATCATTCAATCGACGGTAGTCTACGCAGAACCTAGTAGTTTCATCCTTTTTCTTTACTAAGACCACAGGAGAGCACCACGGGCTAATAGATGGTTCGATTACCCCATTTTGTTCCATTTCCTTGATCATGTCATCTACTTCTTTTTCTTTAGCAAATGGAACTCGACGAGGTCGTTGTCGGATTGGATATTCATTTCCAGTATTAACTCGGTGCCAAACTAATCCGGTTCTGCCAATATCCTTGTCGTATTTCGAAAACATTTCAGAGTATCGTTGTAGTAGACTTTCGGCCCTTGCCATCTGCATGGCTGTTAAATCCTCTTTACAACCTTCCATAATTTTACTGAGATCTATTCCATCATTTTCCTGGAAGGTGTACACTCTACCTCCGCTGCCACCTTTCATTGGGAGTTCCATGGCTCCACACTTAAGAATGCCCTTCTGTATGTCAAGGTTACACTGATGGTTTCTGAGGAAATCCAGTCCAATTATGCAATCATCCATAATGTCGGCTATTATCGCTTGTTGCCAATAAAGCTTGTCACCGACCTTGATAGCTACTTTCTGCTCCCCATTTACTGGTACACGCTGGCCGGTAGCCGTCGTGAGCTGAACCGTCCGTCTTTCATGAGTTACTTTACCATTTTTCCTCATTAATTGTGGTCCAATTACCGTACGTGATGCTCCAGTATCTATGGTCAGTAAACAAGTAACTCCATTAACTATTCCATCAACAGTTAGACTGTTTCCATCTGAGCTTTGATAAATCCGAATTTCCGGGGTAATTTGTCTGCCAGCCTGTATCGTTCTCGCACCTCTAGCTTTGTCTGCTCTTTGTGATATAGAAGCGTCAGTTCTCTGCCCCTCATAAGGTCGTCTTGGGCACCTGTTTCGGAAATGTCCTCGCTCCCCACAGGCATAACATCTGAGGGTAAATGTCCTCCGACCTTCCGTGGAATCATCGCTTGACGTGATCTCACGTATGCGTCCGCTCCTCGAATCTCGGCGAACAGCTTCCACTTCTAAAGCGTGCGCCAAAGCCTCCTTCATGTCATCGTGGTGGCCTAATCGTACAGCTGCTCTTATCTCAACGTCAGATATACCGTCAACAAACGTTTGGAGAAAGAAGTATGCTGTTAACAAATGTTGAAGGCGAACTCTGATATGCCTTTCGCACCAGCTTCTCCACCTCCAGTGACCACTGCTGCAGCGATTCATTAGGTCTCTGATAACGCTCCCGAAGTTGGGCTCGAAACACGTGCTCTAAATGAGAGTCACCAAACCGTGATTCCAGAGCTTCCATTAGCTGCTCATAAGAGGTATCCTTACTGACAGCTTCTAAAACATTCATTGCCTTGTCCCGGAGTCCCAAAATAAGCGCAGTCCTGGCTTGGCCACTATCCCATCCGTTCATTTCTACCACTGCCTCGAATTGCCGCCTGTAAGCTGCCCATGGAGATGCTCCATCATAAGGGGGTGCCTTAAAATTCATTGCAGATGGAGTTGCCACCGTTGGGATTGGCACACCCCTAACCTTTATTCTCTGCACATCTTCCTCCATGGCCGAAATTCGTTCCTCATGCCCAGCGAGACATTCTTCATGTACTTGAAGCTTATTCCGTACCTCTTCAACTGCCTGTGCACTATCTTTAATAGCCTCTAAGATGCTGTCTTCGCTGGCCCTCTGATCTTCTCTCAAGGCGCGCAGCTGCTCCTCCTGACGGCGGGCTAGTTCATCCTGCATTGCTCGCAGCTGTTCCTCCTGGCGACGAGCTTGTTCCTCCTGACGGCGGGCTTGTTCTTCTCGACTGCGGGCTTGTTCGTCCTGTATCGCTCGCAGCTGTTCCTCTTGGCGGTGGGCTTGTTCTTCTCGACTGCGGGCTTGTTCGTCCTGTATCGCTCGCAGCTGTTCCTCTTGGCGCTGAGCTTGTTCCTCCTGACGGCGGGCTTGTTCCTCTCGACTGCGGGCTTGTTCTTCTTGCATTAATCGCATCTGCTCGAACAATGCCCAGAACTCCGATTTAAGGGGCTGCGTACTTGATGGGTCTGTTGAAGTCCCCTCAACAGGATCGTTTAATTCTCCGGGGTTTTCTTCCACAGAGCTCTCCAGTTCCAAATTCTCTTGTTGCTGGGCGGCAGCCCTAGCTCGAGTGTTGACGCCGTCTCTTGGCATTACTGGCATTTTATCTTCCAATCCCACTTCTGACACCAAATTGTTACGTACGAGCGGGGGTACGCACTTATGGATTGGAAGAAAACACCAGTTTTTAATTTAAAAGCTTTTATTGACTTACTCAGCCGCAAGTAGTACCTGTCTGCAGGGTTGCCCCTATACGCACGACCAACGATTCACAGTCCCGATGATAAGTTGTCACACCCTCAATACCGTCGCCGATATTGCGTGGACCACCTCCGATATTATCGCGGGTAGCTTGCGTCTGGTTCCTCTTTCGAACTGCGCTACACAGCTCCTTCACGTATCTGTCCACCAAACTTGTTACTAAATTCACCACTTAATTCGTCTCTGTAGTCTATTAACCTTCTCTAATAACTCTTTAGTATCGCACTTGTAGTTTCACCGTCTTGGACTGAACTCAACTTTAAACTCTTAACTTTCAACTCTAAACTGCCCGGTAGGTGCGCCTTACGCTGTTTATATACCCGGAAGAATTTTCTAGAACCCCTCTATCTATCTCTGTCTTTTCTTTCCCGAACATTCTGTTCGGGAACTTTCGTTTATACATCTATCCTTTTCTAACATCTATCTATCTCTTTCCTTCTTTCGTCGTCTATCTCTGTCTAACATCTATCTATCTCTTTCTTTCATGTATCTTCTATCCTTTTCTAAATATATCCGTCCTTGTCTTTTTGTTCTAGATTTTTCTAGACTTTTCCAATAGTTCTAAAACTAACTAGATGGTTCCACCATCATTCGCCACAATATGTTTTATTTCATTTTATTGCAGGGTTCAAAAGATAGGAATATAAATGTCCAATTCCCTCGCGAAAGAGGTGTCGTGTAGAGCTAGTCATAAATAAAATCATAAATAAATTACGTATACAAGTATGTAGATATGTTAATTTTGAGTAATAGACTACGCTCTAAATGTTTTAAATATCATTGATTAATCGTCTATTGAAAGTTATTTCCTATTTTTTTAAAGGTAGAATAGTTTGAATGTAGGTAATTTTAATTGTATTTGGTTTTACGTCTATAACGAATTAAATGACATCTACTGTATAAGCTTGGCACTTAAAGTGGGTATTTGAAATACACACTGATTGATATAAATGATATAACATATAGAACCAAGTTACCTCACTTGTTAAAAAGTTAATAAATTAATTTAAAGATATTCATCAAAATGTAATCATAAACATTGTATCAGTGATTCAACAAAATAAAAGTTTTATTTTGTAAGGACATGAATGGACCGAATAAGCCTTTATTCAAATGCTTGTCCACGAAATGTGAGGACGATCTCACGCCGTAGCACCATAGTAGATTTGACATCTAAACATGTTCTCCATAGTATTTCAAATGACACTTTTTGGGCCTTCGTCGCTTATTTGAAGCCGGTGACCATAAATGATATAATCTCCAAAGTTATTTTATCGTTTTAGAATTTCACAATAGCCTACTAACTTCCTTTTCTTTGGTCACATAAATGCTTTTAATCGGATAGCTGTGTTAATATTCAAATTCTGACTTACAATATTGTTGCTTTGTTACAGATAATAGATAAGATACAAAGCTTGACTCAAGTAACTCAATCGTCAGGTATCTTAGTAAGGTACCTACAGTTGTGTGATGTAATGATATTTATAATTGTGCTATATATATCAGAAGTACCAAAGTTCATATTTTTGCTTTACTTAGGGACATATACACAGATACAGTACAAGCAAGCTGTAGCCGTGATTTCATTCGCGCATGATCGACATATTTATCTTTTGACAATCTTTGTAGCTTATGTGTTATTCTGATATAATAAGCTATGTTATGTGTAGTAGGTTTTGCGTGAAAGAGCTCTTATTGAAAATGGAACGACCAGGCTCAGAAGATGCATAAGGAGTAGATAGAGTACATTACTCGTTATTACAGGACAAAAAAAATCTAAAAAAATATAGTTTTTTTTGTTGATATTCATAATTGTCAATATTATTGAGATTTTTTTATTTATTTATATGAAAGAAAAACAATTCTTGTAATCTATTGATTAAATCTATAAGTGGATTTTGTAATTACGGTGTAAAATCGGGGTGGGCTCTACTTTGTTTTAAGTAGTATATGATCCAAATATCTATGTCTCACGTAGTGTTTATGTTTTCTGTAGATATATGCTAAAAATTATTTTGGTTAAACAACAATAATGTTAATAATTAGTATACATATATACCACACCTGTAGGCAAATTGTATTGTTCAATAGCTCAACATACACCTCACACGGCCCCGAGATCACCGACCGTTCCAAGACACAGCTGCTCGCCATTCAGAACTCCAAACAGTGAACACAATGAGAGCTATTCAAACGTTAAAAACAAAAATGGCGTTCGATAGACAGCAGCAGTACATTGAATTAACTCGAGGGCGGAACAATACTTACACCGATATCTTTGCCTACTTTCTTTTGGAGAAAGACAACAAAGTTCCTTCTTGTAAGGACGCTGACAGCGAGCTATGACACAAAGACGGCGGTCGCCCGCACCGCACCTCGCAGCGCAGAGCGCACAAAGGTCAGCTCGGTTCGAGATCACCTTACATCTCTCGGAGTTGCTGTGTGCCGTGTGCCGCCCGCGCCTCGGCTACGCCCGCGCTATCCACTGTACATCGTGAGCTCTTGTATTTCGGCATATACTTTTGTGACTCGACAACGACGAGCATTATCGCACGATCAGGGAGCGGAGATGCTCCTCATAATGCGTTCAGATAAACCCGCTTTTGTCGTGTGCTCTCTATAACAAGAAGAATATTCCATGAAAGGAGAACGCAGCGCAACAGGTACATGCCCCTGCGATCCCATATCTCCCAGCAAAGGTGAAATATGTGATTCTAGCTTTTCAATGGCTTGCTATTGAAATATTAACAAGAGCAATATCATATTTTGTTAATAGAATAATTTATTTGTTTTAAAACAAGTTGGTTATGAAAGTAATATCACAAAATTAAATGTATTTATTAGATGGTCAATGGATCAAAATAATTGCAGTGAGTAGGCGCATGCGCCACCAACTACGTCACATTTAGAAGCACTAAGTTAAACAATCCCTGCTGACTCATGATACCGGTTACAAAGACAGCTGAAATTATCTTTGTCTTGCTTATGTCCGAGACAGAACGCCATGTACAAGCGACAGTGCAAATACAAAATTGTTTTATCTTAAAGACATTATTATCACTCAAACGTAAGTTAGTAATAGATCGTTATGATTCAATTTTCTTAGATTGGGCTTTAATACATACTAACTGTGTACTACAACACTCTTTTTAGACAACATTCATATTGATTCTCTTTCTATTGTAAACAACTGGTGATTTTCATACAGAATGTCTTGTGGTTGCTATTTCGGGACAAAAATATTCTACGTTTATTTCCTTTATCGAGAAGCGCACATAATTATGATAATTTTAATATTATTTTATATTCATGATAACTATTCAACATTACTTGTATTAAATGAGAACTCTTGTTCAGCGGAAACTGTCCTAATTTCCAGGTTCTTAAAAAACCTTCCATAACTATTAATAAGTGTACGTATAGGTACTAGGTACCAAACCTCATGACAATCTGTTTATTTCCCAAACTTTGAAGAAAGAACACACAACTTCATGATCACATATTTATATAAAAATTTAGCTTGCGTATATTTATAGTCAAAACCAAAAATTAGTCCCTGGACAGACTTGATTTTTTTACATAAAGTTGAATTTTAGTAAAATTTATAGTTTACTTTTAGTTTAGTTTACTGTGCATTTATTTTTTATAAGGAGATGCATCTAAAGAGCAGCTCAGTCATAAAAGAGAAATATTTACTTTTTCAATAACTAATTTCAGATTGAGCTCCAGAGAAGCGTGGCCGGGCATAGTTAGTTTACGTATAATATCCATATACATAAAAATCCCTGTCACAGTGGTTGATCTCGATTAACTCCGAAACTACTAACCGATTTTAATGTTCTTTTTCATTTTGTTGAATTTGTTCCAACTTAGGATATAGGATAGGATTTCATCTTAATTTATAGTTAAAAAATTTATTTTGCAATTTTTTTAAACCGATTACCGAATCTTGGGTCGGTAAGTTTGAGTTCTGCTGTCAACTAAGTTACATAAGCATTAAATTTTCATCCGTCCAGGAACGGAGAAAGAATTCAATTTCCTGCGGCCGGGCGGCCTGTCGTAAGAGGCGACAAAACAACCCACAACCAGGTGGTAGGGCATTTGCCCGACTGGATGGCTACCACCCCTGGTCTTAAGTATGTCGCCATAACAACCTTGAGTTGTATTCCGGCATTAGTGACCAGTTTCCAGTCTCCCTTAAGAGAGCAGCAGCGCATTTGTAGCATCTTCGGTGGTGCAAATGTCCATAGGCGATGGTAACTGCTTTCCATAAAGTGGGCCGTCTGCCTGTCTGCTGAACTCCTGCAATAAAAAAAAAATGATGGCGCCATACTTTAAGTCCCACCCTGTCTTATTTAATGTATATAAATATAAATGAATCGTAGATATGTATCTATGCGCATAACTTGACGACGATAACGACTTTACCGATTTTGATGGCATTTTTTTATATATATTTACGTGGGTCCAGATAGTTTAGAAATTTTGGAACCGGTAGGCAGCGCTGGGATCGGGTTCTAGGATTCTCCTAATCTCCTGGACCTATTTTGATGATTTTTTTATGTGTTGAGTGGGGTCCCCTGATGGTTTAGATTCACAATTGGAACCGGTAGAAGGCACTAGAATAGTGTCCTAGATTTTTATTTTTTCAGGGCAGGATAACGTCTGCCGGGACCGCTACTATAATAGAGATATTAATATAATGGAACGGAATTAAGAAAGCGTAGCAAATTGTGCAAAACGTATTAGCTTGTAGAACAGTTTTATGTCCGCGGTGTGTGGTGTGGTGCAGCGTACCTGCGGCGTGCAATGTAGAGCATGCTCATGAGATAGGGCGGCCCACCCAGTGCGGCTGATCCAACAAAGGCAACGCGACCGTGAAGTGAACGCATTCACGCAATCCGCAAAGCAACCCTAATAAGTTATCTTACAACCCACTCCTTTTTCTACTTTACAGTGTCTTACATAAATACTATTTAATATTTTAAATCAAGTTCATCAGTTAATTATTGCCTACTACTAATAACTAACTACCTACTAATAGTTTTATTAAATCTCAATGCGTGGAACTGAACATCGTATGTCATATTTAGACATTATTAAAACCTTTCACTGTTTGATACGCTAATAAATATACACGATGAATTTAAATCCAATAACAATAATACGTAATGTGACTAAAATAAAGTGAGGTTTTCATTTACTCTCTTAAAATTATTACTTATATCGAACAACGATTAAATTATAATTAGGAATACCTGAGAATTAATATTCCTAATACAAGTTTTACGAAAAATATTTCAAAATCTATGCCTATTTCAACATAACCATAACATCACCATTCACTCCCTTTATATTTTGATATCAGTATCATGATTCAATATTATTGTTTACACACATTCGGGCTGATAGCTACATAATATAATAATAATTATTATTATTTCGTTATCACCTACTTGTATCCAACAAGGTCCCTAATATTTACGATAGTACCTAAAATCAAATTCAAGACATTATTAGGGCTGATAAGTCAGTAAACAAAATGCATCTAACATTTTGAAATCCACTTATTCATCCATTAAACATAAAATCACATGTTTTGATTATTATCTAATTATGTTGTGCATAAAATAAACCATGTACCTGAAGATATTGATCTAATTAACGTTTATTGGCGTTCTGCAGGCAAAGGCATTTTGTAATGATGAAATGTGACATGCATAGCAGAACAAGCAGGTACTAAGTAATGCCTAATGGCCTCAATATTAACATTTCTTTATGTCTCTGCTCCACCTGGGTTACCTAATGTTAGAGTTAGTGATAGTGTCAAAATGCGACTTATACCTAGCGTTAAAAAATAACGTGTTTTTTTAACTCTGGAAGTAAAAGTAAAAAAAAGTGCGCGTCTCGGGACGCCCGACAGAAATGATGACTTGCGTGAGAAAAGGAAGCTAGACAAACTGGCGCCGTAACGCGTTATGTAACGAAGCTGTTTACCCTCCCATAAGAAGTTCTTACTTCAAAAATAACTGCCTATTCTAACGATTGTATAACGGGGAGTGTTGCGTGGAACTGTTCAGAATGGTGCCTTCGCCTTCCTTTTACCACCGCACCGCTCACCATCGACTGGGTGTTCATCCGCAAATCCTCGAGCCACTTCGTTCATGTACGCACCTTTTCTCATGAACGTTTCCCTTGCGTACCGTGGGGATTTGGAATAAGCTCCCAGCTGAGGTTTTCTCACAGCACTATGATGTGAAGTTTTTTTTAAAGGGTTTTATAAAATTTCTTCGAGGCCTGCAGCGCATTGGTCACATCTTTGATGTCGCAAACGTCCATAGACGACAGTAACCGCTTACTATCAGCTGGGCGGTGAGCCTGTATGCTGTAGCCTGTATTACAGTTATAAGTTATAAATAACAAAACATTGTCGCATTAAAAAAAAACCCATTACACCCTTGGCTGCATCATTGTATCAGCGTGACATAGTCACTAGCACTAACATTATCCCGGGTATAGCAGGGGACATAAGAAATATAAATGTAACAGTGTTTCATTAATACCTAATGATGCACGTTCGTCACTAATTAATTATAAAAACGAATATATATAATATTTGTTTATCTTCTTCTTCTCCTATAGCTCTTTTCCCTTTTGTTCTTAAGCCTGCAAGATATTGAAATTGAATACGCATATTAAGAATAAACTTCCAGTTTTAATCTGTAAAATTTCAATAATTTAAATATATTAATTAATGATTAAATTCCGTATTAAAAGGAGTTTCCACTTAAATTTTGGCACTTATTTGGAAACCTTAGATATACATTTTTTTAAACTAAACATTAATTATTGGAATATGTCTTTATTGCCTACACAAGGCAAACATGCAGACTGCCTACCTGACGCAAATTGGATATTGTCTCCTATTGATGACTGAACATTAGGGGCATTGGCAGCACGTTGCCGACATATAAAAGTTATTAGTTGTTATGTTTCTGTGACGTTGGTTTTATAAGAAATTGCAAATAAACAATAATTAAAACATAGCCGCACTAAAAGTTAATAAAAAAGACGAATACGCTTCCACTCGTTCTTCATCTTCATCGTTCGTTCATTCTTGGGCCAGATTGTAGAAAGATGAGAGTGATTTTTAGATTTTTTTCATTATATGGATTTTTTTACTATTGTAGTGGGTTTAGTTATTTTAAATGAATTAATTGTGTGGTGTAAATATTTTCATATTACGATTATTTATTGTTGAAATTAATGCACATAAATCGATTACGGCAATCAATAACTTAGTTTATTTGTGACCTTATTTTTAAGATTTCTCGTCGTCCAGATAGAATTTAGGGCTTATATATTCCATTTTGTAGTAAAAAAAAAATACCAAATTTTCGAAGCCATATCTCAAGTCATTACATTTTGGTCCAAGTGTCTCCGTCTCCTTTATGGTGGATCATCATTGATTTCTATGGCTAGCTCTGGCCGAGCATCGATTATTGCGTTGCGCAAGAGCGCAAATAGTTCGATTTGAAGACACGCGGTCGCACTGCGCAGGCGCACCGCTGGCCGTGCCCGATGTGGCCACTGTGCAAATCGGTCCAATTATGCAAGTGGTTCGATTAGAAAATGAGATGGCCTGTGCGATATTTGAACCCGATTGATTTTGTTACGCAATTTGTGCCGGAACAATGACAGTCGTCTAATCCATTATATTGTTTAATAAGTGTAAAAAGCCTTGCAGAGATTTGGGCAAGAAAGTACCAAATATACCTAATATTAACTATTTGGGCAGAGATTCCCCTTTTACCACTCAGTAAGCAATGAACACCGTCTACACGCCACACCGCCTTTTATACGAAAATACTACGAAAACTACCCTACAAATAATAATATTATTATCTATGAAGATTATCTATGTGATATTAATATAATCTATGGTTCTCATAACTGCCGTGATGGACATCGCGTAACATTCGGCCATCCTACCGCAGCCGTGGTCCCCCGCGGCGTGCCAACTATTGAGTGAGTTTGCCTTCTGTCACCAGAGAATTAGTTCTCTTCGCCAGTCTGCGAACAGAAAAAACAAAACACAGTACTTGTTCACACAACCACTCGGCTACTCCTGACCAATAATGATTCTACTTTCCATCATAGTAACAATAAACTTTAAATATTTTTCTACTATTATTTTTTCAAGAATAATGGTCGCAATTTCATGATCTCTATGTATCAACTCTTCTATGTACCAATAACTTATAAAATAACCAAGAATACTAGAACTTATTGTTCACGGCTACAAAATTCCAACAATAATTAACCACAGTTAAAAAAACCCAGATACTAGAATGAAGACTATTTTAAACCTTTAGCATTATGGACCTCTGAACTTATAAAATACGTGTTAGAAAAATTAACTGCATTTACTACGTTTAATAATACCTGAATTTAACTTCAAACACATAAACCGGGCGAAACTTGCGTTATTTTAACTTCAAACAAAAACCGGATGAAACTTACGTTATTCTAACTTGAAACAAAAGACATTAATTTACATCATCATCGTTACATTACAATTATCGCTAGTCTAGGTATTTCTTCGATATAGAAAACCTCTTCAGTTCGAAGATGCCGGTCTAAATCGTCACCCACTAAAGCAGGTGAGATTCCTGCAGCGCATCACATCAACTGAATCTAACGCTCGCAAACTTTCTTTTTCAAAAGGAAAATACCAACGGAAAAATTGCACACTAACAATGTGTCAAAACCAACTTTATACTATACATATCAAAGTAATATCAGTCGAATGGTAGACTCGATTGCCATGTAAAATCTAATGAAGAAAACACGACTTGTCGTTCATGAGATCTATTTACATCATCTATACAAACACATTTCTCGATAGATATGCAACTCAAAATAACATTGAAAAATACTAACTACGCGATTTTTCGTAATTTTCCATGTTCGAAACATACCATATTATTTTCGTACACGAAAAAATATGAGGGTAGTACAATTGCCTACCACGACCGATGAACCATTACTATCACTTGTAAAATTAATTCACTTTACTTTGCATAATAATTCACACAAAAATAATAATAAAAATAACCATACCTTCTGTGCCAGGTAAAGTAGACACAGTGGCCAAAGTTCCCAACAGTGTCCCGTCCACGTATAGGCCGACACGCCAACGCTCCATAGGCACCTTCAGGGCACCACCACAATGCCGCCGCTAGCTCCGCCGTTGGCCGCGTCCCGTTGACGGCCCCGATATGTCGACATACGTGGTGACACATACGTGGTGACACATACGTGGTGACACATACGTGGTGACACATACGTGGTGACACATACGTGGTGACACATACGTGGTCACACATACGTGGTCACACAGACGTGGTCACACAGACGCGGTCACACAGACGCGGTCACACAGACGCGGTCACACAGACGCGGTCACACAGACGCGGTCACACAGACGCGGTCACACAGACGCGGTCACACAGACGCGGTCACACAGACGCGGTCACACACTCGGTCACACAGACGCGGTCACACAGACGCGGTCACACAGACGCGGTCACACAGACGTGGTCACACAGACGTGGTCACACAGACGTGGTCACACAGACGTGGTCACACAGAGTTTAGGTCACGCAGAGTTTAGGTCACGCAGAGTTTAGGTCACGCAGAGTTTAGGTCACGCAGAGTTTAGGTCACGCAGAGTTTAGGTCAGGCAGAGTTTAGGTCAACTTATACCCAACCCAGCAGCATAACGGCCTGCCATTCTTGGGTAATCCCACTTCTGAATGTAAAAAGCCTTGCAGAGATTTGGGCAAGAAAGTACCAAATATACCTAATATTAACTATTTGGGCAGAGATTCCCCTTTTACCACTCAGTAAGCAATGAACACCGTCTACACGCCACACCGCCTTTTATACGAAAATACTACGAAAACTACCCTACAAATAATAATATTATTATCTATGAAGATTATCTATGTGATATTAATATAATCTATGGTTCTCATAACTGCCGTGATGGACATCGCGTAACATAAGTCTACTATAAGATGACTCGAACGACTGTTGGAGGGAGAAAATAATCAGATTATATTTAATATATATGCAATAAATGAATTTTATTTTACTTTATTGAATAAAATTAATAACCAGAAAATCACACACACATAATATTACCTTATAGAAATAGAAAATACCCTTAACTAGGTTTCGGGACCTCTGTGTTCCAGTGAACTAACAAATAATACAAATAAATTAATATTTAACTACCAACATTGCAACATGCCGAATTAGAAGAAATGAAACATAATTAATGTTACTATAATTATATTCAAAATCATAGCTCTTTTTAAATCCTATATTAGTTATTTATTTAAGTTAAAACATAAATCTACTCTTTAAACACATATACGTACAGACTTCTATAAGTAAAAGTAGCTCTGTGTATGTGTTACCTTTTCACGAATTTTCGATTATGCTAATGAAGCTGTTGGAAATATCCTTTTAAAAGTAATAGAAATTTATTACCTACTTGACTAAACATTCATTTCTGATTAAACGTCGATTTTCAAAATATTTTATTATTCTTTTAAGTGCTCATCTATTATTCAAAAGTTTGTACAGTGGCGGAATAAGAAAGTTGCCAGTTTTAAAATTGGTTAATTTAACGTTCCGCGAGCACATGCTACCTTTTCAAACTAAGTCACAGAACAGACTGTTCCACAGAGAATTAAGCTTATCTGTTTGATAATAAAGATTAAAATTATTTAGATGCTTAGATCAAAGATGTTTGATTTTTTATCTTGTCTGAGAAGGTTGTTCAGAAATGAAACCTTTTTATTGGTTTTTATATTTATGATAAGCGTAGTAATTATATCCTCTTTGTTTCTTATTATTAATTTCAGCGTCTGTCATTGCCAACATTTGTGATGTATAAATTTGGTTTTTCTTTTTTCACGATTCTATCGATACATACAAATAAATAAAATTAATCATCTGTTTGTAATGTAAGAATAACAGCTTCTTATTAAAGAAATGCATATGAAAGTATATACGGTAGCTATATAAAAAATCAATTTTAAACATTTTTACCTGTCTCGATATTCGGGCTAATCTCTGAAACGACTGGACCTATATTTTCTAACTCTCCTTTATAATATACTATTTAATCCTAATAGTCCTCCATACCTTAAGGAACGTTTTGATTTCCTTCGCCTCTCCACTTCTCACAATTTGCGCTCCGACACATATCGTAGACTCCTGACACCTGCACACACTTCATCCTTTTACGGTAACTCTTTTACAGTGCAGGCTGTCAAACTCTGGAATGCGTTGCCTCTTACTGTCAGAGAGGCCAAAACATTATCTACTTTTCGGAACTCCCTTCGAAAGCACTATCTGTCTTTAAATAAATATGTCTAATATACAGGTAATACATTTACTTATTTATCTATTGTAATATTGTTAATTAATATAAAGTGCTTGTCACATATAATGTTAACAAATATATTTATCTAGATTGTTTTGTATATACGTATATATATTACTATTATATTTATATATGTATTAAATTTATAAAATATTGTAAGTATGTATATTTAAATTGTACAGTCCTATATTTTTCTGCTCCACCTACATCGCCAGATTAGTTAAGAATTTCTTTTAAGCTAGGTTGCCTGGAAGAGATCGCTTTTAGCGATAAGGCCGCCTGTTGTTTTGCCAAGAAGTATTGTAATTATGCATTTTGTTTTTGTACTTGTTTTTTGGTGAGCAATAAAGTGTTATCTATCTATCTATCTATATTGGCTAGACTTTCACTGGCAGATAGATGTTATTAGGGTACATTTTTTGGATTAAAAAAAAACCACGTGGACGAATTCGCGGGCACAGCTAGTATTTTATAAACTTAATATTTATTACAATGCTGACTACTACTGTTTCTTGTCCTTGTGCAAGCAAAAATCGACTTAGGTGACGAGCATTCTACGAGTGTACATACTTTTTATTATTAAAGGCCGGAAAGAAATGTAGAAGGTCAGAACGTGTGATTTGGATATTTTTGAATTTAGTGAGGGGAAGCAAGCTGCAGTGGGGTCAACGTTCTATATGATGTAAAGGAGGGTTGTCACCGACATGACACGACGAAGGATGTCTCCCCGAGAAGTAGAAAGGGAGGCCGCGTGCGCGCTTCACGCCCCGCTCCGGGAAGCGCCCGCGCAGGTGAGCAGTGATCGACAAATATTACAAAGTGGTCATCAGGTTACCTACCGTTTAAATACATTAAAATAAAATAAACTATAACTCTCAAAAATTATAATAAGAAATGATAACTTAGTAGATCAATTGATTGATTATATCTTAAAAGTAAGGTGAAACTTGAAAGCAATATTTTTTTAAAGCCCAACCTTAGGTATATGGACTTTGTTTTATGATGGGGCCTTACCTGCGTTAATGTTACAGATGTACCTAGGCAATTTCACGCGGATGTGGCTATTGTTTTTAATTGGTAATAACGTTAAATATTGACAGATAAAGTACGTATGTATTTATCCTAACGTGGCTGTTCGATAATGGTGTTATTTTTAACCGACTTCAAAAAAGAGATATTTTTTAAGTTCGTTACTCGATTTATTTTTCTTCAATAGAAAGGTTATACTCCCGAATTGGCCCCACTGTCACCATGTCAGAATCTGATGAGCGGATTTTGAGGAATTAGAGAAACTCACTCTAAATTGTTAACCAACTTTTTTGTAGTACGTATCTCCGTCAATTGTAAACCGATTTTCAAATTCTTTTCTTTACTCGTGAGTGTGTATGAGTACTACCTCATGAGGTAGTCCAATGGTTACCAAGTCCAGAGTCTGATGAGTCGATCCGATCCCAGGGCTACTAAGTATAACCCGTAAAGAACGCCGTGCGCCTAAAGCCTATATAGCCTGTCATTTATAGATGTAGCGAACATAATGTATAATTATGAATGCGTATTTCTTATTAAAATAATTATTATTTTACTCCATTTCTAAAGTCATGATTTGTCTAATAGCATAGAAATATAATCTTAAATAGAGTAGTAGGCCTTATTTATCCAAACATGTCTAATTTATATTTTTATTTGTCACGCATTCAATGTTTTTAACCAACGGAGTAAGATTATTTCTACTAGAAAAGTATATTTAATTATGATATCTGGTATTCAAATACGCAGGCGACAGTTAGTGACAGTCGCGAATTCAGCACCCTACATGTTGTCACTATCTGTCACGTTTGAACTTCCACGATTTTGTAATTTGGTCTTAGCTAACTTATAGACGTGTCCATGATTAATTTACAAATCTCTATTTTTGACTATATATACACTGCAGGCCCTGCAGCGTGTCGGCGGCCGCGCCCGTGTTTGTCTCATGTGAACACCATAATCTCCGGTCCACTGATTTTTATAATCACTCGGTGGTATTGTTTTGAGCTCCATTATAATGTTCAAAGTGCTTCTTCGATAAATTTAGTTGTCGTTGAGAAATATTATGTTTGATTGAGCAGAACAGGATACCTACTTAATTTCCTGAGCTTTCATAAGTGATGTTATCTGAAGCATGACACTGCTGTATTGGAAATTTATATTCGGTGAATACACCTTACATTTTATACTGAGCTTATCTTATGACCTTATCATTCTGAGGTTATGCGCTCTCAGTATTTAAGCCATAGTTTGAGAAGCTCGGTGCTCTAATTGAGTCATAGTCTTTGTATATAATGCAAAGTCAAACGGATCAAATTGAATCAAGTTAGCTGAAAGACAGAGTACTGAAAAGACAACGGTATTCAATGTATGGTATGTGTGTCATTAAATGATTTAACTTTCTGATTATATGGATCACTTTAGTTGGTTCATCCAAATTAAAAACCAGCAATGAACCGTCTAACATCAGCTAAGATAAAGAACTGGCGAGTTGTCATTGTGAAATTTCTAATTCTAAGGCATGTCCGATGCCTGAGGCAATAGGATGGCAAGCAACCAATTTAAGTAAATAAGACTGTGGAAGATGATTACTAGAAAATACAATTGCCTATTGAATAACGTAACTCTGAAAAGCTCTTAAATCCTGTTAAATTAGATGTGCTATAGGTAGATCATATTTCTAGCTTTTTAACTTGAGACTAAGGCTTGATTTATCAATCACTAAATGTAAGTTATCCAAAGGATAAAAAAAGATGTAACTTTTAACTGTATAGATTTTTAATTACCATTGTATTATTTCACTCGTCATAATATTTGAAAATTTGAAAACCGATTCTTAAGAAGTAAACTCCAAAAGCAACTTTATTTTTGTAAGTGACAGTTGAATAAACTGGCAGCGCAATTGTTTTCATTTTATATTCAGCCGGGATATAATTTAGTTGACAGATAAGTTTTTTATGAGCAGAAGGATAAGAGAAGATATAACAACACCGTCGTGCCCTAAACTATATTACTCTACTTATAAATTAGTAAAATACTGAAAGCCGTGATACGTTTCTTTTTAACTTTTTAGTAATTTATACAAACTCATTTTAAATAATACGTCATCTTATCATGTGTTTAGGAGCTTTTTATAATTAGGTAGGAGATTGTCATTCCTAAACTTCCTAGTATTGTTCTTCAAAAGTAGTGGTTATTAGGTATGTAGTACTCGATATCCTTACGCATGAAAGATCTCACAGACCTTTTTTGTTTAGGGAATCGTTATAATGGTGACTATTGCGACTTTAGCTATACTGTGTCGACTAATGTATTATGCTTAATGATTCTTCTTTAATAAACATATAAGATTCTTAATATGGAGTATGGGTGTAGTTGGATTTTTAAAGACTTCTCGTCTGTTTATCTATTTGTTCGGGATTCACTTAAAAACTACTGGGCCGATTTCGATGCGGTTTTCGCTGATCGACAGCTAATTTTTAGACTTAAACTCTGCGCTACTTTTTATACTAGGAATCCCGCAGGATTTTTCTGGGAATGATTTAAAATGGCCAGATTAAAAAAACAAATTTAAACAATGAAATGTATGATATTTTTTATCCCGGGAATCCCGCGAGAATTTCTCCGAAAGCGGTTTGAAGTTGTTCGGATGCATAAAAAATAGCTTATTCCGAAACAGGTTCCACTAAAACGATAGCTTAGATTATTTTAATGCTGCGATATTTTGTGTCCCGGAAATCCCGTGGGAATTGCAAGTCAAGCATGGACGTCATCGCGGGCATATCCTAGTTATATACATAAACTAAATTTCATGGGCTTATTAAGTAATTAGTTACACTTTGGATTAGGATGTAGAAGAAGCTATGCATTATCTAGGGTAAAAAGTATCCCATATTCTACTCATTATTTAAAGTAGTTTAATACTAGCAAACTTCAATCCAAAGCCGTGATGGAGTATACAAACAAACAACCAAGGACAATCACTTTCATATTCATATAAATATACTGTTTATAGTATGCCACTGTAGAAATGGTTCCACTATTCGCACAGAATCCAGAATGATGGATTCACTTAGCTTATCAGCGAGGACAGGCGATGTGAGCGAGGAGAAAGGTAAGGGTGACAGTACTAATTGACAGGTCGGCAAGCGCAGGACACTTGACGCACGTGCGAGAGGGATCTCGGGTCCCCGTACTAAGCAGGATGTCTTTAAATAGACTAAATGCCTTTGTGAAGGCATGCCCTCCGAAGGGTGGCGGCATCCGGCCCCGATCGCACACACGATTCGCTTCTAAAGAGGAAACTTATAAATAACTTCTTCAATTATTCTGAGCCATTCAACTATAAACAAGAAATGCATATGAGTCATGGTGAGTGAATTCTCAATGGGTTTATACGAGTATTATACGCACAGTGCGTTACCGTACTGCTAAAGTTTCCAACAGTGTTGACCTCTGCATCGCGCATCATTTTGAAATTCACTGCCAATGCGAAAATAATGCAGACCGTGCAAATGTTAAAAATTCGTTGCATCATCGAAGTAATCGCAATTACACGATTTCAATAATTTAGATAGTAATTCCGAGAATCTGATTTAAAAAAGTGTTACAATTAATTTCAAACCGGGATATATTCAATTCACACTGGATTAGGTCGTTTCGGTCGAGACATATGTCTCACATATACTATTCCGTTTTTTAGGATAAAAAGTAATCTATTTTCACCGGCTCACGTCCTAGACCGAGGAGATGACACAAATATCTAAGGCACCTTATATATTATTATTTACTCCACATCTGTGACACAGAAGCAACTACAGAAGAGTCGCCTACGTTTGTACGACCACGATTTTCGAAAGCCGACTAGTTGACCCCCTCGACTCCATCCAGCGTCGCATCGTTCGTATCGTCTTCTATCCCATACTAACAGGCGGTTTAGAATCACTTATGTTTCGAAAAGACTGCGTCCCTTTGCATATTTTACCGCCTGTACAATGGGAAGTGTTCCGAGCAATTGTTTGATATACTGTCTCACTTTTACAACCGCCCCGCCCGCCAACGATGGGATGTTCACCTTCATTTCCTTGAGCCCCAACGCTACGACTACTACGTAACCGTTCTCTAGACCGTTCTCGCGTATAACAATGATCTGAAGGGAACTTCCCTCCGCGGTTTTCCTTTTACGCCATGACATGGGGTTTTTTAACAAGGGCATTATAAAATTACTTAGAGGTCTGCAACGCGTTGGCGACAACCCTGGTGTTGCACACGTCTATGAGCGACGGTAACCACTTTCCATCAGGTGGGCTGTCTGGCCTGTTTGCCATCTTCAGGCAATTAAAAAAAACATGTGGAAAGTATTCTCCTCTTTTTCTTTTTAAACAGCCGTAACATATTGCGAAACGGTGTATATAGAATAGGAAGTATTTAAATTTTAAGTTATATGTATGACTTTGCTTATGAATGCTTTTAGTAGAACTCAATTTGAACAAAAACTTGAATTTGAATAAGACGATGATGTTAAGAATTCCATCGCCATTGGTTTTTAATATCCACATTATTTATACTAATCTTCAAACTTCGACAAAGTCGCCTACAAATACACATATTTCTGATTATACTATTATTATTTGTCTTCATCCTGTATCATTAAGTGTAAGGCGCAATAGAATCCGGTATTCATTGAATAGATTCGTAATACGAAGGTAATCTTTATATTAAGTACATAGTTCTTGCACGTGTTCGAAGCTTGGGTGTCTCGAGATAGCTGCCAGGTGAAGGCGAGTAAAAGATGAACCAATAAGGACGTACCTGCGTAAACGCACTACAAACAAGTGTTTCCGGTCAGGGACTTCTTTATATCCGGTTCGTTTGCGCAAGCTCTATGAAATCTTAATGCAGCTAAACATTTAACATTAAATTTGAAAGGAGTCTAGCGTGACCAAAGGGCTGGCCTGAATTTAGGGCAACGGATCAGCGTTGCCATACAACGTGGAAATGCAGCCAGCATTTTGGGAACGCTCCCCACCGTCAACGATCTGGACTACATTTTTATAGTACTTTTTAATCTTAAGGTTTTTTGTTTTTTTTAGTGTAATTTAATTTTTAAGGTAGTTTAGTTCATCATTTTATTATTTTGTACAAGTACATATTAAGTTTTATATGAATGAAAGAAAAAAAAAATACATATGCTAGTAAATTCAGACGGGACTTGATCTATATAGTGTTAATACGGACGACATTCAGGTGGAAACAGCATATGCCGTGCGCTCTAGAGACTGAAGAAAGTATGGTCCTGGGGCGTCTTTCAAATTGATCACAAGCGAACACAATAAGTACAAGTTCTGCAGGTGTCAACTTCGAATGAATAGCGCTGGTAACACTCCTATTGAATGTCCTAATATATTCGGTTAACGTGTTTCAATTTCAATTAAATATGTGATTAAAATAAAAAAAAATATTATGGTGTTTTTCGCGGGAACGTGAAGTCTGATGTTTTTCTGTGCAGTTTTGTTTTTGAAAACTTATTAATTTATTTAACAATAAGCAATAGTTTAGGAGTAAAGTACATATGTAGGTATAGTCATAGGATTATTTTAAACGCTCATACGCTCAATCAAATCCGGTCAACCGTCCGGATAGCCGTAGGAAGAATAATGTACATATATGAAACTAATTTATATACGTAGTATACGGCAACTACGTAGTACGTATAGAAATACGCACGTACGTACGTTTTTTAATAAAGAAATAAATTAATTTTACATTCACCTTTCCTTCCTGCGGCTAGACAGAAAGCGATTGCGGTTAGCCGCATAGTACGTGCGTATGAGCGCTAAAACGCATATTCATCTATAGTAATCTATACTAAACATTGGCTAGACCTAAAATCGGTGCGAATCATACGCATAAAAAAGAAGTTAAATTTTTTGGCACCTTACCAACTGCAGAACGTGTTCTAGGATTAGTATATATTTATATTGATTGGCATAGCATTAAAATTAGGTTTGATTTTTCAAATTATCATAATTAAGTTATTCTTATATTAGTAAAAATTGAACATTATAAAAAGTAATACAAATAAGATAGTAGTATGCGTGCATTACTTAAGCATTCGAGTCAAGTTATGATAATAATCCAGGGATAACTTTTATCTGATGAATAAGATAACGTTAAAATTACGCTTAGTATACAATAACTATCTTATATTATGTACATTTATAACTAATTATTATTTATGTTGAACATACTCATATCTTATTAATTTATTTTGTAAAATACATAATATAAATATACTAGATATTATTTAATAATAAAACTCATTCTTGTATGTATATAAAAATAACCTAAAATCATGCAAATTATATTTTATTCATATTTATGCAAATGAAAGCGAATAATTCCAGGTGCAACGCGAAGTAAAAAATATATTAAAACGTTTATATTTCCGTTTCCGTTATTTTGTTGTCATAGCACGCGCCTTTGCATTACATCTTTTAATAATAATTACACCTCTACACTTACCATAGCGTCACCCTTCTTACTTTATATTTAACTATACCCCGTGGCTTCAGCTGTATTGATATCATACAAACCAATGCCCAGACCTATCGCGTAGCTAACATCGCACCTGTGTTGATCTCGCTTTGCGTGCTAGGGTTTATTATTTTTACTTCTTTTGATCTTAATTCTATTTTTGTTTTAACGTGGTAAAGTCAGGCCGGAATCATTATCCTAATTACAGCCCTTAGGAGTGACTTGATCAGAGTGACACCACGTTCTTACAGAATTTCGGCGCGAAACGCTTTGAGCTAATCGTGTTTCGTACGATGAGTTACAATTCTGATGGCCCAAATCCCATCCCTCTATTGCATTCCCCCTTTTTTTTTTTTTTGGCCAGGGGAAATCCGCTTGAGGACTAAGCCGCGACAGGCACAGAAGACTGGGGGATGCTCGCGACCCGGTGAGACAGTGTGGGATTCGCCAGATCGGGGGTGGCACTAGCGTGCCCGGTCAGAACCGGTGCCACGCTATTGCCACTCCGTAGTTAGGGATACCCACTAAAACCCCTGGGTGTTCCGTCGTGCGCCTTATGCCAGGGCTACGGAAATAGGCTACCCGGCTCCGCATTCCCTGGCAGGCGTGGGCCCCGCTCACTCTATTGCATTACCCTGCCCCATCTTCTCTATACCATTCCTTCTGTCAAATTCCTTTATTATATCCCTCTTATCCCATCTATTATCCCCCCTCCCTTCTATCCCATCTTAAAGGCTGGCAATGCGTTGGTTGTGCCCCTGGTGTTGCAAACGGTAACCACTTACCATTAGATGATAAAGATAGTTATTGCTGAAATATAAATGTAATATGTAATTATTACCTTGGATATGCTCAGTTCGGAATATCATAATAAATAAAACGGCTTCCCCGATGAAAGGGCCGTTTAAATTTTATTGGGTTCACTTAACGTAAAAAGGTTTATTTTTTACCTTACGTTAAAAACTAACGAAATCAGTCTGAGCAGTTCAAATTTATATATACGTAAAAAAATCATCAAGTTTATTGTGTTTATAAATACCTATATAATGTAAGTCTATAATTTCCGTCTTTGTTAAACATGAACTCCTACTATTATAGCAGCTTCCATGTACTCTGAGACTGTCACGTTTTACGGAAACTAGCGAGATCTCATATTACGTAAGGAACAAATCGCCGTGTCACCTCTGTTGCAACCGGGATTTAACGCGAGGGTAATGATAATAGCCATACTATTTTACAAGCTTATATTTAACTTGTAATGTTTGTTAAATCGTTTGTTTACATCAAATCTTACTTTACTACTTCGACTTTGCAATTATACATGCCATAAAAATAATAGACCTTATCTTAATACTCCTGATACTCTATATTTTTCTCATTCTCTCGTTATGAAAAGCAGAGTCTTACCCTTGGGTGAAAGGCCTATTTAGGCACTCGAATTATTAAATCTCTATTTCCTGTCTAAAAGAGAAACCCTTTATTGTATGTTGAATGACACATACTTGGCCGATTTTATATTAATTTATTACCTGTTCAGAGATGTGACGTATAATTGCTTTGGTCATTGCTGAAGATCGACAACGTTGAGGCTGGCAAGTTATGCTCTTAAATTCAAATTATTGGAACATTCTTCAGCTACTAGGATATGCCCGCGACTTCGTCTACGTTTGACTTGAAATTCCCGAGGGATTCCCGGGACATAAAATACCGCAGCATTTGAAAAATAATTTATGCTAGCATTTTAGTGAAAACTGTGTCGGTATCAGTTAATTTTTACGCACCCGAAAAACTACAAACCGTTTCCAGGAAAATCCCCGCGGGGTATCCGTAATAAAAAAATAGCGAAGATTTTAAGTCTAACTATTTGCTGTCAATCAGTAAAAACTGCATCGAAATCAGCCCAGTAATTTTATGTAAATCCCGAACAAACAGAGAAGAAATAAAAAAAATGCATCATGCTCTCCATCGTCTATAAAGTCTATTCCTGTTTTTTTAACCGACTTCGAAAAAAGGAGGAGGTTCCAATTCGTCGGGATCTTTTTTTTTTTTTTTTGCTTTTTTTTATGTATGTTCGCCAATTACTCCGTGATTTATGATCCGATTTACGTGATTTTTTTTGTTCGACGCGGAATAGCTTCCAATTGGTCCCCTAAAAATTTTACATAGTTTGGCTCAGTAGTTTTCATTTTACGAACATTTTTTTGTTCTCGTTTCTTGGGACCTACATTATTTAAGAAGCGCGGCACCATTCGTAAGTCCACCCATACATAGTTAGACACTAAAAAGTAACAAATAAAAATAAAAACTTCGTTTAAAAAAACCGACTTCAAAAACTAAAATGTATAAAATAACATATTAATATATATTATCTAAAACATCTTGAAGTCGGTGCAAAGTAAAACATAAATTTTCTATATTTTGTAAATTACTAAGCACTGACTTCAAGATGTTTTAGATAATATATATTAATAAGTTATTTTATACATTTTAGTTTTTTAGTTTTTGAAGTCGGTTTTTTTAAACGAAGTTTTTATTTTTAAATTTATTTGATGTACAGACGCGGCTTGTTTAGAATTGTATAATATTATAGATAACGAGGCCGTCCTCAACAATCACAGGAATGGTTTTAATTTTATTTATTGATATAGATAGGTCAAACACATCTCAAAATGTTATCAGAACTGGTTGTGTATGTGCGCTCATAACGTATCCCGCAGTTGAAGCAAATCAAGTCGCCGCCAAGTGGCAATGCGTAAGTGTATTCCGATGTAGTGCCGCTCCTGCAGGAACCCTATTGTCTTCGATATCATTAAGCCTATTATGTTTGCTTATTCAAGCGTACAGTTATCGTTTGTCATTGTAGCTTCGATCAGTGGCTGACATCTTCATAATGATTTTCAATAATCATTGTTATCCGAGTCACAAACAATAGCTGTAATCACAATGCTAATAATAACCTCGGCACTGTTATAATTTGCTTAAGCAGAATCGAAAGCAACATCAGGGTTTGTGCACGTAGGTAGTGGAAAGAAAGTGGGTGAGGTGATACTTTCTATTGTTCCTGGCCATTCTTATTAATTAATTGCATACAGATATCTAACATTAGCATATGCTTTTATATTTATCTTATCAGCAGCTATACTCGTATGTATGAATTTAATTCATGACAACTTGGCGTAGGTACCTATGTTTTTCGGATTATATGACTTTCTTATAGTTAGTGTAATAATAATGGCAATGAGTTCTTTCACCATGAAGTCAAATACATTGTAATGATATTTAATACATATTTTTTAGAATAAAACATTAAAATATTTTATATAAAGCGATGAACATAATATTAATTATTTATAATAAAGTAATACAATGACGAAAATTTAACCTCATTTATTATTACGTATTAGTTATATTGTATGCTTCTGCGTATAAAATATAGGTTTACTTTTTCAATATTGCTAGTATCGTGTATATTATTTCAAAACTACATTAAACTAATTGAGTTCACTGAACTTGCTCAATTTTTGAAATACCTAAGTAAATTTGCTTTTTCTACAAAAAAATACGCACAAGTTGAGATTCAAATTTCATAATAAATTAGTAATGAATATAATATAATAAAATACTAGCGGTTCCGGCACACGTTGTTCTACCCTGATAAAATGAAAAATAAAAATCTAGGAGCCGATTCCAGAACCATTTACCAGGTCTAATTGTGGATATGAATTCTAAACCATCCCGGGATCCACTCAAATACACGTAAAACAATTCATTAAAATGGTTTCAGAGGTTTAGGAGGATCTTAGAACCCAGTTCCAGCACCACCTACAAGTTCCAATTGCGAATGATATATTAAGATTCCGCTTAAATCACGCAAAGTACATAAAGTGGTCAATGGCAAAACATAAAAGAAAATATTATATAATAAAACATTTGTTTACAATGTAACTCGAAACTGTAGCAAGTTGCGAAAACGTTAATAATGTATAAAAATTCCTAATTAAAAATGCAAAATGTAGGTGTAATGCGGGGCAATATCCTCTTTGTAGGCATAGGCATGATTCTGCAACAATATAATGCATTATGTTTTCGATGTCAACACCTATTTGATACTTACTTTGCTCCGCAGTTTCACCCGAGTTCGTTGGTACTCATTGTCCGGATAAGTCTGACTACGTGCCGCTGTTGTCATACCCGTGTCGTCTGTCTTTGTTCGTACTTTACGCACTTGCCTATAATTTGTCAGACACGTTGAATTATTCAGATTGTTACTTCACACCTGTTTTTGCGTGAATATTGCCTATAACAGTCATCAATACCCAAAATATCTCATCTAAAAAGATTTTTTCAAATCAAACTGATTGTTTCAATGATTGATGCTTCGAGGCGAATACCAAACTCTTTTGGAGAGAGGTTAAGAAGTCTCGGGGTTGTTCGTCAGCTTCCAGAATGGAAAAAATAAAATCTAAAGCAAATCAAATCTAATCTAATAAAATCTAACATTCTTGCTAACCCACCAGAGGTTTTAGCGCGATGGAGTGAATATTTTAGAGAAATGTATGATAATATCCCGGATGCTGGCACCACGACTGAGTCTGTGGCCGACTTCGAGGAGTCAGCATCCGAGATCACTTTGGGAGAGATAGAATGGTCGATAAGAAGTCTGAAAAATGGAAAGGCAGCAGGGATCCTGCGTCCGGGACGCTTTCCTGTCCTTATGCAACTTGTGCTGGAGGAAGGGAAAGGTTCCCAAGGACTGGAGGCGCGCTGTCATCGTGCCCTTGTATAAAGGCAAGGGGTCACGTATGGAGTGCGCCAGCTACAGGACCATCAGTTTGATCAGCACAGCATCTAAAGTGTATACGAAGATTATTGAAAGGAGAATGAGAGTGGTATCCGATGGATTATTGTGGGATGCACAAGGAGGCTTCAGAAATGGAAGGGGATGTATAGATCAAGTTCTCTCGCTCCGCAATATCGTGGAGAAGCAGCTGGCTATGGGCCGGAAGGTTTTCTGCGGTTTTGTGGATCTAGAGAAAGCATTTGACAGGGTTGTGCGGAAGGAACTCTGGGACATATTGCCCGGATATGGGATTAATGGCCAATTGCTGCGTGCTGTGCAGTCCACTTACGAGGACTGTTGGCATGCGTGCGGGTGGACGGCAGCCTGTCGCCCTGGTTTGACGTCAATGTTGGCGTCCGGCAGGGCTGCGTGCTGTCGGCTTTGCTGTTCATCATATACCTGGACGATTGTCTCCAGAGATTAAGATTGCTGAATGTTGGGGTGCGGATGGGTAATCTAGTTGTTAGCAGCTTGCTTTATGCAGATGATGCCGTGCTTTTAGCCGAATCGCCATCAGAACTGCAAACACTAGTCACAATGATGAAAGATGACTGTCAGGCGAGAGGCTTACATTTGAATGCGAAGAAAACAAAGGTCATGGTGTTTGAAAGAGAAACAACCAGAACGAATGCAAGGGTAATGGTCGATGATGTTATGCTGGAACAAGTGAATGAGTTTGTATATCTCGGATGTGCTTTTAGCAGGGATGGAAGGTACACCGCTGATATAGAAAGAAGAGTGAATTTGGGGAATAGTGTGAATGGAGCGTTAGGTAAACTTCTAGGCGCTAAGAACCTCAGCCAGAAGGCCCAGCTTGCCATACACAACGCGGTGCTGGTACCTACGCTCACGTATGGAAGCGAGAGTTTGGTATGGAATAGAGAGCATGAAAGTAGAGTAAACGCGGTCGAGATGCGAGCACTGCGCAAAATCTGCGGAGTGACGCTCGCGGACCGCGTTCGTAATACCGAAGTAAGAAAGAGAGTTGGTCTGAAAGAGAGTATCGGGGTGAAGGTAAGGAAAGGAATGCTCCGGTGGTTCGGGCATGTGGAAAGAATGAATGATGGAAGAATGACTAAACAGATATACAATGCAAATGTGGATGGATGCAGAAGTCGCGGAAGGCCACGACACACCTTCCATGATCAAATTGATCGTGTGCTAGCAGAAGGTGATGCCAGGAGCTTTAAAAACAGACGAGCGTGCATGACAAGAGCTATGAATGTCAAAGAAGCAAGTGAGGTGTGTAAGAATAAGCCTAATTGGCGCTCTGTTGTTCGTGCCTACCCCGCAAGGGACCTGGCGTGAAGTTATGTATGTATGTATGTACTAAACGATCAAAAAATATGTTTACCATTACATTATACATACATATGTATTATTATTGATGTCAATAATGCTGCTTCCAGAAAATAAAGAAAATGTCTATCTTTCTATCTATTTGTGTTTAGTTGTTAAAATTATAGCTAGCCCTAGCTGGTTACAACAAAATTGTTTCTTGGAACTCAAAACTTAACGGTAAGTAACGGACTTTTTAAAAAGAATAGCAATAAAGAATTTCACTTTTATTAATATTGAGTTATAGTAAGTTTGAAGGCTTTAAGAACCTTAACGTAGATATAAAACAAATAAAAATATCAATTTTCACAATTTTGAACTTAATTAATAAAGTCTTTCATCACAAAGACAGCATGGCACACTTTTTATTCCAACAACAACTTAACGAAACTATAACGATGCAGTAAATGTTTTTGTTTACAGACTGGGTTTTTACTTTGAGCTAATATTAAAAAAAATCAGTTAATAAATAATTAAACATTTAAATTCAAGGTATAAAATAAACAATTGCGTTAGTTAGAATATTGAGTATATCTACCAAATGAAAAAATCTTCATCAACGAATATTTAAATAGGCATCCTTTTTTCCTGTTTTATATTTCGCAAGGCGTTAAACATAGATGGGATATGTACTACTTCCTTTCACTGCAAATTAAATTTTACGAAGCTTGTCATAACTTTTTAAGAACTTCTCGAAGGAGGACTTATTGTTCATAAAAAGGGAACGATGATTTCACCATGAAACAAGGAAAGAAATAACAACTACCTACGTCTTCATTATTTTGTCGACTTAAAAGTTAATGTACTTACTACACTAAAAATATAATTTCTGTATTTAGACCACTTTTCCTATACTATAGTGTCCACTTATTTCTATAATTAGCCCTTAACCATATTTTCTTTGACGACTATATGTTCTATGCATCCTAGTGGGTGTGGAACATCCATTTTGGAGCTCAGTGTCCGCTTTCTTAATTTATATATCTGTTCCGCACGATATTTGGCATCTCTTATTGTATTCTAAAGTGGAGATAGGTAACCGATGTGACATGCGACAAACTAATATCAATGAAATTAAAAGGTCAGACATATAAATCTGTCATACGACCGGTCATGTTATCGGGGCCGAACGTTGGGCCACTAAAGTGATAGACCACAAAAATCTCCACTCCGCTGAGATGAGAATGTTGAGATGGATACACACATCCATCTCTACATTCTTATCTCTGTGTAACACCACAGTGTAACAAGAATGGACAATGTGAGAAATGACTACATAAGGGGGATCTTTGAAAGTTGCACCAGTGACTGACAAATTGAGAGGAAGAAGGTTAAGGTGGTATGGGCAAGAGGATTGAAAGTCAAATGACAAAAAAAATGTTGAGCTGCAAGATTGATGGGTACAAATGTAAAGGTAGACCAAAAATGAGACGGACGGATCGTGTGAAGGATGACATGATGATTTGTGGTGTGACAGAGGACGTATGTCCGAGTAGAGGAGTATGGAAGGAAAAGATATATTGCGCCGATCCCAAATAGTTCGGAGAAGGTGAAAGAAAAGAGAGATGATAATATTATTAGACGCATTAACACGCATATCTCACGACATCAAGCCAGCGTTTATTTTGCCTACTCATTTCACCGACAACTGCCGGAGCCGACATAAATAAACATTTGTTCGTCACATTTTTGCCAGGTGGTAGAGGTATTTGTCCGACTGGATGGCTACCAGTTGTGTTCCGGCATTAGTGGCCAGGTTCCAGAGCAGCAGCGCATTTGTAACGCCTTTGGTGTTGCAAATGTCCATAGGCGACGGTAACCGCTTACCATTAGGTGGGCCGTCTGCCTGTCTGCTGAACTCATGCAATAAAAAACATATAAAAAACCTAGGCAGTTTCCGGAAAATATGGTTTACGCTAGTTACGTGGATGTTACTAGCGTAAACCACGTTTTGTGTATCGATGAAAATCATACCATAGGCCAATAAATTTCAAAAGATATATGGGAAAACCTGCCTAATTTTTAATACGGTCAATATAGAGGACAAAACAGCACAAGTGTCATATTACGTTTTAAGTTTAAGCTACGTCAAAGTGATTTACCTTTCTTTGGCACTTAAAATTCGAGGGCTATTAAATCGAACGAGATTTCGACGAAGACGATGGCCCGTAAAAGTTTCGCAAGAGTCAGTCGTAACCCATTTTGGTTATAACTTGCCGTGACGCGTCGTGCTTTTGCACGAAGCGAGCGGAGAAAATGGGGTGACGGGCATCGCCGAAAACAACAATGAGGTACTGTTACCATAATGACACTTTATGAGCAGAAATATCGGGCTGCGGCCGAACACGACACATCGATGGCCACAGCCGCGGTGCATATGTATGTATACATAGTATGTACGTGATAAGCTCATTGTTTCCGCATTGTGCCGCCACCAGTATCCATTTCAGCTACGGGGACGATGTTGATGTCTCACAGACAAAGGCACCTATCGACCGATTCACCCATGATGACCTTCAAAGCCACATTTATGCCCTTGAGGTAGTCTTCTATGCTTACTCTAAGAAATAAGATTGCTCAATTCAATGGAATCCCTATTAATATTATAAATGCGAAAGTAACTCTGTCTGTCTGTTTTCACGGAAAAACTATTGGCTGAAACTCAGTATATGTATATTTTCGATGCCGAGGACGAACATAGGATACTTTTATCCCGAAATATGGGATAGTTTTCGGTATAAAAATATTTTTTTCTCTTTGTTTATTATGCTTTTACGAAAAAGTACTGGATCGATTTGACTATAATTTCGTATGTATGGAAATTTAATTTTGAGGCTGGACAAAGAATACTTTTTATCCCGGATAATGGGATAGATTTATGTAAAAGTTATCCCAGAAAGTAGGACAGGTTTTTTGTTGTGATTTGACATTGCCGTAATTTTGATTATTTAGGTCATTTTAGTCCTCTTTGTCCTTTATACCCTTTTTGTCCTTTTGGTCCTTTTTATCATTTATGTAGTTTGCATAGACGAGGAATTGATAAATAAAAGTAGGACGGTTTAACATAGAGGATGAAAGTTTGGATGAGACCAATTATTTCTCAAGTTTATGGATATGAAAATTCATCGTCATAAAAAATGCGATAGTAACTCGATATGTCTTTCTGTTAGCTTTCACAGCAAACTGCTAGGAATACTGGATCGGTTTTGCTTTAACTTTATTTAAACGTACTTTTAATGGACATAAATACTTTTCATACCGGGAGATGGGATAATTCGCGATATAAAATGAAATTAATCTTCCGGGTGCAAATAGCACTAACATAATAATTTAGTACAATGTAACCTGTATTAACGCCTGCTCTTTTAACAAGAAGCAGACACTAGAGGTTGACCCGCGGAGCCGCGGTAGAAACTCTAATAAGTGTTAAAAAATGTGAAAATGTGTACTTAAATTTCTAAAACTAGTCTCATTCCTTAATAAAAATGTTTAAAGAAATAACTCTAAGTAAGCAGAATTAGATTTTGAATATAGAAATACGTTAAAACAGGCTGGTGAATTCTCTGACAATACAAGTTTCTAGATACAAGAATTAGTGTACTCGGGTGTAACTTTTTCTCTTCTGATTAAATGTGATTTCTGTTTTTATGCTTAACCATTACCGTCAGTCAAGATGTTTTAAAGTTTATAGGCAATAAGCGTGTTCATGCTGCAACGATTGCTTATAGACTGTAATGATTTGAGACCACATAAGCAGGTCTCGCCGGGCGGTCTATAACATGACACGTATCGACATAACTTTACAGAAGGACCACAGCGTGGCCGGCTCACCGTTCAACGCACGCAAACTGACATTGTGTGGCTTACATGATACATAGTGAAAACATGATAGCAGGTCATCGAGCCCTGCGCACTAGGCTACAATTTGATAATTATGAGAATGTTTATAAAGTTATACGTTTTTGAAAACATATTCATGAGAGAGAATGCGAAGAACGTGAAAGTCTTTATTTGGATGATTGTTAGTTGCTTTTTCGTGAACTTGGATTTTGTTGTCCCTTGCTCGTTGGGTTGGGTTGCATTTGCCCGTCTGGATGGCTACCATGCCTGGTCTAGAGCATGCTGCCATAACAGCCTTGAGTTGTTTTTCGGCATTAGTTGCCAGGTTCCAATCCCATCAACGAGTTCGGCAGCACATTGGCTGCACTTTTAGTGTTGCAAATGTTCATAGGCAACGATAACCACTTTTCATCACAGTTGGGCAGTCAGCTTGTCCGGTGTAGTCCTGCAATAAAAAATGGGTCCTTTTAATAACAGGGTGATAATATTTCGGAAAGTGTGATACTCTTTATTGGAACTAGACCCTCTAGAATCAAAATAATTCGAGTAATTTGACCAAATATGATTAAATATCAGTGAGCACAAAACGTACCTATTTAGTGAGTCCTACATAAACAATATACAAATAATAAATACATAAGAGTGTAAATAGCGCGCGCGGGCCAGGTGCGAGGAGCAATCTCGGCAGTTGTCGTTGCGCACGCGCACCCTCACTGCGCTTTTAATAAATTTCAATACACAAAAAATCTATCAAAAGACGGCGACTCCAAATAAACCGGTGCACTATGCTCGGGTGCAACCGTGCAACGCTCCTCTGGCGCAGATCGCTCGCCCTCCGTTAACAAAACGCTGTTTGTTGGGTGTGCAAACAAGTTTTGATTAAAATGAAAAGGTGTCCCGGAACGGGTGTGGCCGCCGCTTGCTAAGTAATCACATTTTATTTGATACACAAAAGCCCTATCAAGTTAGACCACTCATTTGCACAGTTTATTGACAAACTAAATTATATAAAAGTATAAATCAATTGTACTACCCAATTACTAACCCAATATACATTGTCTCTTAAAATATTTTTTTAATGTATCTAATAAATGTAACCATACATGAAAAGTTTACAAATAGTGATTAAGAGTCAGATGTCGATGTTCTTATTAGGTTTATCAAAGGTTACCGTAACTACCTTTCAGATAACATGCGGTCCATAATTTTGTACAGATAAAACGGTACCGTTATTCGTAATTTATGATTGTATTAATAATCCTGTTGCGAGAGATATACATAGTGTACATACTTGTAGGGTCTTCCGTCTACTGTGCGTTGGATGCAGCTGTCCTCGCTACGACCCCAGGTCTTCATCCCCTTCATACCGTAACACTATAAATACACCTTAGGTAAGAAAATGTGAAAAAAAATGAGTTTTTAAAAGATTTTTTTACAGCATCCGACTGTGGGAACCGTTAGATCTTGCGAAATTATTCTTTCCTTAAGCGGGTGATAAACGTGCAAGCTAGTACACGTACTCATGGCTCGACGACCTGCTTCGCTTCTCAAAGCTTGTGTACTTAAAGAGAGTACGTCATTTATTTAGTTCTGTCGAGAAGATCTTTGTTTCTGTGTTTAAATTACTTAAACCGTTTCAACTCTGCGAGACTCGAAATTTCCTCAGCTCACGAAGTGTATATTTAAAAAATTAGAAATTTAAGTGTGAGAAATGATTAATTGTTCTTCTTCACGAGCCAGCAGATGAAACCATAAGTTCTTTAGTAAATGAAGAATTAAATTGTTCAGCATCTATTAAAAGCTAATTTTTTAAAATAGTCCTTGCGATTTGATGTCTGGCATTAGAGTGTACAACTTCCTTTAATGATATTTAATAACATTATCACAGATATTATACCTATTTTCTACATAATAATATGTATACAGTAGTCGTCCACGCTATGTAATGTCCACTCCAATGGCACACCAATCTGAGGTGTTGCAATAAAATTGTCATGTCGCAAATAAATCCAAGATTATCTCTGCTTTCCCTTCTGCTTTTTAAAAAGAATATACAATTTTAATGTGTCACATGTCGGCACATCATGCATATTCATAGGTATGATATTAACAACATAATATGTTTACAAGACTGATTCTTCCTCGCCACTTTGTGATTAATTGTATTAAATAGTCGCAATAACAATAAAAGCTCGGAATAGCTGTTGTTGAGTCAATTCATGTAGTGACGTACTAAGATGAGAGTGAAATGGGCCGTATTTTAAAAATTCCACCAAAACATTCCATAATTTCTGTAAGCGGCCAGAATTGGGATCCTATTTTTAAATGTCCGGGTTAATTTCGTCGTAATCCAGTACATACAGTATTAATACCGAAACAAGACATATTAAAGCAAAATATTGCAGATGATAAAATTAATATTGTAAAAAAAGTGTGTAAAACTACACTCAAATTGGTCAAGTAGTTTTACATGAATTTTGGACACAGAGAAACTAGGAAACAGATATTAAGAAAAAATTGGTTTGTTTTCTACCACCAAATACAAAGTTTATCATAGGTATTTTTTTGAGAAATCTTTAATGTAGGGACATTGTATTTTTATTATATTATGTATTTGTATATAATATTGTGAATTAGCCATACACCGGACTTTATTCGCGCAGAAATAGACAACATCATATACGAACATTCAGGATAAAATTCTTGATTTAATCCCTAAATTTTTCATTAAAATCCATCCAGTCATCTCACTACTAATTGAAGACAAACTTTCAGACAGACAATTTTTACTTCAATTTTGCCCTGAATTTTGAAATCACATACAGACACATTGACTTTATTTAGTGATTTAAATTTGTAGTTAGCCTAGTCTTCTATTTTATAGTATACATTTTTACAACCAACAATTATTGGTACAAACTAGTGCCAGTTGTGTTGAAGTACTTTTGATGAAAAGTTGAATTCGCAACTCTTTAATTGAAAATTGGAAGTATCTCTTTCAAAATAAATGTTTGATTCCGATAGTCACCTATTATTATTCTCTATTTTTAAATAAGGATAGATAAACTAAGTCCAGCATCCTTGCACATTAATTGTTGTTATATATAGGCAGTTATTAATATAGTACATAGCAACTGTGTGCGTAAATAATACGAGAAGTATGTAAGAAGGCTGCAAAAGGGAATGCGAGGGGTGAAAGGTGGCCGGTGCGCGTTGTCGCGGCGGCGCGGTGACGCACCGGCCGCGCTCGTAGCGTGTGCCGAAATCTCAGCTGTTTAGCTGTTACCGCTTGCCAATGCGCCTAAATACAGGCTGATTATTTATATAATTATACTTTTTGTAATACATACTATATATTATACTTTAATATTATGAATGTGAAAGTACATCTTAAACCAACATAACTGATTTATTTATTAGTATATATTATAAATTTCAGAAAAATATAAAATTTATATAAATTCATATTATATTTTTTCAATAAGTTAAAATGTGTATTTGTTTGGTTGTATCTTTAATCACTCTTTACAGTCTGTGAATGATCTAAATATGATTAGAAATGTGTTATATATGTAATTTCAATAATTAAGGCTAGTGTGCATATACATTTAACCGATGGTTAAAATAAAATAATCGCTGTTTAGCCATATATTTTTAGCGATTATTATATTTTTACCATAGGTAAATTGTCTATGCACATCAGCTTAAATGGGATAATACCTGCGTGATAGGGATGAAAAAAATTTATGCTCACGAAATCAAAGTATCGTTATTAATATTATAAATGTGAAACTAACTCTGTCTTTCTATCTGTCTGTTACGCTTTCACGGAAAAATTACTAGACCGATTTGGCTGAAACTCAGTATATGTATACTTTCGATGCCAATTATGAACATAGGATACTTTTTATTCCGAAAAATGGGATATTTTTCTAGATAAAAGTATATTTCTCTGTTTGGCTGTTATGTTTTCACGGAAAAACTATTAGACTGATCTGGCTGATATTCGATATATATGTAAGTTCAATATGTAGAATGGATATAGGATACTTTTCGTCCTGGAAAAGAATAAATTTGGGATATATTTATATAAAAGTTACCCCTGAATATAGAATAGATTTTGTGATTTTTGCCTATTTTGTCCATTTTATCTGTTTCTGTCAACATAATAGAAGAACAAAAAATTACAAAATATGCTTGGGTTTTACTCGACACAGACTTTAAGATGTTGTAGAAAGAAGTCGATAAAACATTTATTTCTTGGTTTTTAGTGTAAAGTCGGTTTTATTTGTGTTAATTTTTTTGTCAATGGTAATGTTTTTTCCTTGTTACTTTGTCTCCCCATAAATCGAGATAATTTCCGTAGATGTTTGATTCAAAATTTGCGCTAATTAAGCCAAATGCAAAACTGTAGTAAAAGTATATTTCTCAACGTTTAAAAGATTTAAGAACATCCTTATAGCTCAATCCATCTGTATTAAAAGTGTTTATAAAAGCGTTGAATGCCCCTGCCTGCTTTATATAGAAAATTCTACAGCTATGCCATTATTTAAAATTAAACTACTCACCTACCTGCAAGTTGAGCTGATGCTTTAATAAAAGCTTAACTCCAACCGGTATTATTACACACTTTGAACCTTGACGAGGGGTAAAAATATAAAAGTTAAATGATATATAACTTAAAATCTGACGTCGCAAGGTTCAACTTTAGCCTCGCCGTACAATTTTGTCAACGACTGAAACGTCTGTAGTACTTCAATGACGAAAAGAGTACATTTCTTGTTGGAAAGTTGTTCTTACGCCGTTGCGGTATTGAACGACATAACAATGAATGGGGGAGACCCTAATAATGTCGCTTGAGTCGAAAGGGATCATGTTGTGAACATTACTTGGTGTACCCATACAGTTCTGTTGGCGGTTAAATCGTTTTCAATATTTGGTGGTGGAGTCCATGCAGATGTGCGATTCGGGTACAGACATGTGATTCTGCACACGTAGCCAGCTGCCGGCATAGCTGTGCACTGATTCAATACAATGAAGGATCGGACTCCACTCGTGGGTGCCTCGGCTTTGTATAACATTTCATGCGAAGGTAAGCCGGCAAACAATGATACAAATCCACATAACTAAAATTATTATTATGATAGGCAAAGCTCAGGTGCTCGTGAACTCTTCGTTGTCGATTTACTTTATTACTGAAGTCGGAATCAACTGACACCAATAGGTTGTCGTGTAAGCGCCCGACATAAAACCTAGTACTTACTACTACTACTTACTAGTACTACTTAGTAATTACTAGTAGTAGACATGAGCAGATAAACCATGCCCTTATAATCATAACTCATATTCTACAATAAAGTTTACAGTCAAATCAACTAAGATCCTTTTTTTCTTTTTACAAAACGCCGAAGTAGCTTCATAGCTTAGATTTTGAACAGGCGTAACAAGTTATGACGTCACTTCATTAACCACTCAAAGAGTCTATTGCTTATTGTTTAAACAGTAATTTAAATTTTAATTTTAAAATGATATTTTAAGAATAAGATAGCAAGGCATTTTTGTCCCCTCATTTTTATGTAAATATTTTATATAGTGTGTTAAGGTAACATAACTTATTCAATTTTATTTATTTTAGTAAGGCTTACAGTCAAATAAGGACATAAAGTAACAACATAAATAAAAAGTATTGCTAATTACAAGCCTTAGCATATATAGGACTTGCTTGACTATATATGCTAAGATAGACTTACTCTGGTTAAAAATTACGATATGAAAAGGTGAAATTAAAAGATTGAAAACAGAATTTGAAGTTGAATACATATTAAGTTATGATAGCCTTTTTATCTGTGCGAAGTGTGATTGCATGTCCCTGGCCAAAAGAATCATTACAAGCCACACACGATTGGCTCGGAAATCATGTATGTCGTTGTAACCGAAATTTGTTTTGACAATATTTATATTAGACTTACAACGTGGTTTTGTACTCACATAACACGTATCTTTACCAATTAAAATGACTGTCTGTTATTTCGAAATAATGCCAAATGTAATGTAAGTGTACTTTGTAAACTTCTGTTTAATTTGTCTAAGCCTCAAATTGTGCAACAGTGACGAAGCCTCTCGGTGCCTTTTTTACGTCTGCATGCTACTTTCAACCAATAGCTTATTTGTGAAAACTGGTCATTGTCTTTCTTTTGTTAATTTATCTTATCAAATGTATTGAGCTACAAGTTTTCCATATATAAATAAATATTTTTTATACAATGCTCGATTCTAAATGACCGACTTTAGATTTTTGATTGTCGGCCTATCTGATAGTTGTCTCGGTTAGGTTTCGTACCGGGTCATTAGATGTCAATGAAACTTTAAGGGATTATTATAAAATAGGATTTTTATCTTTGGATGTAAGTATTCCTATTTCAATGTATTCCACTGTTTTGAAGATATGAAAACATCCCGGAAACGAAGTGTTCTAATGTGAACAAAATCAAGGAATACTAAATTCAAGTTGTGACAGTTTAGTAGCTAATAAATCTGTATCTCCTTCAAATGACGTGGGTTCGAATGCTAGTCTAAAAACATGCAACACACGCACTATTCTGATATACATATTTATATAAATAACTACGACATGCACGTCAAGATTAGCGATGTGTGAAACATGACTAATCTGCTTTCAAAAAAGGTGGCGAGTATACCATTCATGCCTCAGAAATAGGAATACCGTGCCTAACAGTGACATCTTTAGTAGTTTTCATATTATAATACTAAATTAAAGAAGAACCGTTAAAATCTCCATTACACCTAACAATTAAAAAATATTATCTATTATTATTTCAAATTATATTAATACAAATACAAATGAACCCATAATAATTTATGTACATATAAAACATACCATGTAAGAGCAGTGATTTAAATGCATACGAGAAATTAACCGCCAATTGTGCGACATTCAGCCTGGACTGGTATATCGCGCACCACCTGCCCGCGGCGCCCCTGTCCATCGCTATTTCCGCCATAGCGCACGTCCCCTTGCGCAGGCGCAGCTCGTGCCGCGACCGTTACGCACGCGCCCCTGCCCCCGCGACATCGCACCTGGCCGACGAGGCCGCGCTGCGCCACCGTGCAGCCGCACACCACACCCTGCCTCAAACAACACTTGCGCGATCATCGCACAGATCAGACGTTTCTATATTTATACTTCGTATATTAAACATACAAAGGTATACTTAAGTGGTTAATTTTAGTTGTATGAGACTAATATTTATATACTAATATATAAAGCTGAGGAGCTTATTTGTTTGTTTGAACGCGCTAATATCAGGAACTACTGGTCTGATTAGAAAAATTCTTTCAATGTTTGATTGCCCATTTATCGAGGAACACTATAGGATATATATCATCACGCTAAGACCAATAGGAGTGGAGCACCAATGAAGAATGTTTCAAAATCGGGGGGTTTTTTACCTTCCTTTGTTTTTAACTATTCCACGCGGACCAAGTCGAGGGCCGAAGTTAGTACTAATATATAAAACTGAATACTTGGTTTGTTTGTTTGATTGAACGCGCTAATTTCAGGAATTACTGGTCTGATTTGAAAATTCTTTCAGTGTTAGATAGCCCATTTATAGAGGAAGGCTATAGGTTATATCACCACACTAAGACCAATAGGAGCGGAGCACCAATAAAGAGTGTTTCAAAATCGGGGGGTGTTGAAAACAAATTTCACGCGGACGACGTCGCGAGCACAGCTAGTGATTCATATGTTTAAAATAAAATTAAATAAATAAGGATTAATGTCTATTTAGTTAGTTATTTGACAATCACACAATAAACCTTTATTACCCAATTCATTAAAAGCAGTAATAGTAGTAAATATTTTCAATAATATAATTACGATAAATATCGATAAGACGAAGTTAACAAATTTATTTTGACTGTTATTATCAGTATGTCATTCAATTCGATATTATGATTTGCCTAACTTATTTGTCATCAACCATCTTCCGGTGGTATATGTTTACATTTCCCAGGCGTGAATTGAGATAACGAGTTCATTCACAAGATCCCGAGTTAATTAGGTAATGAATGACCGGTTGTTTATTTGTTATATCATAAGTGAATAATGACCACAGCCTTACTCATCGCGATGAAAAGTTTATTACAATGCAATAATATGCTAACAAATATTTTGTTTTTAGTATTAACGTTAGCTGACGTTTCATTTAAGTAATTAGACATTGTATGTAAATCTTTCTGTTAAATAATAATACAAATACAACAATACATTAATCACATTTAAGTTTATGCGCCACCTACATCGCTCGATTAGCTTAGAGTTAGGTTGTCTGCAAAATATAGTTTTAAACAAAGTTTTGTCTATAAATATTGTTAAGTTTTTATTTTGGTAAGTAATGTAGATATAGCCAACCTTACTTACTATACAGAATGAATTTTTAAGTAGGCCTTCTGAGCCAAATCCTAAATTTTACGAAATAACGAATAATATTCAAAAAGATTGAACTGAAATTTAGCACTCATATGTATATCGGGTGACAATGCAATAAAATGGTACCATGGAGCTGATCTGATGATGAAGTCAGAAGGTGGCCATAGGAACTTCTGTATAAACAAGATAGACCCGTCGTGTTTGGGCCCGTTTTACTTGTCTTGGCTAGCACAATGCGGCTAAATGATATCCAGGATCTCAAAAGCTTGTATTTAAAAACCTTTTTAAAAAACAATTATTGAAAAATGTATTTATTGAGAAATTACCTTTGTCAAGAATCGGATTGGCTATTTTGAAAAAAATCTAGTGATACCACTTTAGTTTTCGTCAAAATCGGCATCGCGACTCTTCTGAGTGTATTTGGCTATTTATCATACGATGGCCATCTCGGTCTTTGAATAGCCATATGTGTCATTTGGTGACCTGTCATTGAGTTTGTTGAGCTCGTAACATCACACTGATTAGAGGACCATATGATGTGTATGCATGTATATCCGTTCATGGGAATAAACAAAGAGTAATAATTTTTTTTGGAAATTGGAATATTTCTTGCGAGTAGAATTTTCTAGTAAATAGATGAAATAAAAATAAACCAATTTCAAATAAAATTGAAATTTGCTCTGCTTCCTGAACCGGTTTAAGTATGGAATCATAGACATTAAGTTGTATACACAGCTGTTAATACCTTGTGTTTTAAAACAAATTAATCATGCTATCCAGTGTCTCAAGTCATGACCACGTTTGTGATTGTGAGTCATGTGCATTTCTCCATACGTGATTTTTAGCACTGTGAAATAAGAAATCTTTTCGATAATTGTACCTGAACAATCAGATGTGACAAAGCAATTATAATTTAATAAAATATTATTTTATCTGTACTTCCGCGCTACAACAATGTCTTTGTTCAATTACTTAAAACTTCCATTATGTATTTTGTTATCTATCTATACATGTATACATATTAGTGGCCAAATTTAGGGTGTTCGCGAATGCACCCAGTACCCTGTTCGTGAACAAATGAACTTGCTTCGTGAGAAAACCTAAATTGCCCAGCGAACATTTTGACCTGTGGGAATTAATGCCGGCTTAACAAAAAAGTATAACAAAGAACTTATGGACGCTATATTTCCGCGTTACCAAGGGGTTGCTAACGTATCTTGTTTGGTTTGATACACACAAGGAAGTCTTATTGTCAACGATTTGCACGGAGAACAGAAAACTAGTTCCCAGTATTTCCGGTTCTAAACAACATTATTATTGTTAACAGAAGTTGCAGTTTTCTTGTGAAGAAATTATGTGAGAACATAAGTAATTTTTAAGCGCGTTTTACAATTCCCCTTTAAGCATATTCATTAGTTTGATGCTGAATATCGCCATTTATGAGAGTTCAAACTTAAATCATTTCTATGCATTGGTTTGAATTAAATTACCTACGTGACCATTTCTAAACTAGAAACAAACTGGCGTCAATTATCTAAAAACCTAAACACAAATAACATACTTTATAATGAAATGAATGCAGATGTAGGTAGATAAACGAGTACGGATTACTAAAGATAACGGAGAAATAATAAGTAGGTACTTATTTGGCACGAACAAACGTGTCAATTGATTTGATATTAAAGAAATAGTTATGTTACTGCAGCTTGCACTTGCACGACGAAATGGGTGCGTTTTATCTACCTTTAATGTTGGAAAATACCACGTTAGTTATTTTTTATAATTGCTTTAGTACAGCAAACACCCCACTGATGGAAAGTGTTTATCACCAACACTAGTAGATACAGTTCCTAGTACCTAATACACATAATAATGAAGTATCAATTACTGTATTCCAAATATATCCCCATTTACGCAACCTTGTTAGTTATATGTTTGTATAACAAAGATAAGCTTATGTAACTGAAGGCTATGTGTCATCAAAATCTAGAAGGAAGATGATGCGTCACAGGAAGGAGGGCAAGGTCAATCCAAACGATATGTTCGCTCCGAGTATCAATCACATTTATAATATGTAACTAATAAATTAATAATCATGTGTCATCGCAGTCTCAAATAACATACCTTTTATGAATAGTTCACAAATAGGTCACAAAGCATATTTCAATAGGTATTATTACTACGGTGTTTCGGGCGGTTTCGCTCGCGTATAATACAGTTCCGTAATTCACGAGATCTTAATGAAAAAAATTAAAAGAAAAAAACACCTAATTCAAGTAAACCATTTTCCATATATTTATACGCGTGAAGAAAAATCGAAAGATTCAAACTAAACTCATTTTTACATATATGTTGGAGTTGGTTTGCAAACTATCAATGTGGACGTCGACTTTTGTTAGTATTTAAAATTAACTTTAAATAATGTATATAATTAGGATATTCGGCATCTATTACGGTAATAAGTCAAATTACAATTTAAATATCAATTATAAAACGTCAAGCCAATCTAGGTATATACAACGATTTTTTAATTGTATGAACTGACCTAGTATTTTTTTTAATTAGTTACATCTAATATACTTAGTTGCAGCTACAGATAATTTATTACGAATATCGTATTAGTAAAGGATTTAATGTTTTAAATATTTTATAGGTATAGTTAATTATTAATTAATAAACAATGAGTTATTTGACGCCCGCTTTATAAATGTTGATTCAATAAATGTTGTTAAGTAATATTTCTCGAGGAATTTAATTTTTATTGAAATTAAGTAAGTACTTACAGTAAATAGTAATATAAAAAAAAAATATGGTGAAAATTAGGAGAGTGAGTAGACGTTGAGGCTGGGGATGGGCATATTGTAGTGAGCTGATGAGAGGCAGCGGTTGATGCGGTTGTGCCGGGTGCGGAGGCGCAGGTGCCGCGGCCGCCCCGCGCCTCTACCGGGCCGCTATTGGCCGGAGCCCCGCGCCCTCCGCCGATTGGGTACGGCGCACGTGCGAGGCTTGTCCGCCGCCACCTGGTCGCGGAGCTGACGGGGCGCACTTTATAAGCAGCAACCTTCCCTCGCCGCACCACTCGAGCTTCGGACGCCGACGAGAGCGCGTGCACGTTGATCGCGTACCGAAACTTTACCGTCATTCACAATACGAAGTGATTCCGTGATGCCCAGGACTACTTTTATAACAGTGATTTAGTGATATTATTTGAGAACTTAATTATAGAGACTGCAATTTAGTGTTTGTGAATATTGTGCAAGATGCTTGTGGAGGACTTTCAAACTTCTCGCGCTATGATGACGAAGAAATATGCGCATTGTCCGCTGAAGAAGCGACCGGTGTTGGTGCGGGAGGAGCGGCCGGCGACGCCGCCCACTACACCGCCTCACCCCGCCCATCACGCCACGCGACTTTACTATGATTATCATTGTAAGTAACATCATTTGTATCTTACATAACATGTTTCTGCATTATATAAAAAAAAACAACATGAAAGTAATGTCTTGTTGAATTAAATCTTAAACAAAATAATTAATGTCGTTATAAATTAAGGCAAGATATGCATAAAGCAATATTTACAGCTTTTTAATGAAAAAAAATAAATAATCAGAAACACTTATTTTGTTTGATAAAAAAATTAACACATTGTTTCTTTTTGTTACCAGGTGACACAGAAAATGAGGAACCAGAAAATCTTAGTACTAAGCCAGAAGACCTTTCTAAAACTGGAAATTATCCGAGTAAAGCTTCTTCACCTATTTCTACAACCATGACAACGGTGAAGACTGAGCCTCACGAATGGTCACACCAACAGCTGGAATATCTGGCTGCCTGTCGAGCCCGTCTTGAACCTGTGCCAACGGAAATTGCTCGCCCTACCCCCCAGTATCCATACCTGCCTACGTTATACCCGCCTTACCCTATAGAAGAACTATATCCTACAGCGCCTTCGCTGTCGCCACCTGCGCACCCCCAATTTTACACACGATATTCCCCGGCTTCACCTCCTTCATCGTGCTCTCCACCACCGTGCCCAGAAGACTTACGTTCACCAGGTTCTGTTTCTTCTGACTCAGGAGTATCAGTTACCGGCGCACGTCGTCCTCGCTACCAGTGCCCGGACTGTGCAAAATCTTATTCTACGTACTCTGGTCTATCTAAACATCAGCAATATCACTGTGCGGCGGCCGAAGGTAGTCTAGCCCGGAAATCCTTTAGCTGCAAATACTGCGCGAAGGTATACACATCTTTGGGTGCGCTCAAGATGCATATTCGCACCCATACTTTGCCTTGTAAATGCCATTTGTGTGGAAAAGCGTTCTCAAGGCCGTGGCTGCTGCAAGGGCACATCCGCACCCACACTGGAGAGAAACCTTTCTCGTGTCATCATTGCCGACGTGCCTTTGCGGATCGATCAAATTTAAGAGCACATTTGCAGACTCATTCGGATGTTAAGAAGTACTCTTGCACGGGATGTGGAAAAACCTTTTCCCGTATGTCTTTGTTGAGTAAACACTTGGAGAGTGGATGTGGCAGTTCGGTTGTGGCTGGTTACGAGTATCGTCCGGAAGGAGTTCCAGCAGCGCACGCGCAAGCCCACCAGCCGATCCCTCCGCCCACTACTGTGCACGCCTATTGAGAAGACTGACTCTGCACAGAACAACCGATCTCGATATTCTACATCATTACCTATAAACTGTTACTTTCGTTGCTATCGCGAAATCTAAATTATTACTGTAAATATGATTTAATGAGTGTTTTTTTATTATATCAATATTATTATTAGGGACCAACGTGTTAATTTAGTTACAGATGTAAGGTGTAGTTTAGTTTAGATAAGATATTATTTTAAGTCGCACTACTGCGACGCCACTAGTCATATGGCATTTGCCGGGTGTCATACACTTTTTCAAATCTTTATTTGTATCCTAAGCCATGTACAAAGTGCCTTAAATATAAATGATTAATATATTCTTTGACGAAAGTGTAATGTCTTTAGAAGCTATAATTATTGTCAAATTAAAATAGATCTATTTCATGAGGCTACTTATTATGCCAGTTGCCGTAATACGTTCCTTTTTGTTACCTCCAAGTACGAAAAATAAAACCATACAGAATTAAAATTGAAATTTTATTTTATTTTTATTCCATAATTCTTGGTTATTGAATGATTGCTAGAAAAAGTATATAATACCTAAATATATATATAATAGGTACGCAGTAACTAGTTAAGTACCATTATGTAAATAAAAATAAAAATTATCAGTATAAATATTCACTTGAACACGCTTTGTTCATAATTTCTTTATAGTTATAACACTATGGCTAATAGTGACCCATTGTTATTATTAAAACCCTGGATAAATTTCAAAAATTCACCATTTATAGAACTTTTTACCGGTACTGCCTAATACTATATGAAAAAACTTAATATATACATAAATAAAAATCTTATAATAACAATAAAATGTTTTAATAAGGGTATACAAAGAGCTAAACATTCAAAACGTATTTAGAATAGTTACCCATTCATATTTTAATTGACACCGTCGAACAAGGGTTATAAACTCTACAGAACAAGTTTTTATCATTCTTACCTTCACTTTGCATTTTTTCAATCAGTGAGCCAATTAATTGTCATATTAAACATTAATGCTTTTCTCATTTGATTCAAATGGTTAAACTACGGTATTGGTACACCGAAAATAAGCACAGTTAGTTTATCGACGAGACAATAGCTAAGAGCACCGGTCTAATGTGGGTCGACCGTAGACAGTGGGCGCCATGGCGCACGGCGCATGCCGGCGGTCACCCGGCCACGAGGTCACCACCCGGGGCATGCTCCCGGCTCTATTCCTTGTAATACTACAGGATCTCTTCTACAACAAGTTCCTATATCTTACTATCCATTCGTTTGCCTTACTGTTGTTTAAAATTTTACACAAATTCCATACAGGTAATATCAATTTTCCTCTAATAAAGTAAGGTGGCCCTTATAAGAGCGGACTACGCTTCAGACATTTAAACACATTCTTATTCATATCAAGTTATAGAACTGCGTCTTTGAAACTGGAATAAAAGTGTCATTGGTCGGTTCGGATCCGGCATTTTTAGGAGAAACAGTGGTAGAGACCACTGTTTCTCCTTAAAATCGCTACGCTTGTCCAAGTTGTATTGATAGGTTTTACATGTTAATATAATATTCTTGTATTGTTTTCGTTCACTGTAAGCGATTGCTGAGTTATACAACACGTCCATTGAACCCAAAAAACTACCTAACATTCTTTGCCAGGATTCGAATTAGACGAGTATGATTTAGTCATTACCAGATACAATATACAAAATGTATATGTTCTTTTATATTCGTAATGATTCCTCTTAGTATCTTATTTATATAAAATTATAGTTGAAAAATAATGCTGTACAATAACTATTGTCCAACATTATTTTTCAACTATAATACACAACCCAGGACTATTAGCTTTCTAACTAGAAAACTAGTAATCCTGGGTGTGTTGAACAATTTTTTACTTAACAAACTTTTAGTGACCATAATCAAAACATAGAAACAGAAATAACATGGATGGTAAACACAAAGTTTTTGAATCTTAAAAAAGCACTTAAATGTTTTGCAATTGAATGATCATTCTTATGTAGCAGAAATTGAACTGTTCATTAAAAAATTACTCTCTATGTTATGTACCTACTTAAAATGTGAGATTGTCTGCAAATAATCATTTTAGAATCATCGAAGAGCGATGTCGCGTTGCCACCCACTCAGTGTCGATCGTAGAGTTCGCCACAGATAGCCATAGCTTAGCAGGCGCTTGCGAAGTCCTGCCTGTTGTCACCAGATTTGCGATTTATCGCCTTGACTCGCGCCATGTCACACCAAGACGCACAATTGACGCTCACGTGTATTGTCATATACCCAATACACTCAGGATACTCACACAAGCTGGGTTGTGTGGGTGTATATGGTCCCTTAAATAATTCTAGTTTTTAGAGTTATTTTGAACACTTTTATTTCCAGAAACTGCTAGAATAACAAACAATCTTAAGCAAACTACTTTGTAAATCATAATTCCTGTAATACTTTATAAGTAAATTGAATTGTCTACCTTTTTCTGTTAGCGTCTATTTATCCGTATTACTTAATAATGTATTTATTCAATTATACTCAATTGCTAACATACAAATCTTTGGATAATTTTTTTATAACTAATTCTATAATATAATTAATATTTAGCTACAACGTACTATAGTTGTGTTATATAACTATAATTTATTTTATTCTTATAACATAATCTGTAAATTATACACAAAGTTCTTTATAGAAATAAAAACATCCAGGTTGGTGAACGATGATACAGCATCATTTTAAAGACATTGCCATTGGCAAAATAGAAGGTAATAGTTACTAAGGTATTATTAAATTATGTTTTAAAGACAATGATATTTACAGCCTTTGTGGGCCAGTAGTCCAACTGTTAGCTCTATTAAGTCAGAGTATGTTTATAGGCTTCATTAAGAATCTTAAGGAAGCCTACAAAGTTCCTCTAACTCAATACGAATAAGACCGTTACAATATTATAAAAATGTTACAATAAGGAGGCGGGTAATAAGCTTATATATTATTCTATGAAATTATAGTCTTCAAAACTTAATTACACTAATATACTGTTACTAATTTACCAATAAAAATGTCAATGCGCCATTATTTAGCAATAAATTTCGCCAAACATGTTCTTGTGACAACTATAAGTGGACATTACGAGCTAGGCACTTAATTGCAAGCGAAACGAGCTAAACATAATATATTGATATGTAATAATACTGGTGATACATTGTAATGATTATAATTATTTTAAACTACAGGGCAACATGTTCAAACGATGAAATTACGAACATGTTTTAAGTACTCATAAGAATATATATGTCATCATTTCGTCCTTAGCAAATAATCATAAAAGTAAAGAACTTAATATTAGTCATATATGTATGTATCTACATATAATATTAGCCATTACACATCTCACCATTAGACCCGTGCCTTCTTTAATTTCCATTTATTTTAAAATAATTTAAATAATACCCGCCGTAGATTGGTGCGTATCGCAATTCGATTATTGGATGTTTAGGTTTCCTTAACCTCGTGATGTTTTGTGTGTATTCTTCCCAGGTAAAATTCGAACAGGACGCAATAGTTACTAGGCTATCAATTACTGTAAAAGTTAAAATGAAAAATGGAAGGGGGATTAATAGCAATTAAATAAATAACTTGATTTTCCTTCGAAAGATTTGGTTGAAAATATTGTATATGTGAAGGCATTATAAATCCATACTCTGTCATATCAAGAGTGGGCAAATAATTTATTGAAAGGTGCGCATTGAAATCACGTTTATTTGTGCGGCTGCGCCGACAGCCGACGTTACAAATCATGCTTATCGCCGCGACTCGACTTGTCCATTGCCGCCGCCAGCTCTAAATCTAGGCGCATCTAGACCGATATTCACCTTCGTCCACGCTCTGATCTCTTCAACAATAAAGAACACGAAACGGTAGTTCAAAAACATTAAGGTTACATAACTTAACAAATTGGCTCACCTCATAAACAAAATACATTCTAGTCATTATCTATTGAAAATCTCCGCACTACATTAATAATGTTTCTAGTTTAAAAGATATAAATAATTAAATATAACAATAACAAAAGCTCTTCTCGAACGAGGTCGAATTAGTGTCGAAACCCGTTTGCGTTATCTATAAGGAGATCGCTTATAACTAATAGAAAAGTTCAAAGTTCTATTAGACTATTAGGTGTGAACTCTAATTGGTACCGCATATCGGCGATCGATATCGGATTAGATAATCACGATGCAAATAGGAACAGAATTAATTAATGAGAATGCATTGGATTGGCCGGAATGGTCGTACGCAGTGCGGGGACGCAGCGCACGCGCCGGCCGACCACCCGTGCTCGCCGCTGGCCAATCGCCGCTCGCACGCATTTGCCCCATGCGCCAGCCACGTCTTCACCGGCCACCACTAATTGGCATTCGTGTAGGCTGACGCGAATGTTCTCTGTTTGTTAATGCGTGCTGACTACTTGTACTTACCAACTTAATCCTCAATGCTAAAACTACGGTACCCGTTTGTACAAAATAACATGTTTAATGTAATCTTACTATTTATTCACTTGCCCTATTTGGTACAAACTTGACATTACTTGTATGGCTTGTAAGCTTATGTTACATTTTAAGTAGGATAAAATATAGGAACATAATATCAATCAAATCTCTAACCGTGTAGGAACGGAGAAAGGATACAATTTCCTGCGGCCGGACGGCCTGTAGTAAGAGGCGACAGAACAACTCACAACCCGGTGGTAGGGCATTTGCCCGACTGGATGGCTTGTGGTGTGTTCCGGCATTAGTGACCAGGTTCCAGTCTCCCTTAAGAGAGCAGCAGTGCATTTGTAGCACCTTTGGTGTTGCAAATGTCCATAGGTGATGGTAACCGCTTGCCATCTAGTAGTCCGTCTGCCTGTCTGCTGAACTCCTGCAAGAAAAAGAATCAATTATTATCCTTATTTCACTTTTTGAATACAAGTAGACATACATACGAGCACTCATACATATAACGATATATACGTAGGTATACGAAAAGGTACGTAATAAAATATAACGAAGTTCAAGATAATACAGACTGAAAGGTTTTCTTTTTTTACCTTATCTAATAATATCAAGACAGCATTAGTATTGGCAAGTGAAGCATTTGCAATTAAGCAAAAAAGATCAAATTAAAAATACAAGATTCACAACTACTATATTATTCTTGCTATGATTTGTCGATAAGGAGCTTACCAACCAGTACTATAAGATTTCATAATTATCGAATAAAATCACGACACTCATAAATAATTTTATAGAAAAATATTGGAGTATTAAATGCGCTTGAAACGTGCACTTGCCTGACAGGGTCGGAGGTTAACTGTTGCGATTGTCATCTTATTAGATAACTTTCTTATTAGTGACTGACACGAGAGTAACGCTTAATTTTAAAATATGTCTTAGTAGATCGATCCCAAGGCCAACAATTGTGTGCTTTTATTACTCGAGCTTTCCACGTGGCTTCGCTTGCATAATCTTGCATAATTATTCCGTGTAAACGGTCCTATTTTCTGGAAGAATGAAACTAGAATTTATAAAATTTCAAGATAATCGTTGTACTAGCAAGGATCTCGTTAATTATAAATTAACCTTATTATATATATCAGAATTCATATCCATTATTTTGCACACAAAAACACACACCACCGACGCACACACACACACACACACACACACACACACACACATACACAGAGTATGTAATAGATGAAGTTAACCAAATATTTATAGAAAAAAAAATGAATTGAAACTTTCAAATCCATGTATGTGTGAAAATTTTGTTTTTCTGAATTAAAATAAATAAATTAAATAATTTATCTTGTTCGTTTAGATAAACTGGCCGTTTTCCACCCAATTAGCCGCTTTTCATTAAACCTAGCCGTGCTAACATAATCAAGTCTCTTGTAATTTATCTGCTATATCATGGACATAAAGATTGCTGTAGAAGCGGGAATCATTTCAATAATCTGAAAGTACAATAATAATAATTTATTCAAGCCCTATTTACTACCTGAGTATAAAAGACATCAACGCGTGATAACATAGACGAAGTATAACCAAAGTTTTTGAAAACTTATAGCTTAAGAGCCAGTGATCGGCTACCTGTATGTATTTGACCAGACCTGAGGTTTTGTACATTGAAGCACCTATACCTACCATGCATGGTACGGGGACTCACTAAGCTCTAAGTGGTGGACGCGACGAGCGCTGAGGTAAGACAGTATCGATTTTTGACAAATTTTAAATCCATTTGACCAGGGCTGCCGTTTTGATACTTGAAAATATAGGCTTATTATTATTGGAAAATATGAATGGCAGACCATTATCACGCAGTTAACTTTGTGGCAGACCATTTTGTAAATGATAAAAAAAAATCAAAGTAATTGACCAGATCTGCCATTGATATATTTTGTTTATTATAGTCTTAAAAACGTATATTGATCGCGGCAGACGTCTACTTTGCGTATACACATCAATAAATAATAAAATCTTAGCTACTACCCAGTTAGATGTATATATTTTCCGTTCGCTATTTACATCAATATAATTTACTTGCGACTTACTTTATCAAAGTATTTACAGAAGTTAATATTTTTATATATTCTATATAATAAACTTCATTAGCTAGATAATAAAGAAGTAGGACAACACATGTGTCTTCAAATAGTTCGAAGGTGACCAACTTCCATCTTGTGTGAGTGACTTAACCACCGATGTCCCTGGTAAGTTGATAAAAATTCTTTCTTGAGAACATGTTCAGATCAATTTACTTCTACTTTACAATTTATGTTTTATTTTTGCAGAATTCGATTCAATGGATGATGAAGATGAGTCACATAACGATAAACATGACTCCGATGAAGATGAATGAAGATTTATTTATGTATATTGTAAAAAATATCATGCATGCATGCATGATATTTTTTTTAAACTTATCTAACACTTAAATTTTGTCTTGACGAAATGAAAAGATTTTTTTTATCAGCATTATACCATATTATTTATGATTCTTCCAAAATAATCACTTCTTTATTATCTAACTAATGATATCAATATACGTCTTTAAGACTATAATAAACAAAATATATTCATGGCAGATCTGGTCAATTACTTTCAATTTTTTTTATCATTTTCAAAATGGTCTGCCACAAAGTTAACAGCGTGATAATGGTCTGCCATTCATATTTTCCGATAATAATAAGCCTATATTTTCAAATATCAAAACGGCAGCCCTGGTCAAATGGATTTAAAATTCGTCAAAAATCGATACTGTCTTACCTCAGCGCTCATCGCGTCCACCACTTAGAGCTTAGTGAGTACCCGTACCATGCATGGTAGGTATAGGTAGGTGCTTCAATGTACAAAACCTCAGGTCTGGTCAAATACATACAGGTAGCCGATCACTGGCTCCTAAACTATTATTAATCCACTTTTTTAATTTCGGTAAATGTCTTTTTCTTTTATGGAAATAAACGAAATATATTTTTACCTATAGATATGTTATAGTACAGGTTCTCTGGTACATTTTTCATCATTTACTACTAACAAGTTGGTTTTTCGTGAGTAGCTTCCTTTTGACTAGACGCCCAACTTTTTTCAACCAACACATTTTATCCTTACTACCCCTATTAAGCTACCATTTACCAACATTACTCTAAGGAAAAAAGTTGGGCGTCTAGTCAAAAGGAAGCTACTCACGAAAAATCAGCTTGTTAGTAGTAAATGATGAAAAGTGTACCAGGGAACCTGTACTATTACTAGTTGTTACCACTTTGTTTGCATGGGATTTGACGCTCACAAATCTTTTATTTTATTTTATTATATTATTGAAATCTGTTAAACCCTTTTGGAACTTATGCCAGATAAACTTGTAAACAGACTAATAGACAACAATTAAAATCTTCGATTTGGAATCATTTTAGAATCACGGATAGACACCTCAATTATACTAGTTATTAACATTATACTAACTTTTTCCCGCATTAATGGACATTTTGCCAATCATTTACAATTAAATAACAACAACAAATTTAAAATGTTGTATATATACCTTTTTTATTCTATTTATATTGCAAAACCTACATGTTACACAATATTTCTCTAATCCATCCTAAGGTTGTCTGGAAGAAATTGCTTTTAGTGATAAGACCGCCTATTGTCTTCTGTACTTAAACTTCTTGTATTGTAATGTTATGCAATAAATATATTGTAATCTAAATAACTATACTACACCTGTATAATAACCATTTTGCTATCCCTCAAGAACAGTATAAGACTTTTTTCTGTATGAAGCGTACTTCATTTCATTTTCTGTGCTCTTAAACTCATAAACTCATTTATTCATAACTATGTTACACGTCAGGGTTATGTATATTATTAGTAAATTTTCAATTATTCACATTTATATAATTTGACATTATTCTTCACAATCCATGAATTCTTTCAAGCTATAGACGGTGTGCCCGATTAACCACTTCTTAAACCGACAAGTAATTGCATATAAACTGCCAGAAAGTGTTTTTTTGTTCGGTAGTTATATACAGTCGGAACCTATTGTTTCAAACGCCTCGGCAACGGTGGAATCCTATCTCTGTTCCGAGTCTGATATGAATGTATTTCGCTATGCTTTGCATGCATGGAATCATTAATCCTGACGTATAGGACTACTTAGGACCTACGGCAGCTAGGCTACTAGGGACCGTATTAGATACGAGTCCCGGCAGACAGAAAGCAATGGAACCAGTTGGAGGAGGCCTATGTCAAGCGACACACCGAGCTAAGAGACATTTTATAAACCACAAGACCAAACAAAGAGTGACTAGCTCGGAACAAAAGGCTACATCATCATCATCATAGGGCTACTTGAAATACTTACTTAAATACTAAAAAACGTGTATGCAATATAACATGATTATCGATCGAGCAGTTAAGTCATAAAAGTTTAACAAACTCACATTCGCATAATATTAGTGTTACGAGTTACAGGGCTCGAATTAAAATGCCGTTAAAATTACTATGGAGTTTATTAGAACTATACAAACACGTATAACACAGATACAAATATAACTGAACACAACCAGTCCAAACGTAATGTACGATTCAATAACACACGCATAGTTCGTCACTAAATAAATAGATTACTGAATGTACAGAAGTCTCGCTTCGCTCGTGGTTATTGCTTGACTGCTGATCTCTCAATTGGGGCATTGCTTTATACTGCATAGATGCAATATGTCTGCCCGACCGCGTGGACCGAATTTCTTAGAATCAGTTTGTACTTTTAAATCCGAGACACCTGTCAGTGATCACAATACAACAATAGGCCGTAAAAGATTACAATACACAATGGGCTGTTTTTTTAATCACAAAGTAAACAAAAGAAGTCAAAATGCCGAAACGGTAATAAAATGTATTTCTACAGGGCTGCAGGTGTGAATTTGTCTTTGTCGGCACTTAGGTCGTAATATTAGTATTGATAGAATATAAATGTTATTGATTCTTTAGGTCCGTTGTCTTATCTACATAATATTATTCCGACGAAATTATCTTAGACTCCTGGTCAAATATTATGCATAAATGTAAATAATTTGCATTGGTGAATCTGGTACAAACTTTTTTACTATAAACAAAATTTTAACGGAAATGCGTAGGTTGATCATTGCATGACTCACGACTTTAGAATGTGAACTTGTATAATAAACACTTGAAGTCGAAGCAGGGCACTCAACTGTTCACCACAAAATTTTAATTACGCATTGATATCTTGTTAATAATTACAATATTGCTCGTTCCGAATTCATAATATTAGACATCAGTCATGTGAGTTTCGACGTGTACAATGGGAACTACGAGTATTTCGAATTTGACATAAAAAGTATCCCCTGTTTATCCCATCGTTGTGGTCAGCCAATCTTTGTCCAGTGCTGGACGTAGGTCCGCCCAAGTAAGCGCAACTTTGCCTGGAATGTTCTCATCAAGCCTCCACGGGTGACTTTGCGCAAATCGGCGGTCCATCGGGCTGGTAGGCGTCACAAACTGTTTGCCGAGACGGTTTTCACTCCAGGACTTGTCACTTTTTACCCCATTTACCGAAAATATGTAAATAAAAAAATTGTGTGCAGCTCACACGCAATAGCAGTGAAACTTCAGATAATATACTCACAGATAATTCTTGTCTAACTTTTATTAATATAAATATAATTCCTTTACCCTACATCCATCAACATGTATAATACAAAAAATTCAATCTAAGCTAACTTAATCTCTAGCATAAAGTTCAAATTTCAAAGCACCGTTACGCACAATTTCCTTTGATCTACGAATAAAAGAATTATTTTTGAATCTATTCTTTTTTGTCTCTTATTTCTTTAATCGCTTTTTTCAGTCCTCCTGAATTTCTAGGTGGTAATTTATTACATCAAATCTTTTTTTCGTATCATTTTAATAAGTATATACAGATGGAACTAAAATACACAAGTTTTATTTAAATTAATACTAAAGGGTAAAAAGAAATGTGTTTTATTTCGAATTAAATAAGGTTGAATTTAATGTGTTTATTTATCTCTTTTTAGTGTCACATTTCGTTTCATCGATTTTGAAATCACAACGATTCTAAAGAAGTTTTACTCAAAAAGCACCTGTGGTATGCAGAAATATCTTTAATCTCTTAGTTGCCTTATCCACTTTTGTTTGTCTAAATTTTAAAAGTTACCAGTTAGTGTTATTTCCTAATCCCTTTGTTTTGAACGCATTTATGGCCGGTCTTTAGGAAAGCCACACTAATCAGATTTACTTCTTCATTATCATTATAAATAAATTACCAAAACAACGTTATTGTTAAATACTTTTTTACGTGTTTAAATATAAATCGCTTTATAGATTTTAATAAGCTCGTAGCCTTAATAAGCAACTTGCACCATTCCGAATATATCTTGACTACCCTCTTATAAAAAAATCTAAATATAATCCACACTTAAATATTATAACATTAAATTGGTTTGGATTGGTGTGCAAAATGGAGTTGAATATTTTGATATATTATTTATCTTGTGTGTAATTTCTTATTTCTTTTGAACTGTGGAATAGTTGTAATATAAAATATTCCCGATTTTGTTGGGGCGTATGTTGACTTTATTGTTATAATAATATCGGTCCGCAAAATCACCAATGTAGCATTTCCCAGTGAATCTAGTACTTACATTTAACAACATACTACTCGCAGCACCAGTTCACCGCTGTCGTTCGTCGCGCGCGCACGTCTCCCGTTCCGCCTCGGCAGTCCGTTATTCGTGTTCGTTGTGTTCGTTCGTTTACCCGGTCGACTTGTGTTTTATCTGTGACAGTGCAGTGAAACGTGCATCATCAGGTGGTTTATCCACCAAATCGTTCGTCCCCCTCAGGGACAATGGACGGCGTGGAGCCCTATCTATCGCCGTTAGAGGGCTTGTTGTCGTTTTTACGACAGCAATTCCCTCAAGCGCTCGACCAATTTTTGAGGACTCCGGAGTCCCAATCAATGGCGTCCGTCATCTCGGAACTTAATTCCGAGAAACCCGTGTCCCGTAATTTACACGTGCAAGGGACCCCCGGGCAGGTACCTGCCGCGAGCGTCGCACCCCCCGCAACCCTGCCACCGCACTTGCCGCGGACCACGTGCGCTCTGCCGTAGCGCCCGCACCCCACGCGTCCGTACCCGCCGCGTCACCGATACGCCCACTACCCGCAACCCCGCTCAACGATGCCCACCGTGTGGCATCAAAGTCGCGCACCTCGTTGTCTCGTGGTTCCGCGTCGGGACAACCGCGTTCGAGCTCCGCGAGTTCGACAACATCGCGTTCGCGATCGCCCATCCACCGCGTAATCGACTCTCGTCGAGAAATCGATTTAACCCCTGAGCTTCCGCAATACCCCAGGGATGCCCCTCTTTCATCGGCCGATGAAATTACCCCCATGGATGTCGCGCCTCCCGCGAACATCCCGTTAAACCGCGAAGACGATGACGGATTCATAACCGTCAATCGAACGAAAAAACGAAAGACCCAGAGGGAGGTCCCCTCCAACCCCACCCCCACTGCCGGCACTCAGCCGACAGCGGCACCGTCCAGCCGCCCTGGACCACCTTCACAGCGCCCGCCGCCACCCCTGATCATACGCGAGAAAGCCCATTGGCTTCAACTCGCCAAGGAATTGCCAGGTAAGGCAATCTCCATAAAAGAAGCCCGTGATACCCAGCACGGCATTAAAGTTATGGTCACGTCTTCAAGTGACCACCGCGCCCTAACTACTCTATTATGTGACCGTAAAATTGGTTACTACACTTACGCTCTGCCGGAAGAAAAACGCCTTCGGGCTGTAATCCGCGGACTACCTCAGGAAATTGAAAGTTCCTACATTCTAGAGGACCTTAAGTCCCAAGCCCTACCGGTGCACGAAGTACACCGTATGCACAGAGGCGAATCCACAAAGTCGCCTCTAAACCTAGTATTGGTTGTCCTCGACCTCTCCCCAGAGGGGAAAAAGATCTTCGAACTTGAGAAGGTCTGTGGCCTCTCTGGCCTTCGTGTGGAACGCCCACACGAAAAACATACACTGCGGCAGTGTCATCGCTGCCAACTTTATGGGCACTCTGCCCTTCATTGTCAATCCCGTCCCAGGTGCGTCAAGTGCCTGGGCGACCACGGGACCTCGGAGTGCACTCGCACCCGGGACTCCCCAGAGCCACCGAGCTGCATCCTCTGCGGCCAAGCGGGCCACCCCGCTAACTACAGAGGCTGCCCTGCTGCCCCCCGACCCAAACGCAAGGTCGGAAAGGGCAATGCCCAAAAAGGCACTAGAAAAGTGCCGAACAAACCCGCATTCGTGGCCGCCCCTCCTCCAGTAGTAAACCACTGGACGGGTCTTCCCACGACGGAAGCGTTTCCTCCGCTAAGGACGCGTGCCCCAGTAATGGCCAACCTTCCCCTGGCCACCCTCGCCCCCGCCTCTATTTCTAAGGTATCTTCTGGGCCATCGGCCCACCACTCTATAGCGGAGGACTTAGCTTTGGCGACTAAATTCGCCAAAAACTTGCCCTTCGACCTAGAAGAGGTCCAACTTTTGGCTAAGAAATTGAGACAAGTTTCAGAGTCAAGTCAACCCTCTCTCCGGGACCAACTCGTGATCGAAATGGATCACGCGTACCTCCTCCAAATACTTAGATCGTTGTAATTAATCAATAAAATCAAATTATTGTTACCGGTAACAAATGGCACATGTAGGAAGAAATAAACCACGCTCATTGACTCTGGCTACTTATAACGCCAACGGCCTTCGAAACCAGCGCGACTTGGTCCATGACTTCCTGGTTACCAATCAAGTAGATATACTACTAGTACAGGAGACCTTCCTGAAACCGAGTAACAGAGATCCAAAGATCTCTAACTATCGGATCACTAGACATGACAGGGTAGGCCGTGGTGGCGGCACCCTGATCTATTTTAGAAGATCCTTACACTGTATGCCTTTAATCACCCCCCCACTAGAAGGTATGGAGGTATCTGCTTGCAGACTAGCAATGACTGGCCACCAACCTCTAGTCATAGTCTCAGCATACCTCGCATGCCAAAAAACCCTTATTAAGAAAGATTTAGAAGCCCTATTCAACATAGGCCCGGCTGTCATAATAGCCGGAGATCTGAATTGCAAACACGAGCAGTGGAATTGCAATACCACTAACCCCAATGGCAGAGCTCTAATAAATATATCAGACAATCTTTTGTTTGATATACTTACTCCCATGACCCCCACAAGATACCCCCCCAACCGTGACTGGGGGACCCCAAACATTCTCGACTTAGCATTACTGAGGGGCGTAACCCTTCAGTTCCATTCGATCGAAACGATGGACGATATAGATTCGGACCATCGCCCGGTTATCCTCAGATTAGGACCACAGACAGACCCGACATCTGAAACTAGGACGTCTGTGGACTGGTTGAGACTTGAGAACCTCCTCAAGGTAACAAGCTCACAAGACCTGGACCGCATCCCGGACCACATTGAGTCCCGCCAAGACACGGAGACGGCGATCGAGGCCCTTACTAGCCACCTTCAATCCGCAGTGCGGAACTCGTCCAGGCAGGTACCGGTGGAGGATGACCGCCACTTATGCCTGCCGGACGAGGTGAGGGTGCTGTTGAGGGAAAAGAGAGCCGCCTCCAGAGCTCACGATAGATATCCTACCGAGGAAAACAGAGTCCGACTTCGCGAACTAGAGCGCGAGGTCAAACTACGTATCCGGGAAGTCAGGGAGCAACGTTGGGACAGAACGTTGAGAGATATTGAACCAACTCACCAGGCATACTGGAAGCTGGCTAGAGCTCTCAAATCAGACACCCTTACTGTCATACCCGCGCTAGAAAGAGCCGACAACACCGAGGCGTTCGATGACGAGGAGAAGGCCGAATGCCTTGCTCAGAGTCTAGAGCTTCAATGCTCCCCCACTACACAAAACGTCGACCAGTCACACCTGTCGGAGGTGGACTCCGAGGTCGAACGTAGATCCTCCTTACCAGCGGAAACCACACTCGACCCGGTCACGGTCGAAGAAGTGCAAGACCTGATAAAGTCCCTCAAACCGCGAAAGGCCCCAGGGACCGATGGCATTAACAATCGCGTCTTAAAACTCCTCCCCGGCCACCTAATTATAATATTGGTGAGCATCTTCAATGCCGCCATAACAAACTGCTCCTTCCCCGCGATTTGGAAAGAGGCAGATGTCATCGGTATTCACAAGCCTGGAAAACCGGCTAATAAACCGTCCAGCTACCGTCCGATCAGCCTACTGAGCGCACTCAGCAAGCTTTACGAGAGGGTCATCCTCTCTAGACTTAGAGATTTTGCTATCAGCAAACATCTACTACCCGACGAGCAGTTTGGCTTTCGTGCCAGACACTCATGCGTGCAACAGGTGCACCGCATCACGGAGCACATACTATCTCACTTTGCCCATCGCCCCCGCTCTATAGGAACAGCCGCCCTGTTTCTAGACGTAGCTAAGGCCTTCGACAAGGTCTGGCACAACGGCTTGATTTACAAGCTGTACCAGTTCGGTGTGCCAGACAGACTCGTGCTCATCTTGCGAGACTTCCTCCTAGGTCGTAGCTTCCGTTTTCGAGTGGAGGGAACGCGCTCGTCTCCTCACCCACTCACAGCCGGTGTACCACAGGGCTCGGCCCTGTCCCCACTACTCTTCACGTTGTTTACCAGCGACATCCCAAAAACTCCAGATGTGGAACTGGCCCTCTTCGCGGATGACACCGCACTCTATACATCAGATAAGAACAGACAAATGGCCTGCGTCCGGCTGCAGGTAGCTGTCACAGAGCTAGGCAAATGGTTTCGTAAATGGAGGATAGAGGTGAACCCGGAGAAGAGCGCAGCAATGTTCTTTTCCCCGGGCACGCTTCGCTCCCCCAAACGCGCTTCCCTTCGCCTAAAAGCCATCTCGCTCTATGACCAAGAAATTCCCTGGGCAAAGCACACCAAATACCTGGGTGTCACCCTAGATCAGAACTTGCGCTTCAACGAGCATATCACTAGTCCGAAATAGAGCACGATTTGTGATGGGTCGTCTAGCACCCATGATAGATAACCGAAGCAAAATGTCCCTCAGACACAAGCTTACTCTATATAAAACAGGCATCCGCCCGATCATGACATATGCGAGTGTGGTATTCGGCCATGCCAAGCCTACCCATTTAAATAAACTGCAAATCGTGCAGAATAAATTCATGCGCAGAGCCGTCGGTGCTCCCCTCTATATGCGTAACGTCGACCTCCACCGCGATCTGGAGCTTCCCTCCATCAAAAACTACATTACGTCGCTCTCGCGTAAGTATTTCGATCTCGCGCCGCACCATCGAAATCCGCTCGTCGTGTCCGCGTCCGATTACAGCCTCGGCGAAAGGCTCTCGTGCGACGACCGCGTAATGTCCTTACGGACAAGGTCGACGCTATTACAAAACGGCTGGCCCGGATCAGCCCGCCCGCGGTTAGGACGGCAGGCTGGCAGGCACCGACAGACAGACATAGACGGCGGCGTCTCAGACAACGCCAATCACGATCTCTCCACGTCCTCGAGAGGGACGCCAGGAGACATAGCCCCCCCCACAGGATAGACTAGGCGTGTTGCTGGGAAGTTTCTTTCGCCGTTTCTTCTTTCCCAGCCATAACACGTCGCGAAACGGCAGTAAGATAGCGTAGGCCGCCGCGAACCGCCGATCCCGCTCCGCCAGGATCCTTCTTCTCGGGCTTTATATTACCCGACGCCCGTTCTCAATTAGTTCATTGTGTCGCCCATTGGCGGGCATCATCAGATTCATCCCCCTCTCATGGCAACAGTCCAGCCGAGGTAAAACTCCCTAGGGAGCTCCCTCAAGCAAGTTGCCCCCGGGCTCGAGCGCCTTCGCCTAGCGAAGGCGCTCGCCCCAAAGACCCCGGTAAAGTTGTGAGGTCTTCGGACCAACAACATAAAGTCAAGTCAAATAAATAAAAAACTACTCGCAGTATACTGGTATAAGCGAATAATTAATTATGAATCTATCACGTGTATATAACATTATTAATTGTAACCATTTTGCTGTGAAATCATAGATCTAATTACATTTTTAAAATTAATATTTTCTTTTAATCAAGATCATATAGATAACTGAGCATAAATTACAAATTCAGAAATGGTAATTCAAAGTAAACATAAAATAAATATATAATAGCAAGTATTTCGACGATAAACAATGCATATGCATAATCCGCAGAATATGTCTTTTATCAGTTAATATTCGTTAATTGCGAATATTCTATAGGATTTGTAATACCTTTCTATTGTTATAACTTGCAGATAAAATTTGGGGAATTCTCGTTTCTGTTCTTTACAGTTTTACATTGTAAGCGTTTCTGTTCGAATGTTGAATTGACAGATAGGAACTGCTTGAAGATTGTGGGGCAGTTGCGTTTCAATCATATAGGAAGAAGTATACCAATCGAAATCTAAGCTGTAATCTCATTACAACTAAGTGCGTGTTTAAAGTTATCGATTTATTGATAATGATTTTTTTAATTGCAAATCTGGCAAGCACATAGACAGCCCAGCTCATCGAAAATGATTACCATCGCCTCTAGACGTTTGCAACACCAGGGGCGACACCAACATGCTGCTAGCCTTTAGAAAGGGATAAAGAATATGGGATGAGGGGTGCGCTAAGAAGTCTTACTCATCGCACGAAACACGATTAGCTCAAGGCTAATCGTTTCACGCGGATATTCTGTAAGAGCGTGGTATCACACCGATCGAACCGGCCCAAAGAGATATAATGACTCTAGTATTGCTTTACCACGAACAAATTGGATTTCATAATAAAAAATAGATTTATTGAAACCAAAATTACATTTACATTTCATTTTAAAATTTGTACTTGTTATATTTCTATCTGTAACTTCTGTAAAAATAATTAAATTTGTGATCTTTCAACTGCCTTTTGATTAAACTCCTGCTCTACGTAATGTATGTTTGTGTTAAATCTGAAAACAGGACACAAAATGTTACCTCACGTACGTGAATTAAATAGAAATACGTACAATCGCCAAAGCTGGCGGTTAACCAGGCATAAGACTAAAATCGCTTGGCAAACACTTTCGTTAACAACCCGAGAACACGCACACAAGTAAAACATTGGTTTGGGGGCGGAGTTTTATTGTTTGTTTTGGGTTTTACGCGTTTAAGACAATAGAAAGCAAGCCGCTTTTTTGAATACGCTGTTTTACAATACCTAAATAATATACTTTATGTATTTGATGTAAAAGTGAAGAGTAAAAGATTAAGCAAAAGTTATCGTAGTAAAACATTTGACTTAGTATTAATAATTAACTATTATAACCTCTGTAATTTTTTTAAATTATTAGTTGCCCTTTTTTCAAAAAATTCACGCTTAATTAGTTAACGCTTTCGGTTCGGAAACTCGGTTTTACTAATTGTGGGTTCGAATCCTAGATGAGAACCATTAACCACTTCAAGGTTTTTATGACTTAATGTGCATACTATTTCAACCATGCGCAATTAATTAAGCTAATTGTTGCTGACAGTAAAAACACATCACTATGAATCCTTTATATTGATATTTAGGAGTTTGAGACAATACCGTGTCAAACTTCTAAATCTGCTTATGAGAAACGTGGCGGGTATACCATCTGATCCCTCCTCAAAATAGAAAAGACACGAGAACAATATTGTAACTTTTATGGTTGTTATTATTATCTTTACAGTAAATTCAAATTTTGCTAATTTAAAATCGAATTATTATTAGTTGATATGTAGTCCTTAATATAATTAGCTTATATCTAAATCAGATTAGTTCGAATAAGTCTGTTCATGTCCAAGACTTGACATTAGTCTGGATAAAATGTGTTTTAAATAATAAATAATGTAGTAGTGAGATAAAGCTGAACTATTATCTGTAAAATGATGTGTATTTTCATGTAAGATTTAGGAACTTTTTAGAATTGTTTTTAACTGGGCCTTTGTCTTTCTTAGTAAGTTTCTAATATTCGTCGTCCATGAAATAAACTTTTGTTCTTTATTTCTTTTAACTGTTATATCTTTATTTAGTTATAGTTCTCATAAGGGGATGGTTGTGATGTAAAAAAATATATTACAAATGAAAAGCCTATTGAAACAGGTTTTAAAATTAAATAAAGATTTTGTTATTACATTTTAGGAAGTTATTAAAGATTACTTGTCCCGTTATAACATTCTCCCGTCTTGCGGCACTAAGTCTGAATAACTTTTGAATGATATTTCTGGTTTTCCAATACTTTAAGAAAATTCCATAAAAAATGCTATTTACAGATGTGAACATTTGAATTTTATTGTATAATAATGTTAAGTAAAATTGGCTACGACTAATTCTGAAAACAAGTCGGAATTCAATTGATACCTGTAGTCTATTAAATTAAACTTGATGAGACAAAAAGAATTAATAAAGGATTACAATTCGGTGCACAGAAAATGTAGGTGGCGGCGTCATTATGACCACCTGACAATAAAATACCTGGCAATAACAAAATAAAGCCATAAATTGTTTTATTACTTTCAATATTTTCGCTTGAACGTTTGAATTATATTTCTTGTTTTTTATTTCTAAAACAAAATTCCATAATAAAATGCTGTTTACAGATGTGGACATTTGAATTTTATTGTATAACAATGTTAAGTAAAATTGTCTATGACTAATTCCGATAACTAGTCGGCATTCAACTGTTACCTCTAATCTACTAAACGAAACTTTACGAGACAAAATAATTAATAAAGGATTCTAATGCACAATACATGGCGGCGGCGTCTTTATGACCCCCTAACTAGTAATAACAAAATAGAGCCATAAATGATTGTATTAATTTCAATATTTTCACTTGAAATTTAATTTTTTATGAGTGTAAGATAAGTTACTAATTATTTTACAAGCACAGTTGCTATGTTATTTGTGTTAGATTTGAGTATTTTTAAAAATTTAAGACTACGTAAATCGATATTGTAGCTATTTAAATAAAATCAAGTTATCATGATTATAGCAAAAGTATTATATTTTTGTAGACATTGTAACTGTCAATAGGGATTAAATGTTAATATCTTGAAACGTATACCAGTGAGTTAAACAGAATCAGTGACAAGAGTAATACTATCTACTATTTTTACTAGTGTTATTGCAGTTGTATAATGAAACTGACTCTGCCACAAATGTATTGAGATCAAATAATGTGTGTGTAATCATAACCAGCAATTCAATAATTCATTAACTCTAAGTAAAAAAGAAAAATATATAAATACAGATGTCTTAGCATAGTAGTTAGTGCACTCGAGTCTCAAAATCAAAGAGCTCATGTTCAAATCTTGATTAGGAAAACCATTGCCCCTTTTAGACAGTTTTCTGACCAAATGTGCATATTGTTACTATTGCCACGTGTTAACGGTCACAGTAAAAATCGTAATAAAACTTTAGACATCAATAGCCTTGTGTCAAACCCGCCAATAATATTGGACAAGCGTGTCAGGTATAAATTTTCGAAACGTCCTGATTGGTGTATTTGAAATTTGAGAGTGTGTGCGTGAGTATTGATACGTTATGAGCCGTTCAAAGCAAAATGTTAGAGAACTGGTTAACCGCCAGCTTTGGCGATTGTACATGAGACAGAGAAAAGCTCGAAAACAGCTCTTTGCGAAATTAAATCAAGGGTTGTACTTTTGATGACTGATATGAACACGAATATAAGAACTCTATAATTTTGATTGACAAAAATTGTATAGTTTCTGTAGGATACGGATCATACAGATTTTTCGAGTGAAGCTGCGTGAAAAGCTTCAGTACTTAATATTTATTTTGATATCAGATGGCGTCACAGCGCGGGCGTCGATATAATACAACATTGATGTGCATAAAAATTAACAGATGTGTAACGGTACCGCGCGTAGGAGGCGCACGAGCTCCTCACGGGGTGTCCCTCGTCTCGCACCGCGATGGCCCGAACCGATGACAGTCAAATATTTTCAAGTCGACTTTTTAGCAAAAACACTTTACGCTCTTTTGTATTGTTAGAATTAAATTGTTAAACTTTTTCAGTATTTGCTGAACTTTGCTTATAGATATAACCACTTACTTTAGAACCAGGTACTTCAGTGTCGTTTCACATGTGCAAAATGTGAAATTATATGAAATATCACAAAGCACTCAATCAAGCCCTGGAGCCGATTTCGATGAAAAGTAAATGTTATACTTATCTAAGTATAACATTTCTTTGAAAAATTAATAATCCAAGCCAGGAATTAAATCAGTTGATTTTAATTTAAAAAAAATTAAATCTATATTAGGTACTAGATCTATCACACACAGCCGTTTTATATTCTGTTAGAAAAGATTATCTTTATAAACAAAGTATCTTCCTGACTATGATAATAGATTTTTCATAAATCTAATGATACCGCTTTAGTTTTCATCAAAATCGGTCCCGAAGTTCCTTTGCGTACTTTTCGATTTTACTTGTAATAGTTTGTTTATTTTGTTTAATTACAACCTAAGACAGTATATATACCTATTTATTTTTATATATTATCTATTGACTTTTTCAACATGAATTAAAGAGGACTTTCAATAGAAATATAACGAGTGAAAACGTAACAAGAAAGTTACACAATGTTAACTTTTTTACTTTCATTTTATATTGTGTATCTGGTCTGGTGGATTATTAAAAACTTAATCATATCAATTAAATTGCAACCGCTCACTACGAGATGAGATTGTTTCACGTGCGCTTTTATAGGGAGAAATCAGCACGAAGATATACTCTCATCATTAAGTGCCATTCGTTAAAACTTACAGCCAGTAAAATCTGTAACACGCAACGTAATAAATGCAATAACAATGAATAAAATGGCAATAATAGCAGGTGAAATCGCGACAGGTCCGGGTCTTGGGTCGTCGTCCGTAATTATAAATAAAATACGGCAACAGTGCGCCCGCGTCGCCGTCGCGCCGCCGTTATTCGCCCCCGCGTAACCTGCGCCTGCGCCGCGTCAGCCGCGCCGCATCGGGCAGCCACGCAGCACCTCGCACCGAGCCGCACTGCACTGCCTACTTCACAGCACTATCTTATGTTACATTTTCAGAACACAATAGACTATTATTGTGACATACATGGTTTTAGACTAACATGCTTTATTAATACCAAATCTGAACACGTGGACCACACTTCTGTTACTTAACATTTAACAAACAAAATGTTTATTGTTTTGTTTTATGATACTGCATGAATTTTTTATTGTTACATTTCTGTAGTTGTAAAACTATTGTGTTTTATTGAGCTAGAAAAATGGCAACTGAATAAGACGCTTAAAGGACTAATCGTAAAAATAGTTAACGTATTGCACATGAAAGTAGTTATAGCATTTTTAATACCAGGACTTTAATTATTTTGGCACCTCTGCTAAATCAATCCAATCTCTATCTACCACCTGATGGATAGGGATTACTATCGCCTATGGATTTTTGTAACATCACAGGTGCTACCCATGCGCTGCCGCTCTCTAAAGGAAGATTGGAACCTGGCCATTAATACTCTAAGTCAGGGGGTTGGTAACCTAGACGGACATACCACCTGGCTGTGGTTTGTTTTGTCGCCTCTTGCGACAGGCCGCACGGTCGCAGGAAATTGTATTCTTTCTCCGTTCCTGCACGTATAAAATAAAATAGTATATACTAAAGTACTGTATCGGCATGTTTATTTCTTTTGCCTTTGAAAGTGTTTAGATAGAATTTTAGGGAATATATTCGAAAGCGTCGGGAGGAAAACGGAAATATGCCACAATTTTAATATTAATTCAATACGTTGTAATAAAATATTTAATCATACGTTATTGTAGAATTTTGATACTCAATTTTAAAACAAACGTTATTGTTATCAGTGCAGGAACGGAGAAAGAATACAATTTCCTGCGGCCGGGCGGCCTGTCGTAAGAGGCGACAAAACAACCCATAGTCAGGTGGTAGGGCATTTGCCCCACTGGATGGCTACCACCCCTGGTCTAAAGTATGTCGCCATAGCAACCTTGAGAGTCTCCCTTAAGAGTGCAGCAGCGCATTTGTAGCACCTTTGGTGTTGCAAATGTTCATAGGCGATGTTAACCGCTTTCCATCAAGTGGGCCATCTAAGTGTATTCCTATTAATATAATAATGTATGCATGAAATTAATTACGATGATACTATACTTTGTTTTAATTACACGCTTCGTTTTCTAATGCTTGGTTGGCTTATCTTCATCCGAGTCCAACTGTCGTCCACGCGATCAACGGTTGGGGAAGTGTTAGCTCCAATATTGTAAAAAGTGGTAATGTTATGAGGATGGGGGTAGAGGGTGTAGGGCGGCGAACCGTGGAGCACTGCGCATGGGCACGCGCCACCACACACACTCAGCACGTGACCCGAACATTGATATCCCAAAATAACAATACATGTATTGCGTCATGTTTCAATTGTATCGATGGAAGATCCGTTGCAATTTGCATTTCACTGTTCCTAAGTTATGTTACTGTTTACCCAAAGAATATGAGCTAGCATTCCATATAGGAAATAGGGGCTCCATCCATTAGATCTATGAAAACCTTTAGGTTATGGTAATGGTGATTAAGCTTACATGAAAAACATATAAAAATCTCATCATAGTAATAGTTAGATAGAATTGGAAAATAATTACATATTAGTCAAATTTCATACTTATTTAACATTTAATTGCATCTAACGAAAAACCCGAGAGCAACAACTGCTGAGTCATTGAATCATTAAAATCAAATTATACGTGTATATGTATGTGTTGACAGAAAAAGAATTAAGTACTTTTCAAAAACTTCTTCAACATACAGCCTGATACCAAAATCTAATTAGAGTGAGTCTCAAGTATAATATATGGGAATTTGTATGGTATAAAATTAGAAGATGAAGAAGCATCCAGATCGATAACATAATTTGACGAAGCCAATATACTTTTATAGTTTGTAAATTGTTTGATTGATTACTCAGAGTCGTTCTAGATTACAATGTAAAAGATTGCTAACAAAATTACAAGTTATGTAATGCCTTTTGTGCGATTTCTGTTAACCTTTGGCTGAATGAAAAAAGCGTAGGCGATCTAGTTGTTGGCTCACCATCCTCACAACATATCGATTGTAATTTTTACAATATATCCTACAAACTTTCTACATCCGTTTAAAACATGAATACTGTCCAATTGATAAACAAGAAAGTTTGAGAGGATGGATGGGTGTTTGTTACTCTTTCAAGAAAAAACTACTTAATACATTTTTATGAAAAACTAATATAGCTTGTAAATGAAAATAGTATATAGTCTCTAATTTATAAAGTCATTGTTTAAATTGTCCAAAATAACTTTATTAATAAGTAGCATACTTATTACTTCCCGTTTTTAGTTCTACTACTTCCTTAAATTAATGGACACAATTAAACAGGATTAATCATTACGCCGATTTATTTTGTGGTCACACGTCTCGTTTTCTCCTATCGTTTGACGTTCTGAAAATAACAGGTGGAATTTCTAAGCCGTTAAAACAGTACCCGCATCATACCAACGGCATACTTTGCTAGCTTATCAATTTTATAGTACTTAATTTTTTCCAAAATTATTATTGTGTAAATGAAAGCAGGATTAAAATGTGGTGGTTATTTAGCATAATTATTATATCATTTCATTAACTCACTGCTTAGACTTCCCATTTTTTTCTAAAAGAGAAACTGTGTTCACTACCTTTGTTTCAGGCAGACTTGGAGGGTCATAGATATCAATAAGCTTAATCTAAGGTTACCTTGTTATTTTTTCGTTCACCGTTAGTACATATATGGTGAATAAAATAAAACTATATAAATTCAGCAAGCTGTGACTAGAATCAACGTTATATTGTTTTTTAACCAATGCTAAAAAAGCATATTAGCGATAATGTTATATTCAGGGTTAGCTATTATGATGAAATTAAATTTGTTAAGAATTAAACAAGACTTATGAATTGTCTAGTGTCATCGTAGTGTAGTCATAGCAACAGAACAATATGTAGTGGAAATGAGGATGTCAGGTGTGTGTTGTGTCACGGTCAGTGGGCCTGGTGACCGCTGACAGCGACAGCAAGTGCAGGCACCGCGAGCCCAGCCATGGTTGAGCTGAGCGTGCCGGCGGTTAGCAGTTGGAGGCACGCGCGGCGCACACGACAGGTGGACGTCACGCGCCGTTACATCCCACACTTGGAACTACAACACTATTACATACTACCCCCGTAATTCTAACCCATAAACATATACGTACCTATTTGCATTTTTTAACTAATTTTTCTGTAGGCATTTTTGCAAAATGGAGACTTAAAAATCATCACGCCCGCCCGGTCATCCGTCTTCGTGTGTCACTATATTTTTACTCTGAAACTACTGTGTCTATATGAACAAAAATTAGTACTAATATGTAACTATATTTCTATTTCTATATTTCTATATTTTTATTTATTTGTATTATACAATGCTCTAGTTAAATGTGAAAAAAAGGGTGACCCTTAGGTATACATGGAATGTAAACGTTGCCAATAATTTTTAAATATAGTTTAGGCTATCGTTATTCAGTTCTTGAACAATCATATCAATTGTTTTCCAATGACTTTTTTATAATTTACTTTTTACTTTACGAGATATATCCGAATTCAAAAATCCTGAAAATTGTGCCTTCACTCTTTTTAACTATGAAGAAAATGGTAAAAAACCAATGTGGTCTAATTCAAAAAGCAGGTACTTACTTTTAAGGATAATTTGTTTGAACAAGTTTGACTAAGAAGTAAGTTTTCAATGTGGTATTTTCGATTAAATGCTTTTTTATGGTGCCGTGGCCAAACAATGCAATCAGTGAACGTTTGCCATATCTACGAAACTCCTGATTGTGCGCGATCTGCATCGCACTTGTCAGATTTATGAAATTTGTATGAACAACGATTCGCATCTAAAGACGATGAAAAGGGTTACAAGATCATCGTCGCTTACAAACTAAAATACTTAAGTCCTCTTAAATGTCAATCGTGCAAGTTTCGCAAAAATATCACCTAAGTAGTCCAAACGTGATGTAGTGACGAACGTTAATGAGTGAAATATTTTAAAGTAATTTTTAATACCGGTAATATCCATCTGTCGATGTAACCTGGACACGACCGAGCCAAATTGTCCGGAATCAGACATCGAGATCACGCGCTCTAAATTTACAACTTTATTGCCGTTATTATTATTGATGACATGCCATAAATATTGGGACAATGCATAATTAACTCATCAAATTTATTATGACCATTACGACATATATGAACTACGACACTACAGAGCTTGAATGTATTCAATTACGCTTTAAAGCCCGTGGAGTTTTAGTGGGAACCTGAGGAGTGTTGTTTTGCTGTGCAGTATTATTTTAAAGATATTATGTAAAATTTAAGTTTAATGCTGTGGCTTCAACTTCGTTAGTGTTTAAATTTTAGACTATGGCCAAATGCGCCTTATTTAAACAGTTAAAAAATAACGTCGTTAACGCATAATCACATTAGTGTATGTAACATACGTTAAGATTACAGTGTCGCATCTCAAATAACGCTTTCAACCCATCGCCATATATTATCTGCATGAAAAGGCCTACATTTTTAACAGTAACACAAATGAAGCCCCAGCATTATACTAACGCTAGTTGTAAAACATTAATTATTTTGTACGTTGTATGAGAATTGTTCTGTGTAGAAAATCTCAATTATAGTGAAATGCAACTTTTGATTTACATAAACACGGAGTTCATGTAATTTTTTTCCGTCAGAGACCTACAGGTTTATTTGAGGTTGAAATGGAGGGGTCTGTTTAAGGGCCCTGAATTTATCTGATACATAATTGCTTGACAATTATTTAATAATAAATGTATAAGTATCGATATATAGTATCGATACTTCACCCTGGCTAAATACACAAACCATATAATGCCATATTTATAAAAGAAATCTTTCATTATTGATGAAATGAATTTTTCGCAACAAAACCCTTTTTTATATCCTATAACCCTTATTGATATATTTCAAATATTGATGGTGGTCCAGTCTATGAATAATGATATTAAACACATATTAATACATAAGTACATATATATCTATATTTTTTAGGAATCTTTATATATCCGAGCTCCGAATCTATTTTTTTAATTTGTTGGAATTATTTATTGTAATACACTTGTTTCGGATGTCCTTATTTCTAAATCTAAAGAGACTCCTACAATTAACGATTGCTTTGCAGCTTTTATGATTTGTTTAATGGTTGTTGCAAATATTCATGCCCAATCATGATCGATTTTAAAAGTTGCTCAAGTACGTGTTTGGATTGCGGTATCATGTCCGGGGCCCTTATCTTGCCATCTTAAATTTTCAGATTAAGATCCTGCTACAGAGATTTTGAATTCCACGCACCGAAAAAGCTTTTAAAAACTCATTACATCACCGTTATGGGCCGATAAGAGCGTGAAATTTTGGTAATTGGTAATATTATAGTGGTTTTTTGGATTCATTTTACGTTTATTATTATTGGGTTTTTGGAAATTAAAACAGGAAAATTAATACTTTTTTCATAAAATAATCACTATATTATTGAATTTATTTAAAATTCAGGATTGTTATTGTAGTGACTTTTTATTATTATTACTGTATATTTAAGAGAATTTAATATATTGATATAATATTACGGTATTCATATTATTACGTCGAAAGACCACATATGCACGTTTCGAAAAATTTGTCTTTTATTACGCATTGTCTTTTGTTTACGGATATTCTAAGGAATTTTCTTTGATTGTTTAAATATTTTTGTGCCGCTCTATTTTTACTGCTTGCAGGTGGCATTCAGATAATTCTCGTTGCTGTTCTTCACAATCTAAGCGTTTCTCTTCGCATATTATGCAAACAAATATGGTCAGCTCGAAGAGTGGAGGAGTAGTAATGTCTTAACTGCGAGGCTAATCATTGCCAAAAGAATTTGGACCAGGAGTCCTAGAACTTAGTGCGCGTTTGGCTTTGTTATATCTTTAGTTGTTAATAAGTGCTGTCAACAAAGTATGTCATTGTGCTCTTTCAATTGGCATTCACTTGAATCCCCGCTATACATAATAATATTATTATCAAACCGATGATTTCATTATTTATTATGTTGATAGCAACAGCAACATTTAATGTATTTTGTTGTTTTATAAAAATCGATATCAGTTGCTTTAATAATATTGTAATATTAAAAATTCTCATCATTATTAAACCTGTCCTTCTTAATACCAGTGAAGTTTAGCTTATGCTTGAACGACACAAGCAGGACCTTTTTTTATTTGACTTGACTTTATGTTGTTGGCCCGAGGACCTTACAACTTTACCCGGGTTTTCTCGAGCCCGAGAAAGCTGGAGCTGTGTGTCACAGAGACGGTAATGTTGCGATGGCTGTAACTATGAATTCGTATAAAAGAAGCATGTCAAGAGTTCTTGCACCCGTGATAGCCTTAACGTCAATGATATTCAGATAAAATCAATAGCCACCTGAGATGGTACGGCTTTATTTTATGGAACTCGGCAAAATTAAATGTAGGAAACAAGTGACTAGTCATGAAGCTAAGCGGCAAAGATTCGGTAAAGTGGTAAGGTCCAAGAAATACTGGCTAGATTTGAATAGTCACACTAAGAGAGGTCAAAGACTGTGTGGAGTTTAAAAATAAAAGCAAAAAGCGTGCTTTAAGCGAATGCAAGGATTTAATGCTGGGATGCTTAAAGTGTATATAGTAAAAAAACATAATTTCTTAAATTTACTAAATGAAATAGCAATAGTATAGTATAGCATACAGTATATAATAGTAGTAGCTTGTATAACTAATTTGATAATGTATTTTGTACTTCATATATTTTGAGCCGATTGCAGGCACCACATCCGATGTCAATAACCCGGAGTACTAACTCAAAATTTCATTGATATAATTCTAATTCACCAATTTCTTAACACAGAATAACAGTATACATTTTGCAGGTCCATCTTTGTATTACATTACAAGGTATTTTTGTATTTTACTTAAGTACTAAATTGGGTAAATGGTGAGCAACCGCCCGTACCGCTATCCATTACGTTATAATCAATCATCGCGCTCCTCCGTGTTCCAATCTGCGTTTGCGCCGCTTTTGGCCATGCGAGGCTTTCGACACGGGCGCAATCAATATAGCAGATAAGTGAGATAAGATCCGACGTAGCTATAGCGCACATCATCCATAAACCTCGCGTTCAGTTTTCAACTTTCAAGCACTTCATTCGAAGAACACGTATCACGCTGTTTGTTTACAACTTTATAAATTACTAGTGTTTACTCCACCGCTGCGCCGTGGCTTAAACCCTAGGCAGTAGCTTTATTTTACTTACATAAAAACTTTTCGCTTTTTGTATAAGATATAAACAGTAAGTGATTTTTTTTCTAAGTAATGGTGAATATCGCTTAAAAATCCGTTTAATGGTATACGAAAAGTTAGCGGACCCAAACAGACGGAGAAACCGACTTTGTTTTGTACTAGGTATGTAAAGAAGATAAAGCACGAATAACCTGAATAAATTAAGTGGACTAAAAGATGTGATTAAAAACAGGAACTTGAGAATATTCGTACAATTGTGGTGTGAAACAAACCAGCACTATGAAATACATATTTGATATTGCGCGTACACACCGGCGCGAGTGTACTGTGTTCATGCCTGGCTGGACCAGTGTGTGTTTACTTCCGGTGGTCAATTGAGCGTCATTACGATAAGTAACTTATTTGGCTAAAGGAGGTTTTATTCTGTAATTGTTTAGACCTAAATTTTACAGTTTCTTGTTCAATTCCCTAGAATTACAAAGAAACTAAGTCAATATAGTGTAGACAATCCCACAGCAAAATAAAGAAAAGTCACAGACACCCTGATTTGAAGTACTTAATACGTAATGTTATACGTGATGCTCTAACAGACAGAGAAAATTCTAGAAATTGTTTTGAATTTCTATCTTGTCTAAGAAGATTGTTTAAAGATGTAAAACTTTTTATTGGTTTTAATATTCATGATAAGCGTAATGATAATGTCCTCTTTGTTGCTGATGATTAAAAATATTGTTAATCTCAGTGTCTATCATTTACAACATTGAAATTAAAATGTTGGTAGTACTGTTTCTTGTACTCGTGCAAGCAAAAGTCGACCTTAAAGTAACTGTACAATAAAAACAATTGTTTTGTATATATAACTCTTTATTTTACACCATACACAAACATAAAATTATAGTTAAGTAATAAAATAGGAATTAACACATTTGTGTTTGTAGTGTCGATGGCGTGCACATAATAATGCATGGCAGTAGCGAGTACACAGTATTATATGAAGTGCCCTTACAAAGACTTAAGTGTTGATGTGCCAGAGTGGAATCATTTATTATTTTATCTTACGGTTGTATCTTGGTTTTGATTCGATTCGTGTTGCGAGCAGACAAGACTTGATGTTCTTAATATATTCGAACGTGTTTTTAGCGGACAGGTACTCGTGTTTATTTAATTCAGACCTTAGAGGTAACTGAAATGTTCATTTAAATAAAGCATGAAGACTTAGAATGAATGTAATACTTTGTAACTTGTAACTTACCTCAACGTAAGCTACAATTGAGAGCATCAATTTTGAGTAGGTAATTATCTAGAAAGCACTGTGTCTGTTCAGACAACAAAAATTGTAAACTTCGCACAAAAATTAAAGGAGCAAATAAATATTTATATTTTTGGATGATTTTCAACATATTGTAACTTAAAGAAAAATGGTCGAAAGTAATTTAAAAAAGCAAATTGTAGATTCCGCGTATTTTTGAGAATGGTATTCTCTACAATTAATTTTTTGTTGTTCTCGTTGGTCTATGAAGTTGGATTTTTTTGTGACTAAACCTCTGTAGAGGTCTCTGATAGACCAGATAACTTATTTCTTTAGCTTTTTTTAACGACCTCGATACAAGCACTTCTCGCTGAGATATGTCTTGGTCTTTGAATGGATAACGATCATTTTGCCTTTTTTGTATATTGATTATCAATATACCTCAGGAAGGATTAGACATTGATTCTTCGAATAATTTCTTTTTGCATTGATTACTTATATGAATTTGAAAAAGCAACAAAAAAGGGCTTTTGGTTGTTTTTTGGAAAAGCAAGGCCCTAATCAAAAATATCGTGGAAACCACTTATATTGTATGTCTTTTACAGTTCAATATACCCAGAAAATCCCTACACCGAGTTTTAATTTAATCCAACCAGTAGCTAGATTTTTGCTCTGAAAAGCTCGTAATCTTTATAAAAATAATATGGATTACTGATACAAAACAGCAACATTGGTATCTATTTGTTTCACACAGACAATTATTATTAAAAGTCATCTAATATTTAAAAATAACTAATCCTTGTATACTAAATAAAGAAAAATGAAAGTTTTATATTTACATATTAGATAAACTAGTATAATACTTCCAAAAGGTAGACCCTCGTCGGCTTAGCTTTCTATATGAGCCTAATATTGCAATAACATCAAGCACCTGTCTGATATGGTAGCCTATGAATAGGTTCGTTAGACGATTTAATGTTGTCCTATTACGTCAAATGGTCATGACAACGTTTCTTTAAGCAAAGGAGTGAACGAACATCATGCTGTGCGATCGTCATTTAAGTAGAAGCAAGCATGCGGGCACAGGTGCGCACGCGCCAACACGCCGCTCTCTCACTTCGTGGAGGTAGCCCGCACAATTTACGCGTATCGATGCATCCCGTTCTCCACCTGTATTGCTAAATACTCAATACCATCCCTGTGCCGTCAGTCTAAAAATAATTGGCCCAGCATGTGTTGTCGATTAACACTTAAAAAGGGTGTCAAAAAACGGATTGATCTTAATCTTTATATTCGAAGTCCCTTTTTTGCGCCGTTTTTAGAATTATAGAACAATACTTCTTTTCGAGCTCTAAAATGACCTGTGCTGCAAAATATAATATTCATCCGAATGAGATAATTATATGCCTGCCTATTAAATTACAATGCGAAATGTTGTTTGTAGTCGATTAGTAATGGAAACTATCCATTAATGAGCGACATGAGACGGCTGCTATCGTCGGCAATAAGTTACACAGGCATTAGTAAGCCAGGAACTAATTGCGGAGGCGGACCGATTTCCCAGCCGAAGTAGTGCCGAAGCAATTAATATTTGCAACGTGATCGACTATTTGAGCGAGTCCTCTTCGATTTATTTATACGTTAGTAAATAATCCAAACAAATCATAGTAAAAGTAATTTAATAAATGTACGTAAATACACAGATAGTCTTCGTTTCGGAAAATTTAATACAATATGTAAGTTACCAAAAACATTAAAACACGAGTTTGTAATGGACTTATTTTTTATTTTTAGGGTTATAAATTCGTCACGTTGATCTGTGTATAAATTTCATACTCTGTTTTCTCACCGACTATTGACTCAGTATGGAGAAATTTGAAAAGAAGAAGTCTACAGGTAAATACCGTTTAAAAAGACTTTTATATGCCGCCATATATTGCTATAATGTACAGTAAAAAATCCTATTAAAATTCGAGGTGGGAGTAGAACTTGAAAACATTTTAAATGGAATGCTTTAAATAAAATGTGCTAATATTTTGCGAATTGGGACATTTTGGTTTACACACTTTTAGGGGTCAATTGTCAAATAGTAAAAACTGTTGACGGTTATAGCCATTAACTACTCATCACTGTGCTTGGACTAAATACTGGGCCAAATTTTTGTTTATACTTACGAGTATAATCCTACTTGTATTAACACCTAAAGTCAATTTATATTTTATTTATATTTATAAACCGCAAATTAAATTTTTCTAATTATAATTCGGATTGTTAACTATTCACACTTTTCGACCTCCACGTGAAGCCTTTAATCATAAAATAATTTAAAACTTATAAGAAGAAACAGGAAATAGGATGATGAGATGACTTGACACATTATTTAAATTCAAACAGGTTGGCATGTCCGATTTTTTTTTCTCCATTATTGGATTGTTTTGCCAGTTTGGTGTATTTATATTATCTAAGTTTTTGCATTTACAAAAAATATATTGCACCATATGGGGTCTTTCCGTCAGTGTTTAGAGCATTTAATGAAAAACGGCATGAAAACATATGGCTAATTAATTTGTACCAGCTTCACCAAATGATAAAATGGTATTAAACTAGAAAAGTGAGATAAAATGTTACTTAATGCACTTGTACTTTAGATCCCGTGAGCGTAATTAAAATATGTTATCTTCATTGTACTACTTGGGTGCTTTTCAGATTTAGTTTTGCGTATGAGCTTAAAATCGTATTATGCAGTGTTGCTTATGTTGACATAAAGCACATTTCAGACTTTGCATTTTAACTTATCCGTGCAGGAACGGAGAAAGAACACAATTTCCTGCGGCCGGGCGGCCTGTCGTAAGAGGCGACAAAACAACCCACAGCCAGGTGGTAGGGCATTTGCCCGACTGGATGGCTACCACCCCTGATCTAAAGTATGTCACCATAACAACCTTGAGTTGTATTCCGGCATTAGTGACCAGGTTCCAGTCTCCCTTAAGAGAGCAGCAGCGCATTTGTAGCTCCCTTGGTGTTGCAAATGTCCATAAGCGATGGTAACCGCTTTCCATCATGTGAGCCGTCTGCCTGCCTGCTGATCTCCTGCAAAAAAATAAAAAAAAACTGTCTTCATTACCATAATCTTTGGAACAAAGTTCCTTATCACAAGTTACTCGGCAGTTGGGAGCTAGACGATAAAAAGTGTTAGCTAAAGACAAAATGCTGACCACTGTATATTAATATACAATTTCGAACTTTTATGCAATGAAATAAAAATAAAATAATATCCATCAGTGTAATATTCGCGGTTTTGAAAAAAGAAGGTAATTGCCCATATTACTACCTATATAATATATTCAATAGCCTTCGATGGTCTCCAATGTCTTTTGATGGCCTCCGATGGCTTTCTACGGCCTTCGATGGCCTACGATGGTCTTCGAAACTTCGTTCCAGCCAGGTGCTCCAAAGATTCCTCATTAGTTTTTTTATTATAAATTAATGGATTATTGAATGACCGTTTGATAGTGTAAACTTTGTTATTTCTATTCAAGAACGTTGTGCCTAAAATTTACACTACTTATGGTTAATGCAATTTCTTAATACTAATTTCAATTAAAGGATTTTAATTTAATGTAATGATAAAGTAACCAAACAGATAGACACACTTTTCATAATCTACGACATCAGGCCAAAGACATGCCACTGTCAAACCTAGGTCTTCCTATTTTAAAGGGAACGGGCAGTATACCCGTCACGCCTGTCTAATGTCTTACTATTCATTCTTTTACCTTACCATTATTAATAGAATTACTAATATGGAGTTTAACCCCCAATTACATAATTATACGACAACCAATCTTAATTTTTATTTATTTCGTGGTTTTACAAAACATACATGGATGGATGGCTACCACCCCTGGTCTAAAGTATGTCGCCATAACAACGTTGAGTTATGTTCCGGAATTAGTGACCAGGTTCCAGTCTCCCTTAAGAGAGCAGCAGCGTATTTGTAGCACCTTTGGTGCTGCAATTGTACATAGGCGATCGTAACCACTTTCCATCAAGTGGGCCGTCTGCCTGTCTGCTAAAATCCTGAAATAAAAAAACATACATATCTATTTCTGCATATAAAATTTTATCTACACACAACCCTTTTCTAAAAAAGTTTCTAAAAAAAGTACTATGACATACAAGAGAGATGAACAGTGGGACCCTAAAAACAATCTCTTTCTATGTGTTCAAAGCATTTTTTATATAATTTAAAATAATGATTGTTACGTTAAATCAGTGTTGTTAAATGTTACCCTATTCAAAAGTGCAAATGAATATATTATGTGTGGTAAGTCACAACCTGCTCCAAA